>JAJPUD010000754.1:493190-538007 GCA_023553655.1 Myrmecobius fasciatus | reverse complement strand
GAGAGAGAGAGAGAGAGAGAGAGAGAGAGAGAGAGAGAGAGAGAGAGAGAGAGACAGATGTTTTACCTCACTTAAGGAATTGATGAAGCCAACAAATAGTATTTATTAAGCATCTACTATATTCTAGGACTATGATACAAAAATCAAAATTAGTTCATTATAGTAGAATTTTGTCACAATAACAAAACTATCTATTAATAAATTAAATATTATTTAAACACTTTATAGACTTTTAGCAACAGGTTCAACAAAGCATGTGGGTCAGTCTCTCCTTAATGAAAAAAAAATTTTTATTATAAAACAAGCTGGCTAAGTTAAGATGTAAATTACATTATTTGTTTTGCTAGTTGAAATTCAAATTTAGCTTTTCTTTCCAAATCAAAAGCAAAATGGGATTAAACATAGATTTTTTAAAACCTTCAAATCAAATAAAAAGTATTTGAGTCCTATGTGTATTAAAAAAAATACCCAATTTGGGCTCAGCCATATGAAATTGTGTCTCTATTACATCATTTTGTTGTTTTCTAATATTCCATGGAACTCTTCAAATTTCAGCCCAGTTTCTATTTTCTCTGCTTAAAGATGATGGAACAAGTTACTAAAAAGGCAGATAAGAAGCATTGAGATCAGAGTCCTAAACCTGAAATTAGAAAGAACCCAATTTCAAATTCAACTTTAAGAGATTAGTTGTGTGACTCTAGTCAAATCACTAATTTCTGTCTGCTTAAGTTTCTTCATCTGAAATAATGGGAATAATAAAGGGAAAGGGAATAATAAAAGCCAGGAGTTTTTGCAAAGATAAAATGAGATACTTGTAAAAACACTTAAAAGGCCAGAAATTACTATTGGTAATGGAAATGGGGCCATTAAACCATACATAAGGATCATCCCTGTGGGCATATATTGACAGTTTTAAAATGTAATATTATCTATGCTTTATTACGTTCTTTTTTATTTGGTTAAATATTTCCCTTCTATTTCAAACTGGGGCTATATTCTGGAGTGTTGCGGCTTACCACAGAGTATTCCACCCTTCTGCTCTAGAACATTTTACCAATTCCACCTGGTTACCACAAAGGAATCAATTGTTGAAACTTCCTGAGAATTAGGCCATGCCTCAGTTTTCATATCCTTAAAACAAGAAGAAAAAAATCTGCCCACTAAATAGTTCACTGTGAAATTTTTTAAGTAATAATAAGTAGCATTGTTTTTCACAATAAATGCCATTTATTATTAAACTCTTACTCCCTTTCCTCTGCTTCAAAACTTTATCTGCCACTCCTGTGTTACACAGGAATGTAGCACAGCACATGCTACAAGTCTGAGACTTGAGAAATATCTTTCCTGTCAGATCTTTTTTTTTTCCTCTCAAGGTTGAAATACTATATTTTTTCCAAATTGTTTGTTCCGAATAACTGTCACAGGCCCAAACCTCAACTGCATCTTTTTGCATATAGCTTGCCCTTCAGAAAAATTATCCTTTTAAAAAAATCCTTTGTTACAGAATCTCCAGTTGCACTTCTACATTTCTAATCCTCTGCTCCCATGACCCTCTTTGAATTTGTTGGTAGCTTTGGCCTTATTGATTTCCACAGGGTATATTGAAAACTCCCTTGCCACCTAATGAATTGTAATGTCAATAGAGTAATTGAGATCACACATTTGTGGATCAAAAGTACTCATCATCAAAATTCTGAGGCACTTCCAAAAAAAAAAAATCTGAGTCATATTCCCCTTTACTTTAGAAAATAAAGCGATCAAAATGATTCTGCTCCGTGACTTTACTGTAATATTTCCTTACTCATCAGTATGGAGGTTGAATCAAAGCAGAAAAATTGAGTTCATATTGTTAACCCCAGCAGTGATCATAGAGCTGCAAGGCAGCAGTGGGTGTATATCCCTTTGAGGATAGGGACAGAGACTTTGTATTTGCTGAGATGAATCATTTAAAATGGAGCACATTGTCTGGACCTCATTCCCCAGAGAATGGTGTTGATACCTGTTTCTAAAAATAGTTGCCAAAAAGAGAAACAGCATAAATCAGTATCTGGGTACGTTATTCTTCACTAGGAACAACTCATAAACCAGAGCCATTGTTTAGTCATCCATACTATAGAGATAATCAGCTAAAAAATGGTAAGAAACATTGTGATGAATAGGGGAGCCACAGCATATCACTATTACCTTTGAAAAATGAGTAATGCATAAAATTTCTATGAAGAGTTATCCTCTAGTTTAAAACATCCTCTAATCCTTGTTAATACAGATTTATCTTTTATATATTTCAAAGAATAGAATGTTTCTATTTTAGTTTAAAAGAATAACAAATAGTAACCCTTAAATAGATTTTAAAGGTTACTTTAACTTTAATAGCTGTTGACCACCTAACATCTTCTTCTGACTTTCATTCTTAATCTGTTACATTCTTATTTTTGCTATCCTTGTGTTAAATTGATTTCAATATTTAATTAAGTAGAAATGTTATCTTTTCTACTTTGTCACTTATAAGTTTTCCAAAATCTTATGTTTTTCCTTAATTTCTTTTCCCTTTGCTTACAAAAAATATTCCTTTTTTTCTTTCCTTATTTTCTTATCTTCCTCCATGTATTCTCAATATAGTATCCCATTTTTGATCCATTTTCTTTTTAATGTCTTTCCCCAGTGCATTTTTCCCACCTATTTTATTCACCCATTTCAGTTCTCACATTGGCTTGAAATTAACAGAAAACTTGTAATGAGTGACTACTGTTTAATCTGCCTAGTTATCTTAACACTACTTCATTCACTGATCCTGAAATGTGTTGAATAATTTGTCAATGCCACTTTTCCAAAAGATTTTTGGCTATGGTTTTAATTGATGCCATAGATGGATAGTAGATTGTCATATATCTTATAAATGTGTAATCCTTACTTTCAGCCTTACCTACTCAACCTAAATCTTGAAGCAAACACAGCTGCCTTAATCCTTGCTAAAGATATAACTGACTTCTTGATTTTGTTAGTGTATGAATTTCTTACACAGAACCTGAAACCAGTGGTATAAATTAATGGAAATCTATTAGTCTAGTCTCAATATAGGAGGCTGGATATCTGTCATATATCTGTCTAATGATAATGACAATAATAACGAAGATACATTTAAATCATCCTTATATTTTATGAAACACTTTCCCCTCAATAATTCTGGGAAGAATATTTTATACCACTCCCCTCTATTTTCATAATTCAATAAATATTTACCTTTGGTCATTTAGTGACCCATTATGGTGGGGACTAAGCTTATTGCTAAAAATGGAAATAAACTCCTATTATTGCTGAAAATGGAAAAGATCCAAAAATTTCAACATTTGTTTTTTCCTCATACACTGTGGATAAAAAAGTGAAAAGTTCCTTAGTAGCCTGTGTGAGAAAAGAGCATACTTACCATATCTCTAAGATTCATATACAAGCTAATTTACATATACCTGAAGGTGGATATAGAATAATGGTTAGAGATTTGGAGGGCAGATTTTGGGGGTTTAAGCCCTGGTTCTGACATATTCTATTTAGAGGCCTGTAAGAGGGACAGTGAATTAAATGCTAGGCTTATTGTCAGGAAGACTTGAGTTCAAATCCTGCCTCAGGTACTTGTTTGAACTGTGACTCTCAGTGCGTCATTAAACTATTTTAGCCTCAGTTTCCTTATCTATAAAATGAAAATTAGACTTGATAATTTCTAAGAACAATAAAAGATCCCTTCTAGCTCCAAATGCATGACCCCAGTGGTACAATCATGAAAAATATCAGTGTCCCAGGAAATTCTTTAATAGAAGTGGCCTAGTCATTTTTGGTGGAGATGTTTCTTACTGGAAATCCCCCTTGGTGGAGGAGTAATCTACTTAACAAAAAAAAAAAAAAAAAATCACAGCCCTGGACAAAACAAACACATACATGCATATTTATTTTTTAAATAATAGCTTTTTATTTTCAAAATATATGCAGATAGTTTTCAACATTCACCCTTGCAAAACCTTGTGTTCCAAATTTTTCTCCCTTCCTCCCATCCTTCTCCCCTAGACTGCAAGTAATACATTATATGGTAAACATGTACAATTCTTCTATACATATTTCCACACTTATCATGCTGCATAAGAAAAATCAGATCAAAAAGGAAAAAAATGAGGGGAAAAAAAGCAAGCAAACAACAACAAAAAAGGTATAAAAAGCTATGTTGTGATCTACATTTAATCTTGACAGTTTTCTCTCTGGGTGCAGATGGTTCTCTCTATCACAAATCTGTTGGAATTGTCCTGAATCACCCCATTGTTGAAAAAAGTCACATCTACCAGGATTGATGATACAGTCTTCTTGTTGCTATGTACAATGATCTCTTGGTTCTACTCACTTCATTTAATGTCAGTTCATATAAGTCTCTTCAGACCTTTCTGAAATTATCCTGCTGATCATTTCTAATAGAACAATATTTCATAACATTAATATAATATAATTTATTCAGCCATGCCTCAACTGATGTATATCCATTGTTTCCAGTTCTTTGCCACGACAAAAAGGACCATTACAAACATTTTTGCACATGTGGGTCTTTTCCCCTTTTTTATGGTCTCTTTGGGATATAGACCTAGTAGCAGCACTGCTGAATCAAAGGGTATGCTCAGTTTGCTAGACCTTTGGCATAGTTCCAAATTGCTCTCCAGAATGGTTGGATCAACTTATGACTCCACCAACAATGTATTAGTGTCCTAGTTTTCCCACATCCCTCCCAACATTTATCATTATCATCACCAATCTAAGAGGTATGTAGTGGTGCCTCAAAGTTGCCTTAATTTTTATTACTCTGATAAATAGTGATTTAGAGCATTTTTTCATATGATTAGAAATTATTTTAATTTCTTCATGTGACAATTATCTATTCATATCCTTTGACCATTTATCAATCATACATATTTATAATCTGCATTAATTTATATTGTATTATATATACATGCACATACACATTTTTATTGCTTTTCAATCATCTCCTACTCTTCATGACCCAATGGACCATATTGTGGCTTGTCATTTTCTTCTCCAGTGGATTAAGGCAAACAGAGGTTAAATGAGTTGGCCAGAGTCATACATCTAGCACAAGTCTAAGGTCAAATTTGAACATGGGCCTTCCTGGTTCCAAGCCCATTTTTCTATCCACTGAGTTACCTACCCTAATCCTACACACATACACATATACATGTACACATGTATAGAAACATGTGTATATATGCATCTATGTATATGTTTGCATGTATACACACATACATTTATATAATCAGTAAAAAAAACTTTAGAAAGCAAAATTAATTTCATCTCAAATATTTTCATCATGTATAAGTATTAGGTTAGTATAACAAAAAACTTTCTGAATTAAATTTTATTTATTAATAATTCCACTCACCTTTGACCAATAGCCCTAGTGGTGGAAAATTAAAATCATTGAGTTATCCAAGCTGATAATGTAAATGTATAAATAATTATGATTATTAGATTAGAAATAAGCTTGTTCAATTATCACACTATCTAGAACTGGAAGGAACCTTAAAGCACAATTAATCCAATTTCCTCACTTTGCAGATGGAGAAACCAAGGCCCAGAAAAGCAAAGTGGCCCAAGATCACACAAAGGAAAAGAATCCAAGGCAAGATCTGGATTTCCCTCCAGATCTAATGTCATTGCTCTTTTCCCTTTCCCCTGTTACCATACACAAAACCAATATTGTTGTCTTATAGATGAATGGATAAAATTAAATTTTAAAATATGTTTTTAAAGTCTGTTATCCCCTTCATTTCTCACTAATTTTTTTGTAAAATGAAAAAAGTTATAATGACATGAATTCTGTATTGATTTTTTTATTAGTTAAGGGTTTGCAGACTGTTTAAAATGAACTCTAACATTCAAGCAGCAAGAAGCTGCTTTTCTAAGATTCTTTTCTAGAAATCAACAGGACAGCAAACAGCTATTTCATTTATAAAATAATTCAGAAAAAATAATTTATTTTTGATGTATAAGAAAACTACAACAATTACCTCCGTAGTGAATGACCAAATCCTCTTCATTTCTTTATTTTCCATCTCACACATAATGAAAATAGTCAGTGTTCTCCAAATGTTGCTGAGTACAATCTAAAGATTTATGGCATTAGCTTTGTCAACATATATAATGTACCTGATGTCTTAATACAGTTTTAAACTGTCTGTCCCAAGACTTTGGGGACATGCTTTTGATTGAGCCTGCAAGGTACTAAAGGATTCTTAGGTAACCCTCTGGAAAGATGAATGATTCAAAGAATACACCTCCTACATTTTTATCTGTCAACTGTTTTTCTTTCTATTCTGTTTCAAAGAAATCATTGGATGAAGCAGTCATTTGTTTTCTGAATTTATTAACTGAAATAGATACATATATATTAGCAGTAATAATTTAACTGATCAAATACTATCTCAATTCACGACAATTAAATCAACCATATGTTATCATATGATTGATGATCTAGAGTTAGAAGGAAAATCAAGTCAAATCACTCATTTTATAAATGGAGTTTGTAGCCCAGAAAATTTATAACTTACCCAAGATCACAAACATCATCAGGCTGTGACTATATATAATAATAGATCATATTTACATAAGATATTGGCATTGTAAATGGCTTTGTATATATTCTCACATTTAACCCTTATAAAAACTTACTCATCTCCATTTTATAAATAAATTTTATAAAAGGACACTGAGGCTGAGAAAAATTAAGTGACTTGCCAAGATCAAGTAACTAATAAGTATCTAAGAGATGATAGAGGTCACCCTATATGCTAACTCACTGTATTTTTGTTTTTGTTTATATGTCCTATTAGGTATAATATATGACATACTAATATATTGTGATTCTGATAATAGTTTTATGAAAAATTAGAAAAATACAACTATATGTTCAGAAAACATTGTGCCACTAAAACTATAAAATAATAGCTTTCTTTCTATTCCACTTTCCTCAAAGTAAATAAAGACTTTCCTAGCACTTTTCTAGTTAATCCTCACAATATCCCAGGGAGTAATTGAAGACATAATGTTAATTTCTCATCCAAAGAAACTAAGTATTTTTATTTATCCAAGATCATAAAAATACAAATTTTGAACTGGGAGGGGAATGGGAAGAGAGCAAGTATTTCTACAGTGCCATAATATGTGAGTTCAACACAAAATAGACAAAGGAAGGGGTCTTCTCATATTTATCCTTTGGATCCAAACTCATTCATTATACTTTCTTAACATTCAATTTTGATTATTTTGGAATTGTTCCTTCCATTTATGTTGTTACAATCTTTTTGTACATTTTTCTTCTGGCTCTGCTTACTTCACTTTGCAGCAGTTCATGTAAATCATTCCATGCTTCTCTCTATTCATCATACATATCATTTCTTATTGCAAAATGCTATTCCATTCACATTCTACAATTTGTTTAACCAGTCCTCAACTGATGGGTATGTATGTTGTTTTTAGTTCATTGCTGCCATCAAAAAAAAATGTTGCTATAAATATTTTGGTGTACATAAAATTTTTCTTTTTATGAATTAATGAGGTAAGTTTTGGAAGGAGAGGAAGAATGGAAATTAATCAATAAGGAAAAGGTAAACTGCCCTGAAATGTATAACATAGAGATGAAGGCTTGAAACTTTTAAAAAAAGTGTAGGTACCAAAAGGTGTTTGTATCCTTCTCTACCCAATACATGAATGATCATTTATACTCTTTAGGACCTGTTTTTTCTATGTTTCTTCCTGGAAAAGAAATGCATTTGGGCAGAGGTTAGTCTCACTTAAGTCAAGAACACAAGTATGCATGGAGGAACAGATTAACAGTTAATGCAAGACAAAGTATCTCTGGGGATATTGAAGGATTACCATGGTAATGGTAATCATAGTCATCATCACCATCATTTTATGCACCTATGCACACCTAGGGTGGGTCAAGCACTATGCTGTTTTACAAATATTATCTCTTTTGATCCTCACAATTCTGGGAAGTAGGTGCTATTAAGCCAAATACATTATTTGAACACAGGTCTTCCCAAATCCAAGTCTTGCACTCTAACTACTATACCACCTTATCATAAAGGTAGAAAACTGAGGTCCAGAAAAGTTGTGAGTCTCTCAAGTCATGCAGCTAGTTACTAGAAAAGCCAGAAGCAAGCCTCTTATCTCCTGACTACTTATATCATATATCACCTACCTTAAGTAAGCGTGAGATTAACTAGAAATTCTAAGAAAGTATATAGGGGGAAAATGCTACATAACTGCAGCTGTAATTCAGAATTAAAGTAGTGATTTACTACTATAACAAGGGAAGGAAAAATGTGATATAACAAACAATTTAAGAAACACTGTGAAAAGCTAACTAGTTATAATGCCTATATTTGATATCAACAGATCTGAAAGAATGATCACTGTGATACTGTACCTGTGAACCAGGTGAAGTAATGGTGCTTTCCACATAAATGGGGAGGTGAAATAGAATAAAAACTTTTGGAAAGAAGTTAAAAATGTTGCCATCTGATATTTAGAATTTCTCCTTTCTAAAGATTAAAGCATCAGGTAAAAGAATATCAAATTAGTTCTCCTTCAAGTAGTGATGTTAGAAAAAAAAAGTGTTATACAATGTTAAACTCACATACTTAAAGTGATTGTAGATTATAACTTTTTGCTGCTTTTTTCTGAATAAAATAAAATGAACTGAAAAGCTCACTAGATTCTGACTTGTTAACTGACTATATGACTTATAAAACTAGAATGATGATCAGATTCTAAAGATGATAAGAAAATCAGAAGGATTACTCACTGACCATATAATATAAAAAACTCTATATATTTTAACACAAAAGAAAAAGAATCAACAAAACATTTTAATGAAAAAAAAAGAATTGTGAAAAAGGATACTAACAACAGAACAATTTAATTAATGTCTCATTAAATTTAATATTATATATCAAAAACTTTTATTTCAAAACAAACTGTACATAACAAATATTCACAGTTTCTTATACAGTTCTTTCTTATAATTTGTATATTAAAATATTGTTTTGCTAGGTACATTGTTAGCTAAGAAAAATTTTTTTATTTTTTTATTTTATTTGCAAAACATATGTATGGGTAATTCTTCAACATTATCCCTTACATGGCTTTCTGTTACAAATTTTTCCCCCATATTCCCTACCCCTCCCCTAGATGGCAGGATATCCACTACATGTTAATTATGTTAAAATACTTGACAAATCGAATATATGTATACATATTTCCACACTTATCATTGTTGTGCAAGAAAAATCGTATCTACATGAAAGACATATCAGATAAAAGAAACACAATGTAAGCAAACATCAATCAAGGGTATGAGAATGTTATGTTGTGTTCCACATTTCACATCCCTCTCTCTGGATGTATATGGCTTTCTTCAGTGAACAACTGGAAGTGGTTTGAAACATTTCATTGTTGAAGAGAGCCATGTCCATCAGAATTGATCATCATATAGTATTGTTGTTGCCATATATAATGATCTCCTGGTTCTGCTCATTTCACTCAGCATCAGTTCATGTAAGTCTCTCCAGGCCTCTTTGACATCATCTTGCTGGTCGTTTCTTACAGAACAATAATATTCCATAATATTCATATACCATAATTTATTCAGCCATTCTCCAATTGATGGGCATCCATTCAGTTTCCAGTTTCTAGCCACTACAAAAAGGGCTGCCACAAACATTCTTGCACATGTGGGGCTCTTTCCTTCCTTTATGATTTCTTTGGGATATAAGCCCAATAGAAATGCTGCTGGGTCAAAGGGTATGCACAGTTTGATAATTACAAAAGAAGAATTTATTAAGAGATTAGAATTGTTAGGGAAAAGAAAAAGTTTTTTTTAATATTCAGTAAGTATTTTTTCTTTTAAATAATACGTTTCCAATTATATGTAAAGACTATTTTAAACATTCATTTTTTATAAAATTTTGAGTTCTAAATGTTCTCCTTTCCTCCCTCTTTTCCCCTCCCTAAGACAACCATGAAGTTGATATAGTTATATATGTTCATATATATATGTTATGTCCCCATCACAAAAACATATTTCTACATTATTCATGTGAAAAAAGAAACAGAACAAAAGGGGGGAAACTATGAAAAAATAAAGAAGGTGAAAATAGTATGCTTCAATCTACATTCGGACTCCATCAGTATTTCTCTGGATGTGGAAAGCACTTTCCATTATGAGCTTTATGAAATTAAGACAATAATATATTT
Source organism: Myrmecobius fasciatus (assembly GCA_023553655.1). Classification (NCBI taxonomy): domain Eukaryota; kingdom Metazoa; phylum Chordata; class Mammalia; order Dasyuromorphia; family Myrmecobiidae; genus Myrmecobius; species Myrmecobius fasciatus. Next base: position 527,699 of record JAJPUD010000754.1, on the reverse strand, counting down.
TTTTAAATCAGTAAAACATGTTATTTTAAAATAAAATAAGCAGGATTCAGGACAGAAAGGAATGCAAATAACCTCAGGAAAAATAAATTAATATAGTGTTACATAAAAGTAAAAAACAGAATTTGGAAAAGAGGGCAGATCCTTTGTGCCCCTTACCTTGAGTATAAATGCATATATCTAAACAATTCATCATAACCTTGAATGAAACATCTTCTAGTTGTTTCATGCACTGGTTTAATATTTTTTTCCCCTTTTAGAATCTAGTAACTGAAGATCCATAGAAGTTGTTTGCATAAGAGACTGTTGGAAGGGAATGGAAGAAGGTTACTGGCATTTTCCTCTCCTTGAATTAAGATGAGATACTGTCATAAAGCATTTTTTAAAGATTCCATTATCCTTGCAGCACATTTTCTTAGAAGGTATTTTTAAGATGAGATTCATATGTTTTGAATTTATTTCCCTTCAAAGAAAAACTTTTTTTGAAGTTCACTAACTTATCCACACTAGAGATGATGTTTATATGTGGATTTGACTGGAAGGAAAAAGAAAAACAGCTACTAATCCTGTTGACAACTTTACATATGTTAAATGCCTTTATTCATTCAACTCATTCTATTCCCTGACTTCTATTTGTATATTCAAGAAAAGTAGTGTTTTCAGGATGGTTGCCTAAAATCATAAGGTCAGGCCAAAAATTCTGATGTGATTGTAAATTAGGAAGGCAATACAAAATTAGTCAAAAGAAAGTTCTAAGTCATGGCTAGTGAAATGCTAAATGAGAAAGAACAGAAGAAATGTGCACTATGGAATCTCAAAAACATCTTTTGCTTTCCAAAGTGAAATCCAAAGATCTATCAAAATGTAAGTTTAAGTAGGGTCCAATCTATTTCTATCAAATTATTGTCAATACATTAGTTTCTATTTTTTTTAAATGAGAACTTAATTTCAAAAATTAGTATGGTATAATCCAATGGCTTTCAAGTTGGGAAATCTGTGTTCCAGTCTTAGCTGAGACATGTATTAGCTGTGTGATTTTAGTCAAGTCAAATCAATCTCAACTGGGCTCAGCTTCTATACAATGGGAGTATAAATATGTATACTTCTTCACTGGATGGTCTTGGAAAAGGAATTTTGTAAACTATAAAACACTATACAGGGGCAGCTAGGTGGGGCAGTGGATAGAGCACCAGCCCTGAAGTCAGGAGGACCTGAGTTCAAATCTGGTCTCAGACACTTAACATTCCCTAGCTGTGTGATCCTGGGCAAGTCATAATCTCAATTGCCTCGGCAAAAAAAAAAAAAACCACTATACAGATATGCATGATTATTAAATTAGAGACTATAACTGGTCCAGCGATTTTACTGATAAAGGCAACTTTCTTTTGAGGAAAATCCCTTTAGCAAGATTAAAACCTCTTCTAAAATGTATGGTTTTAGATATTTTTGACTAGGATACTGAAAGATTAAGTGCTTTGCAGAAAGTCATACATTCACCATGTATGTATCTGTATCATCAGATATTTAATTTCTTAGGCATAAACACTCATGAAATAAAATCCCACGCCCTCCTGACTTAAGGCCAGTTGATTACACCATTCTGAAAAATTTTTTAAACTGCATGTAAATGGAAGCTTGAAATATTACAAATGAGTCCATACTATAGAACATAAATTGAGATATGATAAAGAATTGTTTTTAGTGATTATTTTAACACTGCACTCATTACAGCAAATAGAAATGTCATGTAAAAGTGAAAACTTTATCTTAATCACTGAAGAATTTTATAGTGTCTCAATTGCTTCATTTTGTAAAGAAGAAAATTGAGGTTCAGAAAGGACTAGTGATATAACTAAGCACATATAACAATTAGTTTGTAGTAAATCCAGGACCAGATTCTAAGTACCCTGCATTTTGGTGATACTTCAAAATACCATGCTAGCCCTCTTGAAGTAATGGGAAGTCATCAATACATCTTGTTCCTCCCCATATAAATATTTTCCTCTTTTTAGAACGTTTGTCTTTTTTAGTATTTAAAAAAAAATTTAAGACAGATTAACCAGTTGTTAATAATCATCTAATATGTTAGATGATTATTAACACCAAGGCTTAGGAAATAGCAGTTTAGCATTATTTCCAAATGGAATTAAAGAATCACCCTAATGAAGGCACACATATAAGTGGACAGCAAGCAGATGACCAAAAATAGTTTGTCATAGTTAGTCTTATAAAATATATACTCAGTCATTCTAATAGATTTACAATTTCATCAGTATATGTTACTCCTCTTTACCAATAAGTTTTGCTGCCCCTCCATGACTTGATATTTTTGGGGATTCTTTTCATGGCTTTCTAGAAATCCTCAATAAAGAAGCAATCAGTTCCAAGAAGACTGATCATCAGATATTTAATTTCTTAGGCATAAACACTCATGAAATAAACAAAACATTTTAAATCTCTAAGATCTAAATTTTAAAGAATGTTTCAAATGAATCAAGTCACTATATTCTAGTGATGTCAAAAATAAAAATAATTTACATACATGTATTTAATTGTATTTGGGGACAATATCAAACAGCATCTTGAGAAGAAAACTAATTGTCAATAGTGTACATGTATATATGTGTGTATGTATATATATGAGATATATATATATACATGTATACATATGAATCTAGTGTTTACATTCCACACATTGAAAAAAATCCTTTCAGTTGTGATTATGAGTAGAAAATTGACTAAGTGAAAATATCACTTTCTTGGTTCATCTGTAGTTCCTATACTTGCTTTGCTGAAAAAACAAATGTTTACTATTGTTAGAGACACAGTCAAGGCTGCCACAGAAGTAAGATCCTCCATTGCCTCGGGCATCACGAACTAAGCTGTCAACTCAGCTCAGTTTGTGATGGGGAGGAAAGGAGAAGGCCCCAAATCAAATTCTTACATCTAAGGTGTTTTAGGAGTGGAGGGAATGGATAAATTGACTTTCAATGCCCCTTCTACATATAAAATTCTAGGTTGGTGATATTATAGATTGCACTATTTTATAGTGTTCTCTGAAATAGTTGGGAAACAGAAATTTTCAGGAGATTCTATTCCTCTGACAGAGGAAGAGAATTGGGTGAAAAGATGTCATGAGATATGGGTGACATTAAAATTAAGTGACTATCAAAAAAAAAAGAATGATTGATTAGCAGAGTGATGAGCAGAAAGATTTTTAAAAAATGAAAAATGAGGCTATGACAATATACTACCATAAAAGGAAAACCATTGACCTTGTGAGTTTATCCATTGGTTAAAAACAAAAAGAAAAAAAAAAGCATCCTAATTTCCATCTCTCTAAATTTCTTTACCTAACTTTTCTACATTTATAAGATTTATTTCTAAAGACCTCCATGTAGAAGAGATCACCATGGTGTAGAAAAGGATGAAAAACAATTCTACAATTTTCTCTACAGCCATATTATTTTTAGTTGAAAAGGGGAAGCATAGCATAATGGAAAAGCCCTTAACCTTTCCATTCCTCAGGCAACTGTTTAAGACTATAAATTTCACATAAATTGCAATGGTAGAGATCTCCATAATAGTAAAAAAAAAAAAAAAAAAAAAAAACACACATTTATCTAATCACAAATTCAAATGGTTCTGGTTTAATAGCAAGTTCCTTTAAAACTTGTTTTTACTTCAGAAATAAGCTAATCTATAATGTATTGTTAATAATTAGAACATTTGTAGAATATCAAGACTTTTTTTATTATTAAGCTCAAAACTTATCTTGTAGCGTGTGAAAATTACTCTTGAGTAGACAGTGATATCCCAAGAGACAACTACTAGTACAAATTAATCTAGCACCCTGGTGGTGGTTTCCTGTAAGAGAGCAGTGCCGTCTATCAGTATGAGCTCACACCTTTTAAAAGATGCAAACTGACAACCCAAACACTGGAATTTCACTGATTATTTTACCAAGGTGACAATTGACTAATCAAGTCATAGCTCTAATGCCAGGCTGCCTCTTTTGAAAGTTGCTGTCACCATTTTACTATTACCAATTATGTTGGATTGTGCATATCAGCTTCTGACTACACACACATGATCAAATCAAATCTTAAAAAATAATGTCTACTGTTAGTTCACCTGTAATAAAATGTCTCATATTTACATAATACATTAAGTTTCACAAAGTGCTTTATACATATTTATCCAATTCAACTCTTACATGAGTTGCAGGAGAGAGTTACTACAAGTAACTACAAGTAACAGATACTACAAGTATCTGTATTCCTAGTTTATGAGCAAGGAATCTAAAGATAAAAGAATGAGAGAAAAAATTCAAAATCACAGAGCAAATAAAAGTCTGAGCTGGGATTCTACTGCAGGTTTCTCTTGACTGTAGTTGCACCACTATTCACTATACTACACTGCTATCATTAAAGCATACAATTCCAATCTAGAAGGAGTGGTGAAGTTACATTACTCTATATAAACAAAATCCACTGAAAAATTAATAAAAAGATTTTTGTATTAAGATCTCAGTTGTATAATTCAAACTTTTTAGGATTATCTAGGACTCAGAAATGTGTGCTCTTTGTGTAACTGAATAACAGATATTTATTTGAGATATCCAGGCACAGGGAATAGAGGACTAGATTTACATTCAGGAATATTTGAGTTACAATCCTCCATAACTATTGTGTAACCCTGGGCAACTCATTTACCCTAGGTTTTTGGTTTGTTTTTTTTTTTTGTTTTGTTTTGTTTTGTTTTGTTTTTTTCCTACCAAACAATAAACATTTGTTGAATGCCTGCCATGTGCCAGATGTCATGCTAAGCACTGGGGCTATAGAAACAAGTAGAATATAGTTCCTGCCATCAAGGAGCTTAGAATCTAATGAGGGAGGCAAATAAATAATATATATAGACAAGCTATATACAAGATAAATAGGAAATAATTAACTGAGGAAAGGCACCAGAATTAAGAGAGGCTAGGAAAACTTCCTGTAGAAGATTCAATTTTTATTAGGAATTTAAAGGAAGCCAGGGAAGGCAATAAATAGGTAGAGAATAGGAGAGAGAGCATTCCAGGAATGAGGGACAGCTTAGTTTCCTCATCTATTAAATGGGGATAATAATAGCACTTACCTCCCAGAATTGTTTTGAGGATCAAATGGGAAAAATTTGTAAAGTGCCTTACATACTTTAAAATACTAGCTATTCATATTTCATTTGATGTTGGGGATTATCTTATACCAATCACACTTCTAAAAGAAGAAAATTAATTACTAAGAAGCAGCAAAAAAAAAAAATAAGTATTCATTTCGAGTGAGTAGAGATCATAGAAAATTTAAAGGTTATACATACATACATATATACATATATATATATATATATGTATACATTTCCATAAATGTGATTGGACTCTGCTTGCAAAAATGGGGAAGTTTATATAAAAAGGAAGAGAATCTCATTCTTTAAAGTGTTGTAAATGTTGCCATTTAAGTTCAGTAGTTGAGAGATCTTGACCAATATTAATGCTAAGTGATGTGAACTAACACACTGTCACTCTGGATGAAATTAAAAGCACAGTGTGTAGAGAGGTGGTTCCCAAGCAGAATTTTCTGTCAAGCTTACAAGCCCTTCTGCAAATATCCAAGACTTGTACAATTCTCTTTCCTTTTCTCCCCTCAACACATACTCACTCACACAAAAACACATGTATGACAAAATGGATAATGTTATTGTCATATCTCCCAATCTCTTTCTATAAATGCTTCAGTGAAATGTAATGATGTTTCAGCAGCAGCATCTTGCTACAAATATCTTTGAGGAACAAACAAAATCTAATGCCAGAGAGTAGGAAACTATTTTAAAAGAATCCTTTGGCTATTCCAATTTACTTGGGGGATATGGGGAGAGGGGAGGTATTTTCTATTAGAGTTTTATACTCAGATCTACACTATCTCCCCCTTTTTCTCTTTTGGAGGGTAAGAGAAGAAGATATAGTCTATATTTATTAACAATGTAATTGTATTCTTATGTGTCTTTGAGGGCAAAAATTTCCTCATTAATAATGAAATCAGCCATATTATACCCGTATAATTGCAGTGCCCTTGTTGCAATGTTGCTCTGTAGATGTTTTCTTTAGTTCTTTCATATGCATGTGTCCCTGTTCAGCAACTAGGTTTCAAATACTTTGAAGGTAGGATTTTCAGTAATGATTTGATATAAAATAGTGTTTTAAGGAAAAGGAAGCAAATAACAATAAAACTTCTTAGATGTTTATAATTACATACAGTAGCAAACACAAAGTTCTACACATAATAAATAAATAATAAATATTGATAGATTTATAAAAACCTATAGGATCATTATTCAAAGGGATTAGTATTAATATTAGTATTAATATTTCAGTGTTATTTCATAATTACAAACTCCCTATGAGGGTATAGAATGACACATTTGGACACTTTGGGACAGGGTGACCTGTTCAATGAAATGCTAGACTCAGACACATGAAGACCTGGATGCAGGGCTTGACTTTGAAATTTCCTAGCAAATATAGCCATTGGTAAATCACTAAACTGTCTAAATGTCAGCTTTCTTCTTTGTAAAATGAAGGCAATGTTACTTGTAGTAGCTCCCTTCCAAAGGCAGCATCATTGAGGCAATTAAAAAGTTTTGAGAGACATAGTTTTTGGGTAATTTAATTATTTCATTATTAAGGCCACCACATTTATTAATTTAAAAAAAAAAGATGGCTATTTAGCCATCTTTCTTAAGCTAAAGATCAGGCAGCTGACTTAGGGGGCTTATAAAATTTATTTGTTTAAACCATTTTATTGTTTGTTTTTGGAAAAGGAGTAGCAATCAAATCTGATTACTTAACAACTAATGAGAGAAAGAATATTACTAGAGAGACTGAGAGTAATAACATAACACTGTTGGACAGAAAGACTATCACAATATTCAGACCCTCCTCCCCAGCCTTGGGCAATCTATTCAAAGAAATTATGCCCCAACCAATCCTGAGCAGAATACTATCACTATTCCACATGGGTGGAGTCTTGACCAAGACAGATAATCCACTCTTATTATCAGAAATGTCCTTCAAGAGACTGAATTTTTTAAAATCACAACTTTAAAAAGTGGGGGAATTTCTACAAATCATTGGTTATTAATAATCATTTCTCTGAATTATATAGTAAATAGACTTTTGGACTTGGTATCAGGAATTTCTGACCTTAAATAATGACTTTCACATTATTAGTTATATGATGTTGCACATATCAATTAATCCCTGTGTGCTTCTCTCAGGCAACTCCACAAAACTAAGATAATAAATTGTTATATTTTTTAATACAAATTTTTGAGATTTTTTAATTAGCATTGAGTAAGAGGATAATTTTCCCTATTGTTTTCCTTATTCACCTCAGAAGACTACTTGTTAAGGCAGAGAGGCATTGTAATTTCAGTCAGTTAAGAAGTTGCCAAACTGCTGAAATAAAATAAACAAAGCATTGAAGTATTGAAGGACTGCTTTATTTCAATTACAAACCTTATAGAACATTCCTTTGACTTATTACCTGGGTTTCTATTGAGCTCCTACAAATCCAGAACTAAAAGAAAAATATGGTTTTCCCAGAAGCTTGTATAATTTAATGAAAAAAAATTGTCTACTAATAATAAAGATGATAATATCCATGGTTTGGATAATAGTCAAGGTGATAAGGCCAACAAGTATTAAAAGTTTAGCATCTCTATTTGTCAACACCCAAAGGATTGGAAGAATTAATAGCTTTGTTATTTTTCTAGAATGAAAGTAATTATCTAAACTTTATATGACAATGATCTTTATAATTAGTAAATGAGGGAGAAGGGGACTCAGAGTATTAAGTGACCATTCCCATTCACTCCTGACCTGAATTCTAATCCCTTTCTCCATTGTTATATACATAAATTGACTAGAGCTTTGGCCTTTGATAGAATGTTTTTTGTGGGGTTTTTTGTAGTTTAACCAAAGAAAAACATGAGGAGTTTGTGTGTGTGTGTGTGTGTGTGTGTGTGTGCAATGGAACTGCTTTAAATGAACATATCAAATATATTTAAATTGGTAACACAGATGACCATAAGTCCAAAGCTAGGTAATACTACTGTTTTCACATGTTGCATTTATTTCTGAGTAAATAGCCTACATTTGCAATTCTTCCACTAACAAGCACATTTCAAGGATGTTTTTTTTTTTTTAATTATTAGCATTATGTACAGAAATTTCAGGGCTTTAAATATGCTGAGTTTGTTTCTTAGGCTGAAAAGGAAAATTTGGTGAAATTCTTGGAGACATAATTTGCTGGCTGGCTTTCTTACAGGGTGGGGAAGGTCTTATCTGGAAATAGAAAGCTTCCTGTTTGACTTAATATGGGGTGAGAAGGAGCAAACAAGAACACCAAGATTGTGTTTACAAATACAAAAATAATCTGTCAATTCTGTTGGTGCAGCAAAATATATTTTAGATATAGATATGCATATGTAGGCATATGTTATATGCTATATGTATATGCATATGCATGAATCTGTACATATATATGCAGTTAATTAACAGTATGACCCCCAAATAACCTATTGGCCAACTCAATTACTCACTTATTGAGTGTGTTGTGTTTGTATGAGACATGGTCCAAGTTTGATTTTCTACTGTAGTTTTATCTTTTAATTCGCAATAATGGGAAGTAACAGAAGCAATATGGGGTTTTCTGAATGCATCATCATTTCCAAAAAGTGGATAGAATACTGGATTTTGAATCAGAGAACCTGGATTCAAATCCCACTTCTTCTACTTGCTCCTGAGGCAGCCTTAATAAATCATTTAATTTCTTTGTGCCAGTCATTTTTTTTTCATCATTCTAAGTAGAAGGTTGGACTCCATCTCTCAGGTCCCCAAATCTGACTATATGATCTTATGAAATATCACCCTCCTCTGATAGCACTGCCTTATCCTAAAAATGAACATACTGGATCAGTTATATAGAAAAAGGAAATTTTAAAAATATCTCAATACTTTTTCTTGCTAAGAGAGACCTAAGAAAGAAGAAAGTACCCTCAGATAGGGATTCTGTCCATAAGAACCAAGGTATATCTTCTGCAGAATAGCATCAGTTAAATATGATTGATCATGGCTTTTTATAATTTCTTTGATCTTATTTTTTTGCAGAATTTTTTTCTCTTTAATCCACATGAATAGTAATGAATACAGCTTAGTGGAGCTGTGAAGAAGTAGATAAGCCATTGTGAATATTTTCCCCTCTCAAGTTGAACTAGAGCACATCTTTAATGAGGCTGTGAGACCACAATATTGCCAAAGAACTATATTTTGGTCAGAGTTTATTTGACTATATTTTTGTGGTTGTTGGGGTTGTTGTCATTTTCATAATGAAAGTGATTGTTTAAAATTTATACAAAAATGATCATTATAATTAGCAAATGCAGTGGGGGTGGGAGGAATCAGGGAGTTTTATGTGACCCTTCCCAACCACTCTGACCCTGAATTCCAATCCTTATCCCCAGTGCCATGATATATAAATAGGCTCAGCAATGCCTGAAAAGATGCTGATGTAGCTGTTGGGGCCCTAGAGTGGAAACAGAAGATAGAAAATGCTCAGAATATTTTGACATAATGATTATAATAATATTTTCTCTCTGCAGTTACTGTACCCCAAAGTGGGGATGTCAGGACATTACTACTTCTTTTTCTGTTTTCTCAACCACAAAACTAGGCTTAGAATTGGATTTGGCAGCTGCTGAGCTGCCCTAATATAGCAGCAGACGAATCCAGGCAAAGAACAGATCTATCACTGTATCTGACTGATCTTTCTGCTTATGCACAGTGACAAATTCTCACCTCTCCATATAGATCAGCAGGCTCTGTAACCAGTCAGTCACACAGAAGTTGTGACAGCACATCACAAGATTGGCAATTTGGAACCCTAGAGAACAAGGTGAAACATGCAGTTATTTTACATGAAAACTACCATCTTTCTCATAGCAATATGGGGGGTTTGTGTGAGCATCATTCTCCCCCTGAAGGGCATGTTTCCCTCTTCATTTTTATTAAAAATAGAGAGAGAAAGCAAATGAAAATGGAGATACAAAAAAAAAAAAAAAAAAAAAAAAAACCAAACAAACCCTAAATCTTCACTATATAAATGAATGATATACACTGCCATTGTATGAAACCTACCCAGGACTTTTTCCCCTCCTTCTAACTCAAAATCTAGGATAACTTAATCAAGGAAGCATCTGGTTAATAAAAGTATGCCTACTTGTCTCAAAGATGTCAATGCAACACCCAGTATGACAGTATGAGAAAATCTCAGATTGAATTTTTAAGTCCTTCCCTTCCAATAAAGTTATATACCCAGGGGATTTCTGTTTTCTAGCATAGAATAGGAATCTCCTTATTTTATCCCTCAAACTTTGGGTAATACTACCATTTCAATTAATTTAGGGAAGGTTTGGGGGTGTTTTTTTTGGTTTGGTTGTTTTTTCTTTTGTTTGTTTCTTTGATATTGCATTTTTGCAATAAATAAATGAATAAATAAATAACCAAAAACTAGAGCTTACAAAAATACTACTACAAAATTTAAAGGCATAAAAGTGAAAATTGCTCTCATGTTAAGTAGAACTAAATCTGGAAGGAAGCAAGGAAATTTTTTGGTTGAAAAGAACATCAATGAAAGATTTTTTTTAAAAAAAGTACAGAAGAGAACAGAAGGAAGTTCATAAGGGAACACAGACAAGCATGGATGATTTGTTACTATTATCATCAACTTAATATGCCAGATGTCCCCAAAGTCTGAATAAAGTTTTAAGCTATTGTCTTACTACATTTTTAAGCTAGTAGCACTTAAAATTGCATTAAAACTTTTGGGACATACTGTAAACTCTAAAAAGTAAACGGGTAAGAAGCAGTACACATCTTTATAGGTAAGAAGCAGTACACATCTTTATATACAACTCTTGTTTTTTATATATTGAAATATTGATAGTTTAAGTTAAAATACTTTAAATTACATTTTTAAAATTTCATTTTGTTTTTAAAAGTGTTGGTCACATAAGTATCATAGCATAATAGATAAAAAGATAATCTTGGAAACATGAAAGACGTAAATTCAGGTCCCACTTTTGACATGACAACTATAATGCCACTAGCCAATCACTTAACCTCTTAGTTCTTCTGGGTAACTCTCTAAGACTTAAACTTGTAGATGAGTTACTTATTTGAATTGGTGAAAGGAGAGCTTTATATCAATGAAATAACACGTTAATTACTGGTATCAAATAAAGTAATCCAATGGCTTAATAAATGCATATTGATTGATTTAGAGAACAGGGGGAAACTAACAAGCTAATTCAAGAGATACTTCTACAATGGAAGTTGCAAAGTTATTAAATAAGAAGGAAAGCAAAATTTCATGACAAGTACAGTACAACAAATTTCCTAGTTTATATAAGCTGTTGAATATTGCCATTAAGCTAGCCAACCCTAAATTCTACCTCAATTCATTTTATATTTTGTAATTCTTTAGATAAATAAAATAATAGTTTGTCATTTTAAACAATTCTGTTGTCGCTGTCCAGTCATTTCAGTCATGTCTGATTCTTTATGATCCCATTTAGAGTTTTCTTGGCAAAATACTAGAGTGGTTTGCTACTTTATTTTTCAATATATTTTACAGATGAGAAATCTAAGACAAATAGGGTTAAGTGACTTGCTCAGGGTGGCATAGCTAGTAGGTTTCTGAGGTCACTGTGCTATCTACTGCTCATAAGTGCATTCCTATTATGACAGGAAGTCTGGGGACTAGTGTCCTATGAAATAAAGTCGCTATACCCAAAGTTCTGGACCCAGTTCTTCTAACCCTTGTTGTTGCTATTGTTCAGTCATTTCTATTATGTCCAACTCCTCATGTCTCCATTTGGGGGATTTTCATGGCAAAGATTTTGATATGGTTTGCCATTTCCCTCTTTAGATCGTTTTACAGATGATAAATTAAGGCAAATAGAGTTAAGTTAATTGCCCAGGGTCACACAATAAGTAAGTGTCTGAGACCAGATTTGAACTCAAAGAAATTAGTGTTATTGATTCCAGTCCTGGAACTCCATCCACTGTACCACTTACCTACTTTCTATTTTAAACAATTGATGGAAGTGCTTAGCACCTAGGACAGCATCATACATCTGTTAAATATATTGTACATGAAAGGTGATTTTGATGATTTGAGAGAATACATTAACTCTGTCAGATAAAGTAGTATTTCCCGTTTTAGGCTACAACTATAATGGTAAACTAGCACCAGAGTTATTCTGAGTCATTTGGAAATTATTTTAACTTTAATTCTTCTTGTTCTATTGAGATATCAGTCTGGCATTCAAAAAAAAAATATGAAGCAAATAATAGAATTTTATCTTCCCAGTTTCCTATTACCACATTATTCCCTTTCACATTCATTGAAATTTAAAGTGATTTTTTTAGAACTAATTATTCTTCATATACAATACTGATCAATTGATTGATTAATGGATTTCCTACCTCTCTCACTTAAAACTATCAATTTGCCTAACATGTATGATCATATATCACCAATTCAATATTGCAAGAAAATTGTTTACAGTATTTTAATCAACAGAATGCAGAATACAAATTATTTAGCTATGTAGTAGAGTTATTAATAAAAACCCCCAGTGATGTAGAAGAGTTAGAAAAAACTTAAACTTTGGAAGGAGGAGGATGAGTGGAGAGAGAGAGAAAGAGAAAGAGAGAGACAGAGAAACTGGACTGGCTTTCACAAAGTCATCTAATGAAACCTAAATCACCCTAAGGAATAACTAGGTGATGCAGTGGGCAGAGCACTGGGCTTAGAATCAGGGAGACTCATCTTCATGAATTCAAAGTTGGCTTCAGACACTGTGCAATTGTAGGCAAGTCACTTAACCCTGTTTGCCTCAATTTCTTCATCTCTCAAATGAGCTAGAGAAGGAAATAACAAACCATTTCAAATCTTTGCCAAGAAAAGCCCAGGTGGGATTACAGAGTCAGATACAATTTAAATAATCTCACAACAAAGTAAGCATTCAAGCATTCTGGCTTTAAAAAAACATTTATTTAAATTGAAAATTGAAAAATATATGTTTCATAGCACTCCCAGCAGGTGTTATCTAGTCTGGTGTTCCTTTATAGGTGATTGAACTTTAGTTTCTTGGCTTAATCCAGTGACCTTTCCAAGATCACATAGACAGTAGTAAGTAACAGAACTAGCATTTGAACCTGCATCCTATGTCTCCCCCAACAATCTTTCCACTTTATTATGTTGCCTCTTTCACTGGTGGGAGAATTCATTTCAGACAGCAATTGTTTAATCCAAAAAAAATATAGGCCTTGGTGACTAACTCACCAGTGATAACCATTGCCACATGAACTAGTTCTTGTTGTTTACTAGTTTTTTAATCATGTCTTTTTGTGACTCTATTTGGTGTTTTCTTGGCAAAGATAGTGGAGTGATTTGACATTTCCTTCTCCAATTCACTGTACAGAAGAGGAAACTAAAACAGAGATAAGTTTCCTGCCCAGGGTCACACAATAAATTAGTGTCTGTGGCCAAATTTGAACTGCATTCTTCTTGACTCCAGGCCTAGTCCTCTATACACTGCACCAATTAGCTGCCCCTATATGTGAACTATATTGCACTTCAAATGATAGATAATTTATGGGTCTATAAGCCCCATATGTGTGTGTGTGTGTGTTGTGTGTGTGTGTGTGTATGTGTGTGTGTAGAAAAAACATATAAATGGGGAACTCTATCTTTTTCAAAGTAATTTCATAAATTTTTTCAACACAAATATACTCATTTGATGCTTCATCATAGTATAAAAGCAACATGTTCTAATAGGCTGTGCTAAAATTGGCCTTACCAAAATGGAAAGATGTTCAAGTATGGAACCTAGTGATTTATTAGGCATTCACTACTTGAGGTCCATCCTAAGTTTATCATAATTTTTCATTAAATAGACAACAAAATGGTAAGCTTTTCAAACACAGCAACTCTCTTGAAAGTATTCTTTTAATTACATATAAAGATACTGTTCAACAGTCATTTCTGTAAGATTTTGAGTTCCAAATTTTTTCTCCTTTCATACCTTCCCGCCCCCCTCCCCAAGACAGAAAACAATCTGATAAAAAGTTTACATGTACAATCATTTCAAACACATTTCCACATTAATCATATTGTAAAAGAAAAATCAGAACAAAAAGGAGAAAAACACAAGAAAGAAAAAAAGTTAAAATAGTAAGATATAAAACTCTCAAAGTCCAGCTAAGAAATCATGGGTGGCTCTTAATCCATTAGTGGAGGGAAAGCCCACATTAGCCAAAGCACAGATTACCAAAGATTAAACTAATTATTTTTTTAATTAAGACCTCCCTGTGGGACCAAACACTATATTATTTGCTAAAGATACAAATGCAAAAACAAAGAGAATCTCCAACATTTTAATGAGGAATGCCACAAACAAATAGGAGTGGTGACCAGGAAAGTATATTTTATTCTGGAAGTTACTTGATGGTGAATGTGGCTATAGGGTAACATCTTGACATATTCCATCTAAGAACAATGGCAGAATCCATTTGATCATGATTCCAGATGGCTTTGAAGGGAAAGGGAATATGTAGGAACATAACAAGGAGATTGTCATTGGTAAGTAATAGAGCAAAAGAGCAAAGTGAAAGATGGCCAAAGTTTCCTTGAAATCATAGTCTGGAATAAGTAATCATCTATAAAGATGGCAGGGTTCCAGGGTAAAATTATTCCATGAAGACAAGAAACTTGAAAAGGAGGACATATCAAGAAAGTTGCTTGTGGGGAGAAGGGATCAGGAATTTGGTATTGTTTTTGTTTGTTTTATGTAAAATTTTCAACTGTACTTAGGAAATCCTGTTTTGAAGATTTTAAGAAATTTTCAAACATATTGGTTTTCCTTTTTTAATGGCATTCAGTTGTAAATTGGGTGAATTAAAATATCTATATAATTTATCTCATTTGATCCTCATAACAACCCAGGGAGATAGGCAGGACTGTTGTTATTCATATATACAGATTTTAAAATGGAGACAAAGTGGTTATATGACTTTCCTAGCTACTAATTAGTTCATTAGTACCCTCCTACCACCATTGGGGGGAAAAACTCACTCTGTCCACTTAAAGAATGGATTTGTTTATTTAATAAAACAAGGTACATCGGGCAAGAGGATGTTAAACAAAAAGTCATTCTAAAAGAAAAAAAGGCAAATCTTCTGCAGTTAGTATTGTGAGGCTTAAAGATTTTTCTAGCACTCATTCTTATCCCTTCTACTTTCAATGTTTGAGAACTGCCCTAGATGCTTCTGAAATTTAAGAGCATTTTTTTTCTCCACACGTTCATAAAGGGAATTTATCTGGGAAGATGAAAACATGAGTTTATTATGAAAATGATATCTTAGCCATTCCTATTACTTTGGCTTATCTTAAAATATAAAGTTTCATAAACATTTAAAGGTATCAAGCAATTCAAGTTTTTATATACGTTTTGGAGATTTAAGGGAACTCTTCATATGGAAACTCTCTTTACCCATCTCCTCTGCAAATTAGTATTTTAGCACATTTTCTGAGACGCTGAGAGGTTAAGTGATTTGTTCATGGTCACACAGAAAATACATGTCAGAAGTAGTTGTTGAACCCAAGTCTACTCCAAGAATGACACCCTCTCCACTATGCCACACAGCAATTTTATTTTTATCAGGCAGAAATGCAAGCACATAAAATTGAAGTTCACTGGTAACGCATTTATAAAGACTGAGTTGAAAATGGTACTGTTCTGGCAGTGAGAGTTCTTATAGTAGAATTTCTTACCAATGCCAACCTCCATGCTACTCTCATATACATTTTCCTCTTCATCCTTAACACCAAGTGATGAGCAGGAGCAAGAAAGTAAAAAAAAAAAAAAAAAAAAAAAAAAAAAACCTGTGATACTGCTGATTAATGGTGGTGAAAATCAATCATTTGTCATGGATCCCCTGGTATTTGCAAGTCAGTTTTGCTTTAGATTGTATTTATTTTTGTAATGCCCTTTGGAGGTAATTGGTAATGATTCTATAGTGCTTTAAAGGATGACTTGTTTTGGATATGGCAACGTGATGTAGAAGATAGAGAGCTAATCTTGGAGTTAGGAAGAACAGAGTCAGTTTACACAATTGACATACTATCTCTATTTGACCTCAGTAAATCACTTAACCTCTCAGGGCTCTAGGTAACTCTTTAAAACTATGAATTGCCAAGAAGATACAAACTTAGATTGGTAGAAAAGGCTTTCTTATCTAGAAACTTTCTAAATCAACTCCTTAAATCTAACCTTGCTTTGAAAAAATGAGATCACATTTCTAATCTGGTTTCTTGTTGAAGTTGCATCTTGACAGAAGGAACAAGAAATGTAAAGTCTAGTCACTCTAATAATACTTGGGAGGGACTAACTTGAGATTTCAGCAGGCAACTAGATAGTACAAAGAACAATGCTGAAGTTGGAATCAGAAAAACCTGAGTTCAAATCCTACTTCAGAGGCTTACTAATTATGTAACACCAGCCAAGTCACTTTTCACATCCTAAGTTTCCCCCTATACCTTACAGAGTTGTTGTGAGGATCAAATGAGATAGAACAGGTAAATAAAGGGCTTTGCAAATCTTAAACTGCTATTTAAGTGGTAGCTGTTATGATTTCTTGTTATTTTTGGAACTGACATTATTTTAAAGCACAATTTCAGAAAAATCTTCTGATTAATTTTGCAATCCCCAATCCTCTCTCAATTTAAAATATTAAAGGAAAAATTAGTCTTTTCTTCATTCAAATTATTCCTATTAACAATGATAGCAATCATTTCTGGACTTGGAAAGGGAAGGAAAATTCCATTTTGTCCTCAGGTTAAGTTTGTCAATTACCTATCAAAGATGTGAGTCTAGAATAAACAGAAATAAAAACCATCCCTTTCATGGTTCATGTTCTCTTCTGTCTGTGTAGGAATATCTCTTTCTTCTTTGCTCTTCCTCAAGGAGTAATAGACTGCATGTTCCTTAAATGTTACTTAAGTGTTAGTTACCAAAGGGAGAGGAGAGGTTGGCTCCATTTTGATTAACTAAAACTGAATTCCCCATTCCTATCTCTGAGCAACAACAACAATAACAAAAAAAAAAAAAAAAGAAAAAAAGAAAAGGAATTAGTCTCCTCTCAGTCCTGGAAAACATGCCTGATGTTTTGTTTTGTTTTGGCACCACCAACCATCCAATTTTTTACTATTATCATGTTGACCTTTTCAACAGTAATGGATTTCCATATTCCCAGAAAGAGAGCAATTTTGTGCCACTTCATGGGCCAAAGATTCTTTACTCCTTTCCTTTTGCCAGAATTACTTGCTCCCTGGCTCTCATCTCTGGTGGTGGCTCTAGGGGGCAGGCAGAAGCAGTAGCAGCTTCAAGGCAGTAGCAGCATTGTGGCTATGACCTGAGGAGTTCGGCTAGAGAGCCATCATTCCTGTCCCAGCTTGGTCTTTCAATTTGTCTTTTCAAGGTTTCTGGAGAATCATCAAATACCCACTTGCTCTTCTAATTTCAAAGAATTTTTTTTCAAAAGATCATTGTAAGCCCTCTTCTGGGGAGATTCACATAGTTATAAAGAAAAATGTGAAGTTAGACATGAGGAGAAGAAAAAAAGAAAAAGGAACGATACATGAAGTAGTATACATGTGCACTAATGAAAGCAAATAGAGTAAGTAATATCTCCCTAATCATTTCTATCAAAAGCTAATAAAATACTACGCCAATGATCTTTAAAAGACGATTGGGAGATGTTTTCCTTTGTAGTAATGCAGAGGAAATTAATATCATTTCATCAAAGCAAGATAGGAAATTACCAGGAAACACAATCTCAGCTAAATGAATATTATATGAAACCTAGTTTCAACTATACATATAGAATAAGGTACAATGCAGGCTTGCAATTAAATAGAACACCTTGAAGCTGGAGGGATCTTGTTTCCAATCCCCTGAACCAGGGTTTAAATTGGATAGAATCTCACAGGATATAGCACAAGTGACTCTTTGTGGTGGTGTGGGGGCTGTGAAATGTGCTGTCATCTGGCACGATGCCTTTTCAGTTTCTTATTTTGACTTCATTACTGTACCTGAAACACCCGCCCCCCCCCACACACACACACCAACCCCCCACTTACCCATAAAACCTTGAGCACATCTTTTGCTTCTCTGCCGGTCTCTTTAGGTGTATGTCATTCTTCTCATTTAAGGGCAAGGCTATTGATGTTGATTGCTATCTGTGAGTGTATGAATGTGACAGAAAAGACTGATGCGTGCCAGTGCGATTTTTTATATTTCATACATGGAATGACTGCTCTTTGGTTTCCACCTACTGTGGGACAATTGTACTAACCTTAATATTTAAATCACCTTTTTTAAAGGAAACATTTAGGTTTATACTTGCCCCCCATACTTGTACCATTGTGAAAGGGAAAAAAAAAAGTTAGTAATTTGAAGAAAAAACTGACTCCAGGCAATGTTATGCTTGTCTATAATATCTTGCCTTTTTTCTAGCATGCTTTCCTAGGTTAGTGATTTCTGATTGCTCTATAAATGAATGAATTAATTGGTTATCCAAGCGTTTCATCAAAGAAAACCATTTGTTAAATACTTAATATGTGCTCAGCACTGTGCTAAGTAATGGAGTACTAAGCTTCATGCTGTCCTTCACTTGCTCCCCTCCCCACCAGTCAATCATGGACCTCAAATCTGTGACTTCTCTCCATAGTGTAAATAAACTTGTCCTTATATAGCTCTTTTTTCACAATCAACCTGACCTTTCTGGTGTCATTTCCTTCACTCCTTGATCTGTTTTATGGCTAAAAGCTAGCTATTCGGATTAACTTCAATCCAAAATAATGTTTGAGTTGGTAATAACAGCTGAATGTGGTACCCTTACCAGGTAACATTTTTTACTTGAAACAGTCTTCTGGATACACAATTGCTTAATATCAAGAGGAGTGATTTTAATGATGAGAATTTTGGCCACTAGACGTTTCCCATTTATTGATAAAAAGCTTTTAGGGGAACATAAGATTTTCTGCATCTCTCAATTTACCCCTATTACTTGGTTACAAATAGAGCTCTCTTAGTGGACAATCAAATCCAATTAAATATGTTTTTATAAAGATACTATGTACCAGAACTCCAGATACCAAAAAAAAAATGGAGGGAAGGAAGGAAGTGAAGGAAAGGAAAGAGGAAAGAAAAAGGGAAAGGAAAGGGGAAAAGAAAGAAGGAAAGGGGAAAAGAAAGGGAAAAGGAAAGAGGAAAGGAAAAAGGAAAAGGAAAGGAAAAAGGAAAGGAAAGGGGAAAGGTAAAAGGAAAGGAAAAGTTCCTGCCTTCAAGGAGCTAAGATTCTAATTGTACGATTAAATGAATAGATGAATGGGCATTTATTAAATGCCAAGCACTGTGCTTAGCTGGAAGTAGATATAGGATCACTATCTACTAAGGTATTCTGCTCCTTTCTTCTCCCCATTATACCATAAATTAAAAAAGGCCCCAAAACTTGGACTTGATTGACTTGGGAGGTAGGGCAAAAGTTCAAACTCCACCTCACAGATGTCTACTTTCTTCCTTATAGCCTCTGGTTGTCTCAGTGTAGCTTCCAATTTGCCTAAGGACCTAAAAAAGTCTACCTACAGGCCAGGAGCCACCAAGCCAGGTCTTGTGCCAATCAAATCACCACTCTGTTTCAGTAATCAGATAATATTTCCACATAAATATGGGAGAAAACTAAGTCTCATCTAGTAGCTTCCACTCAAGCTATATTCTTGTATAAACTTGTCAAGTTTAGAATTAAGTAAAGCTCCTTTTATTAACTATTCAGTGACCTATGAGCACCTCATTTCCTCCCAATACAGAACTTGATCTAACCTAATTGACCTAATATATTCTCAATGAGCTCACATTCTAACTGGAAAGGACTATACATACAAAGAAAAGTCAGCTGCAGGGCCAATTGAAAGGCCCCATGGTTCTTAGAGAGCAGAGGCAAAAGAGATCTTAAGGTATCTTATTTAGTTCCCATCCCATTAATGAAACCATATCCATATTTGACATTGAACTATTGGGCAATGCCAGGATTTCAATGATGAGAAGTTCTTAGTCTTCCCCAGATAGCTTCTAAAGCAGTAGATCTAATGCTTACAGAGGCAGTTGGCTATTTGACCCAGAGGGCTGAAGTGTAGGCTATTTCCAGGGTGCTTGAATATGGAATCCTGAAATGCTTACTGCTGACATCAAGGTCATCAATTTGACTACCTAGCTCATGTATCTAATGGCCAGACAGAAGATAAATAATTATAATTATATAAATAGCTGTAATTTGGAATGGGAGACAGGGCTAATTACTAAAGAGATCAAGAAATACTTTCCTTTATATTTTCCTGATCTCCTCAGTTACCATTGACCTTGTATGCTCTCAGATGCTACATAGTACCTTGTTCTCACTTAAATATTGTATTATAATCATCTGTCTATTTGTAATATTCACCTGAAAACTAAGTTCCACAAGGAAATGAGTCCTTTGAGACTGACTCCCTGTTGGACAACCTTTACTCCAGACAACTCATCTATATTTCAAATGCAGTATGTCCAAAAGAATGCTCATTTTATTCCTTTCTTCCCCAAACTCATTGTTCTTCTAACTTTTCCTTTCTAACAAAAGATGATGATTAAACATGATATTGTGATTTGTTAGATTTACCAATTCCCAGATAAAATTGTAATACAATAAATGTTATTTTATTTAGTATAAAATACTTCAATTTTGAATTGTTGGGTGTAAATGTAGATTCATGTCTTCTACTCTATCGAAAGAACAGTTTGTCAGGTACAATAAAGATTCATTTTCAAGAAACCTAGTGCATAATTGCTATGCCAGATGGGAGCGTTCAACTTTGTAAAAGATTTCTTTTATTTTTCAGGATTCATTGTATTCCTTTCAGTTTAATTCTCATTAATATGGCCTTTTCAAATTAGCTTTTCTAGAATAAGGGAAACTGTCAGATGATAATTGTTCCAAGAGATTTCATTTCTCACTCTTGGGATCTACCTAAATTTTGGCAAGTGTTACTATGAACCAAACACAAGAAAATTTATATATAAGCATTTTTGTTTATTTCATGGCTACTTCACTTAATTATTATCATTTTTAGATGCAGAACCCATTTTCATCTGTAAGCAAAGAATAAAATAAGCTTTTTTCCCAAAATAAATTAGAATAATACATTAGCAAATGACTGCTTATAACTCAGAAAGAAACATCACAATATTTTAGGAAATGAAATGCACCATTTTCCATACCCAGTCCATTATTAGATGCCAGTGAAAAGAATTTATTTTGTTTCCAGTAAACTATACATCTGCTCAATGGATGCCAAGCAACTTCCTCTTAATTAGGCAAAACCAGTCTTCAATTCTTTCAGTCTTTCAGTTGGTTAGCTATAGCCCTTATAAATCAAGGAACAATTCAGTTGGAAAGCTAGGATTGGGTATCACCTCAAATTATTTTATCCTTCTTTATAAGTGAGGTAAATCCTCTATTTCTGATGGTAGTGAGTATCCAAATCCAGCTAGTAGTTTAAAGAGAATACTAAACTTCAAATGATGTCTGTTACAAGCTGTATGTTGTGGAGCAGCTAGAAATGAAACATGCATTTTGAAATAAATTAGCATCCATTGGGGCTTCTGGAGAGCTGGAATAATAAATTGTAATCAGCGATCCAAACTAGATCTAACCTTGACTCAATTCAGCTTTGACTTAGAAAGCTTATTAAAACTTTCAGATTTATTAGGATTTAAGAAAATTTTTGTCATAGATTAGCTGGTTTGGATTATGGATGCCTTACTACTAGAGGTTCCAGTATTGTTAAGGTCTTTTATGTTGATATATAAAATTTCTTTTGTCAAAGAAAATAACACTGAATCAGTTCAAAAATTCTATGTTATACTTTTAATAACGGGGCTGGGGAGAGGGGAAAGGGCGGGGTAAACAGGGGGGAAGGGGAAGACAATCATGATTAAGGTACTTGCCCAAGGTCAAACAATTATGGTGTCTCTCCTCTCAGATTGGCTAAAATGACAGGAAAAGATCATGATAAATGTTGGTGGGGATGTGGGGAAACTGGGACACATCCATTGTTGGTGTTGTGAACAAATCCAGCCATTCTGGAAAGCAATTTGGAACTATGCCTAAAGGGCTATTAAACTGTACATACCCTTTGATCCAGCAGTGTGTCTACTGGGTCTGTACCCCAAAGAGATCATAAAAAAGGGAAAAGGACCTACATGTGCAAAAATGTTTGTAATAGCCCCTTTTGTTGTGGCAAGGAACTAGAAACTGAGTGGATTCCCATCAGTTGAGGAATGGCTAAATAAGTTTTGAAATATTAATGTAATGGAATATCATTGTTCTATGAAAAACAATCAGCAGGATGATTTCAGAAAGGCATGGAGAGACTTACATGAACTGATGCTAAGTGAAGTGAGTAGAGCCAAGAGAAAATTGTATACAGCAACAACAAGATTATGTGATGATCAACTCTGGATGTGACTTTTTTCAACAATGAGGTGAATCAGGCCAATTCCAATAGACTTGTGATGGAGAGAACTATCGCATCCAGAAAGAGGATTGTGGGGACTGAATGTGGATCAATACATAGTAGTCTCGTGTTTTTTGTTGTTTTTTACTTGCTTTTTTTTCTTTTTCATTTTTTTTTTTTGCTTTTTGATCTGATTTTACCTGGCAGCATAATAAATGTAAAAATATGTTTAGAAGTATTGCACATGTTTAACCTATATTGGACTACTTGCTGTCTAAAGGAGGATAATGGGAGGAAAGGAAGGAGGAAAAATTGGAACACAAGATTTTACAAGGGTGAATGTTGAAAACTATCTTTGTACCTACTCTGAAAATAAAAAGCTACTATTAAAAAATTTGAAACAACTATAGTATGAGAGACTGGATTTGAACTGTAGGTCCTCTTGACTCCAGTACTGGAGCTGCTCCTGCTGTATTTTTTAATGGTAATTTTGGGTAAAAGTGTTTTTAAGCACCAATAATGCAATTGGTCTGCTTAGTTCCAGCCCCATAGGCTTTTTAAATATGTGAGACAGCTTCAGTCAAGATAAAAGAGAAATATTTTAGGAGCATACTGAGGCATGGATTTTTTTTAATGTGAACTGAGAAACTCCAGCAATAAACAGACCAGACTATCCTGTAACAAAAATGGATGGGGTAGGTTTTTGGAGTCAGGATCTTGCACTGATTATAGGTCTGACAAGCAGAGTCACAAAGGATGATAAGCTCTGAAAAAAGCAGTTACTTCCCATGTACATTATGTGCAGGACAGATGAACAACTATCACTTTATCAGCTTTAGAGGGTCCTTCCTAGTCCCCAAGAAACAAATTGCTACCTAGGAGAATCTAGACCAACAAAGATTACTGAGCCTGTAGTGTTACTCAGAATGCAACTCTGAAAGAAAATCTTTGTCTTCTCAAAGCACACATTTCCACCAATTTCAGTGGTATTCACTTGATCTTCACTGTTGTCTTTTCCAAGAAAAGCAATGTCATGCCTGTGTAAAAAGAATGATTGTGGTATAACACCACAGAGAAAGGACAGGAGAGAGAACATCAAGTTCAATCTGCTCAGTTTTCAGATGTTGACCAGACAGCAAAGTTTTCTTCCTTTTCAAAATATAGTACCAAGGGAAGAATGTTGAAGTTTGGTTTTTATATTAACAGATGTAAATGATAAGGATGGACACTATGGAAGGGAAAGGAGGCAGAAGGCAACAATTTTGCTTCCCTTGCTAGTTTTTGTTCTGATTTAAATTCTTCTGCTTGCCAAGCCAAAGGATAGGTGGGGTGGTGTCAGTGCTGCTGAGGGGAATCAGACCAACATATCTGGGGGACTTCTTTAGTAGAGTCTCCTGAAATGAGTTTAGAGAACACAGAATCCCAATAAGGGACTAAACATAAATTACAAAATCTTTATAACCTTAATTCAAATAAATGAAATAGTCAATCTATTATTTTACTCAGCTTGGGGGCACAGTGTCCCCCACTTGTCTAACAGTGGCTTGTTAGCTAAGCATGCTGGCTCATAGAGTCAGCTACAACTAAAAATCTGGCTGCCCTGATCAAAAAGAAGTTTTTTCAACTCTGCATCCTAGCTGATGAAAACTGACATGGTTAGCAGGCCAGTGACCCTGAAGAGATAAAGTCCTAAAATAAAAATACCCAGCAATGAACAAAAATGCAACACCCAGCATAGGCAATATACATGTCAAGTAGTGAGAACAACAGAACAATGCCTAATAGACAACACAGCCATCTGAGAACAAAATAATTATATCAGTGGAGAGCATCAACAGCTCGATATGAAAGGAAGTGTATGTTTGCCTGGTAACCTGAGTTCATGGAATGTGTTCTTTACATATGTATTTGGTCACAAATGTACCTTATGCATGTTCTCTGTATGTGCATCCTTTCTCACTAGTGATGGACAAACTGTGGAAGATTATCCTAAATCTGAACATGGGAAGAATATTATCCTGTCACTATTTGCTATTTTATTTGTTTGAATGTCTTTTGTTTCAACTGTTTAACTAACTTGCTAATTGACTCTTATGAGCTATGGTTTTGAGTGAATGCTGACCCAAATAGCATTAAGTACAGCTTTTCCAAGATTCATATTCAAGAGAAGGTATCCCAGAGACTTTACAGATGAAGAATTTTGGACTTATTGAGGTTACCAGCTTGCTTACTAATGTTCTGAAGCTAATGATGATAGAGTTGGGATGAAAGAATACAGGTATTATGTTTCTGTATGCTTTCCATGATACCATTCTGCTTCCAGGAATGAAAGAATGACAATATTAAAAAGTATGTCAGAATAAAGAAATAGAGGTTTAAAATGGACTTGAAAGACATACCTGGTCTACTCTGCTCACATAGTGTATACTATTATATTGATTATCTCCTGATTTCATTCATATTGGTAACTCAGGATATTAGAAAACATTCTAATAGTTATGACTTACTAGGCAAGACTTGGGGGTTAAGAGCTTTAGAACATTAAGATTAAGTAATCCCCCCCAAAAAATAGCTTTATATCAAAGATGGAATTTAAACTCACATTCCTGGTTCCAAATCCAGCACCTTTTCCATTGTACCTCACTGCCTTTTTTTCATATTAAGATACTTCAGAATAATTGTCGATGAAGTTGTTGTTATTATTATTATTATAGAAAAGTCTTGACATCATGGATATCCATTACTTCATAATGAAATATGGCAATCTAAATAAAGGCAAATATTTTTGACAGAAACAAAATGTAGCATTTCTACAAAACAAAAATAATTATATAGAAGATAAATGATAGCAGTAGATACATAAACAGACAGAATTAAGGAGAGAAAGAGTAAGGAAAAAAGGGAAAAGTATCATTACAAAATAGAAGCAGAGTAGGCCATGTATTTTTGGTTCCTTTTTTTAAAACTGGGGTGTCCATATTAAGGTTATCTATGCAGCTTGTCTCACTTGTATTCCTATTTTGTTTCAACTTCACATTCTATACTTTATTACAGTCCATAGGAAATTTTCTGATGAGAGATATGTTACCACAAATTACCACAAATGGCTATTGAAAGAAGAGTTGACATTATAGCAAAACAGGTAGTTTACCAAATGCCAATTTTAAACTAAAATTCAATAAACTAGACAGTAGATTTATAGTAGCAGCAAATGTCTAGTTACATTTTTTTTAATTTTATTAATGTATGATTCCTAGAATTACCAAGAAAATTCTTTGCCTTCATTTAGATTAAATGCCTTGTTAACCTGTACTAATATATATAATATTAATAATATATATTTAAGAGGAGGGCTACAAGGTAATAGACAATGTAAACCATGAATAATTTTATCCAAAAAATGAAACTGATTATATCATATAAGACCAGGAAATTATTGACTACCAAAGCAGAAGTCATTCCATAATCAGTTATCTATGTCCATGTGTATCATTGATTATTTAGAACAAAGTTTAAGATTAAAATTAAATTAGAAGAATAAAAATGAGAATAAGATATTACACTAAATTGTAATGACTATATGAGGAACTATATGAAAAAGTTATTGACTCAGGAAAAAAAGCAAATCGATAAAAAAAGTCATATACTGATGACAACTATTTCCTTGAGAGATTTAAATGATGAGGAATAGTCACCAAAAGATGCAGATTATACTAGCTCAGGAACAACTACTTGATTTTCTTGCTAAGAATAACATAAAAGCCTAAAACATCATTTCCTTAGAGTCTGAGGTCATTTGAATTCTGACAGCATCAGTTCACTTTATAGTAAATACCAAAGAAGTCTGCATAAAGCTTGGCATGAGTACTAACTAAATCAGTTCATTCTTAGAGCATATAAATGAAACCAGAAGAGACAACTAGATTCAAATATAAGAGATTTGTCAGAATTTCTATAGTGTTAGATTCTTATCATCAATGTTAGTTAGTAAGCCCACTACATTTGGTCTTTGCCATTTTAATGTACAAAGTGCTAAACAAGGAAGTGGAAATGGCACTTGTGAAAATGAGTCATGAAAAGTGTTTGGATCTGACTAAGTTCATTCAGATTGTAGAAATCTCCACTGGAGACAACAAAGGTTTTTTTTTTTTTTAACTAATCAAAATTTAATTTTCAAGATATGTAATTCAAAAAAGATATGTAATGTAATGAGAGAACATTAATAACTCCTAACCCAGTGTCCATTTTCTCATCCAAATAAAAGCTTTATGAAAATGATCCATGCAATTATCCAATCTATGCAATCTATCCAATTATCCAATGATCTATCCAATTATCCTTAATAAAAAAATATGAGAATAAAATGAGAAAGATTTCACAAACATTTCTCCCTGCTATATTTTCATATTTCTTGGAAGCTCTACGAAATATAAAATATTTATACATTTATTAATTTTTTTTAAAAATGCCCTAACATTTGACTTAAAAAAAACAAAATTCAGCTCTTAAACTCTCCTCCAATAATGCCTACCATGCATATGTTGAGATCATAAAGCTTTCTCTACAGAAGAAAATATAGAGATAACCTTAGTCAATTAGCCCCTTATTAGGAAAGCAAAGTTAGATTTTAAAAAATAATATCAGGGAAACTTATATGTTCATTAGAGGTATTCAATGGCATCATGGCATATCCAGTAATGCACTGATATCTATAAACATTTTAAAAGTCCGAAAGAAGACTGAGCATGTTGGAGAGATCCTCTATGGTAAATATATAGAAGGAGCACCCAGGAGAAAAAGCAATGGATAAGTAACAATATGTAATAATATGTACTGGTGTATCCCTGCCATTGAATCACAGAACCACAAGTATTTTCTATTCATTGACTATAAAATATGTTTTTATTTTTATGTAACTGAATTTATAGGCACATGGAGTTTTTAAAAATAAGTAAAATCCATATCCTTAATATTAATACCTGGAAATATTCAGTACTGGCTTCAACATAACCATCAGCCCTCTATGAAGGAATTGATGACCTCATAAACTTGAAGAAGAGGATTTGAATCATGTGATTTATTTTTAATGGACTTTTATTTCTATCTCTTGTTTTTAAATAACTAGCTTTCTCCCTGTATCATTCTACCTCTTTACTTTAAGAAAATCATCACTTATAAGTTAATTTTTTTTATGTATAAGGAAAGAGGAAGAAAGGAAAAGAAATGCAATATCAAATTCAATGTAGTCCTCCCACCTCTGCAAAGGAATGGGGAAAGAAGGGAGTAAAGAATGTCTTTTTATTTATCTTTTAAGAGACATTCTTGTTCTTTGTAATTCTGCAACATTTAGTTCAATTGTTTCATTCTGGCTTTCTATTTACATTGCTAAATCATTGTGTCTAATTGCTTCCTTGCTTCTTATTTCATTTTGCATGAGTTTGTGTTAAGTTTTTCCATGAATCTCTGGATTTATCATTTTCATTGTTTCTTATATCGCAGTAAAACTACATTACATTCATCAGTTAGTCATTCAGTCAATAAACATTTATTAAGTGCCTACTGTGTCCCAGGCACTGTGCTATTCGTGGGGGAATACAAAGTAAGGTAAAAGACAGTCCTGATTCTCAAGAAGCTCACTGCAATGAGGAGAAAACAAGCAAACAACTATGCATAAAAAAAAAGTACACAGGAGAAATAAATAATCAGTACAGGAAGAGTACTAAAATTTAGGGGATAAGAAAAGACTTCTTGTACAACAATTCATTTAGCCATTCCCCAATCAATACATACATACTTTGCTTCTAGTTCCTTTCTTAGAAAGTAAAAAATTTAAATATCTTGTTGTATTTGGATTTTTTTCTTTTGACAGTGACTTTCTTGGAGTATATTTAATATCAAATCTTTATCAGACAAATTTAATACAAAATTTTGAATGTTTTTTTTAATTGGTGAACTATCTTCATTCTTGTCATGAAGAATTTGATTTTGTTTGTGCAAATGCTTTTAAATTTCATATAATCAGAATTATGTTTTGTGTCTTGTAATTATATCCATCCTTTGGTTAAGAATATCTTCTGCCCATGGCTTTAAAAGAAATATCATCTGCTTCTCTTTTTGGGATAATCTTTAATATTCAGGTCTCATATCTATTTTAAATTTGTTATGGAAAATGATATAAGATGTTGATCTGAGCCTAATTTTTGTCAGCCTGCTTTCCAATTCTCACAGTTCTTCTTAATTATGGAGTACTTTCTTAAGTAATTTGTTTTCAGGCTTATTGAACACAAATTCCATTATTTCTGATTTCCTTTTTCTCATATCCTCAATTGATATGATTTTCTATTTTAAGTTAGTACCACATATTTTTAAATTATTGTTTTCCCCTAAATTCCTGTACTTTTTCATTATTTCCCCTGTTAGCTGAGATTTTCTGTTACTTCATACTAATTTTGTAATTTTATGCAGTTCTGTAAAGTATCCCTTAGGTAATTTAATTGGTATGGCATAAAATATGTGAATAAACTTTGGAAGTTTTGCCATTTTTACTCTATCAGCATGGCCCAACCATGAGCACTGAATATTAATCCAGTAGTTTAAAATTGTTCTTTGTTTCTTTAAGGAACACCTCATAATTTAATCTACAAGTGCTTTGCCTAAATCACATAACCAGTTAGTTGTAGAGCTTGGATTAGAACCCAGGTGCCCTGGCTCCCCATCAAGTAAATGAACATAATGACTATTGCTTCCTTCCTTCCATTGTTGGAACTGCCACCTGAGAAAGATCATTTGAGTCTCATCGTCATTGCTTTTTGTCTATATCTCACTATTCTACATCAAGAGAATGTCATCTTCACCAAGGCAGTTGGGTGCTTTCTTTCTTTTGGAATAATTACAGCACTTGTTTAGAAGCTGCATAAATAATGAGCAGTCATAGCCAGCCCTGTTTTTGTCACAACTAAACCTTAGAAGAGAGCCCAGCACTACCTGAGGTCCAGCTTCTTCCAAATGCAATTTGAATAACTTAAAAAAAAAGAAGAAAGAAAGAAAAAAGGTCTATTATCTCTTTTCACAAACCCTTATCTGATCATAGCTTCAATACAAGCTTTTCTGTGTGGAAGGAGTTAATACAAAGGTCCGAGTAGAAGTAGAAAGATAGTTGAAATACTAACCTGAAAATTTAGATGATCAGTGAATATTTGGTAGCACCTAAAGCTTAGATGGGGTCCGTTCTGCTTTCTCTGATGGTAAGATGGTATTACAAATTCAGAACATGCTCAAAAGGAACCTTGTCATCCTAGAATTGTACCTGGCATCTCTACAGTTACCTTGATAGTTGATGTGGTTTTTTTTTTTTTTTTTTGCATAGGTGTGTGTATGTGTGCATGTGTGTGGGTGTGAGAGAGAGAAACAGAGAGAGAGAGAAAGAGAGAGAGGCAGAGAGAGAGAGAGGGAGAGAGAGAGAGAGAGAGAGAGAGAGAGAGAGAGAGTGTGTGTTTGTGAGATGGGGGAGGAGAAAGAAGTATTAGACAGCATGCTATTTAGAAAAATCAACATTAGGAATAAGTTTTGGGAGTAAACCAATTAATTATTAAAACAAGGCCAATTCTATTTCCACTGCCTAGCTTCAGTCATTCTACCTCGTCAGCCCCCTCCCAGCCAGGTTTATTCCCCTAAGCACTGAGGATATAGCACGGCTGGCCTCTTATGTAAGTCCGAAATCAGATCTGGCATGTGGCTTGTTTGAGCCTGTCACAGATGCAGTGTGCTGTATCCCCCTCGACAAGGCTGTTCAGCATAGCATATGACTGTAAATCTTCTTGTTTCATGCACTACAGTGGAGACCTTTGTCCTAGGGCAGTTTAGCAGCTTTCCCTAGGCCCCCAAGGGGCCAGTGATCAGGAGATATTTTAAGTGGGAGTTTACTCATTTGGATGGACAAAAACCAAAGGCTTTTGATTTGGTAGAAGGACAACAAAACCCAGTAAACACAAGCACATTACTACTTCAAATTCATTATGCCATTATTACTCTCCTACCCCCATAAAAATCATAAATAACTGAATGAAGGAAATTCACATTTGCAAGTGCATTTTAAAAATTTGTTTGAGAATTTGTCATGTACTGTTACGCTTTACTTTCTAAATACATTTTAATTTTTGTCAATTATCAAGCATTTTCTTTTTCCCACCTGCCCCTACACACTAAGAAAGGAAGAAAGAAAAAAATAGAAAAGAAAGAAAAATATGAAAAAAAGAAAATGTAAAGTAGGAAAAAAGAGACAAAAAAGAAAGGAAAAAAGGGAAGAAGGAAGGAAGAGATGGAAGAAAGTCTTTGTATCATATAAGCATTGCCAAGCAAAAAAAAAAAAAAAAAAAAAACCAAAACCTCCCTACATTGGCAACAGCCAAAATTGTGTTCCTTATTCTGCATTTTAGTCCATCATTTCTCGGTTCATCATCTGTCTTCTGGAATCATGGTTATTGTTGCATGATAACTCTCATTGATGAGAGTTCTTAAATCTTGGTTCAATGTTACTATTTCAGAAAACAATTGATTTAACACAACTCCCTACCTATGTTATCAAAATTCTGGAGTATCTGTTGTACAGATTTCAAATACATGGTAGTTCAAATTAGAGCTCAGAGAAACTGTTAAGCAGTAGCTGCAAATAAGAACTAATAGTATTTCCTTCTAAAAATGTATTCTTGACATTCATTTGACAAAACATGGAGTTTGCATATAGTGTCAGTATGGAAGGAAAAAGGCATTAGTTTACTGGAAAGTTTAGCAAAAGTTTCCCAGAGAGGACAGATTTCAAACTCTTATAGGCAAAAACACAATTTAGGGTATTGGGATTTTTTTTTGGTTTATTTTTATGGAGTGTTAAAAAAATCATTTAAGCCTAAAATCTTGCCATATATTTATTTATGTTTGTGCACTTAACTCACTGTCATTTACAGCAGTTCTGAATTACCTCTTAGCAGGTTTTTTACTATTTGACATTAGCATTTCCATCCAAATGCACATGAAATATTTTTAGAGATTTCAGCATAATAGTCATTGCATAACTCCTGAGTATCACAGTAAAATAATTTTAGGAGTATTTGGACTTTCTTAGAAGGAAATGAAAATATCTATATGAATTCAAAACAGGAGTATCATTAAACTTTTTACAGATAAATGTAATTGAGGTATGGGAAGGGGGTGACCATTGCTGTAGGTTCTGTCTCATGATGAACAAAGTGTTATACAACATTCAAGGGGTAAAATGAACCCCCACAGAATTAGTTCTCTACTTTCAAAAATTTCCATTGACAATGTTATCTACAGCCAAGAAGGGAGTTTGAACCTGATTCAAAGAGCGCTGTTATCTGGCCAAAAAGAAGCATAGGGTGGCATATTTATCTGATGAATCTAGGACCATCCACATAGCTACTTCAGGTAATTCAGGACACAAAGCCCAGGATTCCCTGAATTCTCTGGTTTCATAGATGAGTCTTGGATTTCCCTGATAACTACACAACATACTATCTTCTACCTTTTGCAGTGATCTACTGGAAGGAGGGTGGCATAATTAAAGACCACCAATGAAAAGAGGGAGCCAAACAAGGTTTTAGAGTAAGGGAGTTGCAGAGTCAGACATGAATATTGGGATTTATTGAATTCAGCAAATATGTATTGAGTATCTGCTATGCACACAACACTACACTAAATGTGGTCAGAGAAAGAAAAATAGCAAACAAACTTCCACTTCATGTTGAATTTTATTGTCAAGGTCAAAAATATAATAGATGTACCAAGAGGTATAACTTCTGAAATAAAACAGTTTTGCTGATATACACCCCAGGTATACTTCAATTCCTGACACATTGTAAGTGAATAATAAACACTTATTAATTATCTGATTGATTGTATGAATGAAAGACTAGATAGCATTTTTTTAGCCTGACAATATGCTTTGCTCTGGGGACACTCACAGAAAAGCAGGATAGTCTCTGCTCATAAGGATTTCATATTCTAAGAAGGGGAAACAACACATAGAGGAGATTAGCTATAATTTAAATAGGAAGACTTTGTGGTCCTTAAAGTACAAGGCAAAGATGTTTCTTTATTGTCTTTTCTCTTGATAAAATCACGTCTGTTTTGATTTTCTGATTGTCCTAGGTGGAAAGAACTTTTTTTTAGGTGCTTTAGGAGCTATGGTTACAATGTAGGTTACATTGCAGGGTGAGGATAGAAGGTAAAGAGGGAACCTGTAAAGAATCTCATTCATGTGATTATTTCCTCCTTTGATACAGATCACCTTCATGATTTCTTTCTCATCCTAGAAGATTCTTGACCATGTCCCATTATTGTACTGCCACAAAGAATTTCAGACTTTCTAGGTATCTTTACAAGAGTGGAGTATCAGGAACAGTTGAACCCTCTGTTACTCCTAGTTTTCATCATTCAGCCTGACTCCTTTTTCTTTTATATTTATTTTCCAATTATATATTTCCTTAATGATTACTTATGCTACCTTTTCAGCATCAGTTATCATTGAAAGTGGTGCCACATACCTACCATATACCTACCATGCATGTCTACATTACTCTGATCAACTTTATTTTTTCATAGACTATGGGAATGCAGATTTTAAACAATAGAACAAGATTTTATTTGTGTTGAAAAGATGAATATTTGTATTGGGGAGTAGCTTGAAGTCATTAAAAGTACTATACTATTTCCCAACACAAATCCTCTCAATTCTTTTTTTTTTTTCTATTCAATTCTGGGGGGAAACTTACTATGCATATGTAATGTATGTACTAACACAATAGTATCTAATATTTATGTAGTACTTTAAAATTTCCAAAGCACTTTACACATTTTTTTTCGATTCTCACCGCACCTCTATAAGATATGTATTATTATTGTTCCTGGTTTACAGATGAGGAAGCTACAGCTTTCTTGATTTCAATCTGCCATTTCCTATTTCTGCATCCCAATTATCAGGAGTATACATCATCCATATTTTTCTCCTCAACGTGGTATAGACAGCCCCTAACACAGTACTTGTTAATGTCACAGGTGCTGAATAGATGTGTGCTGAATGAAAAAATCAATTTGTCAAAGATTTATCAAGTGCCTATTATGCATCAGATACTGTTTAGACAAAAGCAAAACAAAAAGTTTATATTCTAACAGAGCATAGATAGCTAGATATAGACAGATGTATATATATATTTATATAGAGACCTATATATAAAATGTGTATATATATATGTGTGTGTGTTTATATATAGTTATAAATAGCAGATAGATAGATAGATAGCTTCATATGTACAATTAAGATACAGGACAGTCTTGGAGGTAAAAATACTAGCAAGGAGATACTAGGAAAGACCTCATGCAAAAGTGTCAATCATTCAGTCAAAAAGTAAGTATTTATTAAATAGTTAACTATGTGGCAAGCACTTAAGTGCTAGAGATACAAATAAATGTAAAAATAATCCCTGCCCTCAAGGAATTCCCATTCTAAAGAGGGGAGAGTAGGGAGGTAAATTTTATGGAAAATAGGGATTTTAAGAAATGAAATATAGAATGCAGAATGTAGAATGACAACTGAATGGGATCCCAGTAATTACTTATTCCAAACCAATCATTTTCTTTTTTTTTAATAAAGCTTTTTATTTACAAAACATATGAGTGATTTTTCTACATTGACCTTTGCAAAAACTTTTTTTCTCAAGCTTTTCCCCTCCTTCCCCCCACCCCCACCCCTAGATGACAGGTAATCTAATACATGCTAAATAGGATA
>JAJPUD010000754.1:473160-487442 GCA_023553655.1 Myrmecobius fasciatus | reverse complement strand
CTATGCTATGCTATGCTATGCTATGCTATGCTATGCTATGCTATGCTATGCTATGCTATGCTATACTACACTGTACTGTACTGTACTATACCATACCATACCATACCATACCATACCATACCATACCATACTATATTATACTGCCACTTACAAGCTTTTCTGGTCCCTTCCTTTC
Organism: Myrmecobius fasciatus; assembly: GCA_023553655.1. Taxonomy (NCBI): domain Eukaryota; kingdom Metazoa; phylum Chordata; class Mammalia; order Dasyuromorphia; family Myrmecobiidae; genus Myrmecobius; species Myrmecobius fasciatus. The sequence goes on along the minus strand of JAJPUD010000754.1, from coordinate 487,267 downwards.
TACTCCCTGCTTCACCAGTCTTACAGATTAGTCTTCCTAAAGCATAGTTCTTATCTTGTCACTTTTTGTGTCAGAAATCTTCAGTATATCTTCATTTCTTACCTAATTAAGTCTTACTTTGTGGCCTGGCATAGGACCTTCCCTCCCCCCATTCATCCTCAATTTACCATTCTAATCTTTATTTCCCCACTACTGCTATTCCCATTCCCAACTCCAGCTAAATTAGATTGCTTATTATTTCTACTTTTTATCTTCTATTCCTTGACACCTTTCTATTCCAGTGTACCCAAAAACACTATGTACTAAGGGTAGGTAAATTATCTCAATTCCCCATGATGGAACAATATAATCTCAACAACCTCAACAAAATAGTTCTCAGCAGCTTCAAGGGCAAGGATGAAGAGTTAAGAAGAAAGCAAGAACCTGAGGTTTGAAGAGTAGAACACAAAGAATAATGAAGTCAGGGATTTTTGTGTTGTTTTTTTTTAATGTAAACAAAAGCTTTTGGCAACACAAACTATATTGATAAAGCAGGGGAAAAATGTCTCAGATCTGTAAATTCTGTTCCATGCTAGTCCCTCCATTTGGGAAAGCTTTCCCAGCAATATCATCACTATCTTGTCTTCATACCAGCTCTTATTATTTAACTCCCACTCCTATAGAAGAAATCAGTAGACCCTTGGATGAAGGTACATTATCTGGTTTTTTAAGTAAATACAATTCCTGGGACCTAGTTGGCAATAAATTCTAATTGACCTCAAGGCCCAATTTAGTTTTCTTCTTATCTTCTTCATGAAGGCTTTCTCAATCACCTCAGCAAGAAGCAACCTCATCATACTTTGAACTGACTTTGTTTAAGGAGTGAAGAGGGCAGGGATGGAATCATCATCCTCAACAACAACAACAACAACAACATAGCTGACATTTATAATGAACTATAAAGCTTGCAAAATTTTTCAAAGACATTATCTTATTTGATTTGTACAACCATAAGTTACTTCCCTGCTAGATAGATAAGTATTATTATCTCTCCATTTTAAGGATGAGGAAACTAAGAGGTTGGTTCATCTAGCTGATAAGTATTCTAAGGTGGAATTGAATGTAAAGGTTACCTGATTGCAAGTTCTGTGCTTTTCCCAATGGGTCATGCTACTTCTCATGTTTTCCCATTTCACTATTCAATGTTGTATAATTAACATAGTACTGTATATGAGTGACTAGTCTCCCAGTATTCCATCACTGAATATTTGCCACTCATTGAAATGATGAAGCCTAGTGTCTACCTTCAGGCATAAACAAAGTTTGGAATTTGTAGCCCTTCTAAGCAACAGCTAGTTGGAAGTCCTTCTAAGTGGGAATGACCAACTGAATATTAAAGCCCCTAGCAAATGAGACTCTATTTTTTAACATGGATCTCAGACTGCACTCAATTCTAGTTTTAAGTTGCATGAATACTGTTTTTTCCTAATAAAGATTCTCCATAAAAACTAATCTTGTTAACAAATTAACAGATATTTACTTTTAAAAAACTAATAATATACCTTCATTCAAGGGACTACTGGTTTTCACTACAGGGTTTGCACTAAATCAGAAATTCTCAATTCTTTCCGGGAACTCTGGGGACAGAATTCCAAGTGCTACATTGCATTACAATAGGGTCTTAAATATAATCTTACTCATAAATTAAAAATAGTTACTCTAAAAAGTGAAATACTAATTTTAGAAGTTAAACATTCAAAATAAGGAAAGAAAAATTTATTTAATACATTCTTTTTTAATACAGTATTTTTCCCAAATACATGTAAAAATAGTTTTCAGCATTCATCTTTGCAAAACCTTGTGTTCCAAATTTTTCTCCCTCTCTCCCCTCCCCAAGATATCAAGCAATTCTTCTAGACATGTGCAATTCTTCTAAACATATTTCCATATTCATCATGCTGCACAAGAAAAAACAGATCAAAAGAAAAAATAACAAAGAAAAAAATAGTGAACAAACAACAAGAAAAAGGTGAAAATATTATAGCAGTATAATCTTTAATGCTTGTCAATGTGTTGCCCAGTTAGAAAGAAAATAAACACAAAGTTAGGTAGATACATAATTATAAGTTCCAGGTTTCTTTTAGAGAAGACTTAAGCAATTCAGCCTGGTGCAATGAATAGAATACTGGATTTGGATGCTGAAGACCTGCTTTACTATTAAGTACCTAAATGACCTTTAGCAAGTTATTTAACTTTGGAATTCTATTTCCTCATCTGCAAAATAAGAGGGCTGGAATAGATGATTTATAATGTCCTTTCCAGTTCTAAATTAATGATTCCTATAATCCTATGAATTCATAAAAAAATTTTTTTCTAGACCTATACCCTCAAACCTTCTATGTCCACCTTACCAAAACTAACCATGTTATGTCTCAAACTTATTCTCAAAAGCTGTAAAAATGTATCAGAACTGAGGTAGAATGTTCTTTTTGAGGATAAAGATTATTCTATTCTCCTTGGGTATCTCCACTAACTAGCACAATTCCTGGAACATATTAGAGGTTTAATAAGTACTTCTTGATCAGGTGATTACAAAACCATTGCTGATCATTCTAGAATACTTTTGAGAAATAAAGCTATTCACTTTCCTATAAGCCTTGCATATAATCAGTTGCTTATCTTTTCAATTCTAGTAACACAGAACCTCTCACATCCTTTCCTTTCATCTTCTCTATCCCCTCAGTTTAGAACTTCAGAACTCTAACCTGGGCTATTGTAACACATAACTGGTCTTTCTGTCACCTCTTCAACATTTAAATGAAATAATTTCTTGGATTAAAACAATTTTACCCTTAAGACATCAGCAGTTGTGAACATTTTCATATTCAATGTAGGAAAAGCATGCCAAGTCCTCATGTAGACATCAAGCTTTTTTTAAATTAATAAAGTGCATAATCCCTACTTAAGGGACTCTATTCTTCTCCCAAAATAGAGGTGAGGAATGATTTTCTTTGGAAGGGACCGTGATAAAAACATCTATGTCCCAGCCTCTAGCAAATATTCTTCCGTGGATTAAAAAGGATCCAATCATTCTTGTGTTGCCTCTTCTTGACATGATAGGAGCTTAATAAATGCTTGATTGACTTACTGATTCTTACTGTTTATATTAAGCTATACAAGTGTTTTACAGCTGTCTCCAGCATTTGACAATTCTTACCTTGAATAAATGGATGATTAAACAGATAGATGCATGAATGAATGACCAGCATGGTGCTAAGTGGGGGATAAAAATACCAAAGTGAACATAGTCCCTGAATTCAAAATGCTTATTATCTTTTTTCTGTAAATTTTTAATTTTTTTATTATACGGCATTTACTTTTAATTCCTCCCACTTCCTCTCTACTAAAAAAAAAATAAAATATGACAAATAATCAAGCAAAACAAATTCCCATATTGGTCATGCCTAGATATGTATGTTTCAACTTGTATATTTAGTCCATCATATTTGGTAGAAAGTGAGTAGCATTCTTCATCAACATTAATGATCATTGCATTGATCAAACTTCCTTAAGTCTTTCAAAATTGTTTGGTTTATGTTGTAACTATATAAATTGTCATATTGGTTTTGTTCACTTTATTCTTCATCAGTCAGATACTTAGACATTATCCAACTCTTGAATATCTACTTAGTTTTCATTTCCTGGCCACCACAAAAAGATGCCATTTTTAAAAATTGTACATAGTAGTCCTTTTATCTTTCTTTGTTCTCTTTTGGTAGTATTAGCCCAGTCTTGACATGACTGAGTCTAATGATATGCAGAATTTAGTAACATTTTGGTCATGATTCCAAATTGCTTTTGAGAATAACTAACAATTTGTAGCTTTACCAACAATGTATTAATGCTCCTTTGTTGCTACAACCTTTTCAACATGTATCATTTTCTTTCTCTTTTTTTGTTTTGGTCAAATTCACTAAACTAGGTATGAGGCAAAACCCTGGAATTGCCTTAATTTATATTTCCCTAATTATTAATAACAGCATTTTTAAAGCTATCAATCCCTCAAATTTCTTCATTTGAGAACGTTGTTTATTACAACTGATATTTATCAATTAGGGAATGACTTTTATTCTATTCTTGTAAATTTGAAGCAGTTTTTTCTCTTTCTCTTTCTATATATATCCATATAGATATATTTGTATATCCTCATACATATATCTATAAACATATATGATATATATAACATACATAATTATTTATACATATGCTTATATAGATTAGAAGTCAGACCTTTGTTAAAGTAATTTGCTATAAAAGGTTTCCCTCCTCCAAACATCTTTTTCCCTTCTAGTCTAAACTACATTTGTTTTATTTATACAAATTTTTTTCATTTTAATTTTTAATTTAAATTTAACCTGTAATTTTTTAAATTTAATTTGCTTTTTAGTTTTAATGCAATCAAAATTATCTGTTTTATCTTCTGTGATATTTTATGTCCCTTATTTGGCCATAAACTCCCCTAATTAATTTATCTGAAAGATAGTTTTTCTTCCTACCTGCACTAATTTGTTTATTATGCGACCTTTTATATCAAAGTTCTGTGTTCATTTGAAATTTCTCTTCATATGAGGTATTGGGAATAAAAGGAGTTTAATTCTAATGGGAAAATATTACATAGGATGTTCTATGTGAGGAACAATAAGAAAGTCAGTTTGGCTGGACTATAGAAAGAAGTGTATACTCAGACTGGAAAAGTAACTAGAGCCAGACTATGACAGACTTTAAATGTCAGAGAGAAGAATCTACATTAGATGCCATAGGTAAGATACTCTGGGGTACTTTGAGCAAAATAATGACATGGTCAGACCTGTGCTTTAGCATTTAGCTCTGACAGTTATGTGGGGTAAATATGAAGCATAAACAAAGTTATTCAAAGTATTTTCAAGAGAGAAAACAATACTAACAAAGGGGATCAGAAAAGGCCTAGTGCAGGAATTAGCACCTGAACTATTCTTTGCAAGGATTTTTAGTAATATTGCCAGTGATGGTGAGAGTCTTTTTTTTTCCTCTGAAATATAACAGTACATATTAGACTGAACTTAGCCACTGAGAATCCTATCTTGTTCTGGCACAGTACTTCCAGACCAAAGCAAAAAATTCATTACTCATGAAGGATAAAGGCTCAGCAGGCCCCATTACCAGGACCCAGAGACAGCAAATTTCCCACCCTAAATGAGACAGTCCTTTCCTATAGCAGTATTGCAAAGACCAGTATTTTCTTTTGAATAGAAACACCATGATAGAAATTACATTTGGACCAATTAAAGAGTAAACAAGAACTATGAAATGAAGTGTAATACAGACTTCAAACTACTATCATTTTACTTTGGCAACCAAAAATTTCATAGATATTTTCTGTACATTCATTATATTCTGTACATTAATTAGTCACACAACTCAAATTTAATGAACAAATTGCCCTTTATTTAACAATCAAAATACAGCTATCTTTGTTTTTTTTTTTTGTTTTGTTTTTTGCTTTATTTCCCTGCTTAGTCTTTTTTCGAAATTCTCAGTGGAGTCCAAATTACTTTACTGTTATAATATTTTAAAATTTGCTCAGTTCTAATGAACAACCCAAAAAAAAAAAAGGAAAAGGAAATTTAAAATTAAAAAAAAAATCAGCACTGGACAGCACTTACAGTAGCTAAATAATCTAGATAAAGTTTCCATATTGGCTTTAAGCATGTATCTAGGTTCATTTTCTGACAATAGAAGCCAACCAAATTAGTATGATTTTGGAAGGCATGGGACAGACTCAACCTTGTTTCAGAGAGGTGACAAAAAATAGAGGAACTAATTCTTCCTTCAAAAGAATGAACTGACATATCACAGAATTCTCTTCATTAAAAAAAATCCTCTAGCTAATCAGACATCAGTGTGTCTTTAAAAATTATGAGAATTTAAAAACAATATAATATTTTTTTCACCTATAGCTACTAAATCTGTTAAAACTATAGTTCCATTTTTTAAAAATATCTTTACATCCACATTTTTAATATTTAAAGTATTTTTGCCATTATTTGAAAACAGTCTTTATTTCCTGAGCTATACTTTAATTGTTGTAGAAGTCAGGACAAGTACATATGTTAAAAGGATTTCCTTCTGTTTCTACATAAAAGTGATGGACCTTAAGAAAAAGTTTTGCAATTTCTTTATTTTTTCTGACTACATGATGGAATATTCATGTCTCACATTTTCATAAACTGATTATTTTAAAGATTATTGAAATGACTACATCAAATGCTTGACTCGAGCTTTTTCTCTTTCTTTTTATTTTTTGAGGTTAAAGTGATAAATTCACTATGGTTACTATTGAAAGAATGAGGCCAATTCAAGGATGTCACAAACCAAGTCCTATACTAATGTAATAAATATTTTAATTGTTAAATTATCTGTTCAGGGAAGCAGATGACATTTAGATTTTTTAATTAACACTTGAGACCAATGGCAAAATTAAAATTATTTGTTATATATTTCATAAATATGATCCTCTTATAATTGCAATATTATTTGAGGTTCTATCTGCCACTGGGTATAGGTAATTAAACCCAAACAAAGATTAAAACTGATAAAAAAATTTTGAGCTGAGTATCTTTTCTACAGGATTCAAGCATCTAGAATATTGGGAAATATTAGATATTATTTTTCCATTTTTCAATTGTCATTCAAGTGTTTGCTATAAATACCCAGCCTTTGCACCTTTACACAGTTTAAACATATACACATTTCAATGTAATACAAATTTAAATGCTTCATTGCAGGCTAATCATATTATATTGTTTTTTACATACCCATGTTCTTCATGAAGGGTAAATTAGCATGTTTGTGCCAGAAATGGTTTACTTAACTTAGTTTGCTTTCCCAACTTCTTACTTATTAAAATATTATCACTATCTGCTATGATTTGTTGTGCCAATATAATTTCACAGACAGCCAGTATTTTTGTTGCATGTGTACATAAATGCATATTTGTCATCTTCATTATATTTGAATTTGGCTTATGAAATAAAAAAAAACCTTTGGTACATTTGCATAATTGAGCATAATATCATAGTAAACCATTCCATGAGCATTCTTGGAGAAAAAATGGTTTTGTACTCTTAACATATTTACTTTTTCCACTACATAATCTATAAATGTGTATACCGGAAAAAAAAAGTCAGGCAGTCAATAAGGATTTTTTTTTTTTTTGAGTACTTACTATGTTAAAGGCACTTACTGAATGTTAGGGATTCAGAGATAAAAGGCAATCCCTTACTCAAACTGATGGAGGAGATAACAAGCAAACAAATATGGATAAACAAGTTTTATATAGCAAAAATAAGAAATAATTAAAAGAAAGAAGACATTAGAATTAAGAAGGGATGGAAAGGACTCCTTATAACAGATGGGATTTTAGTTGGAACTTGAAAGAATCCAGAAGATAAAGAGAAAGATGGAATGTATTCCAGACATGGGAGACAATCAGAGAGAATACTCATTCGAGAGATGTAATGTTTCATTCCTGGAAAAATAAGAAGTACAATCCATAGGGAAGAGATAGTTTATGAAGTTTAGAATGTCAAACAGATTAGAGGTGATAGGGAGCCATTGGAGTTTATTGAATAGGGTGAGGAGTGTCACAGTTGACCTGTACTTTAGGAAAATCACTTTAATAGTTGAATGGATTGGAGTCATAAGAGACCAACCAGGTAGACACAACAGCAGGCTATTGTAAATAATCAAGGCATGACTTGATGAGGGTCTGAACAAATGTGGTGCATGCAGTGCTAGGAAGAGAAAAGTAGAAGAGGCTGGCTTTGTCTTCTAATCTCCCTACTCAGTCCTTAGCTTCACAGACAGGCAAAAGGACATTCTATGCACACTGATAGCAAGGAAGTAGAGAAGATGATGCAAATAATCTCTAGATTGCATCTCATTCTTCCTCTGAGTTTCATGAGCCATTGTTTAATCCTTCCCATGATCAAAAAAGTGGAAATATTATAATACAAAAAATGGAAGTAACTTAATAATATACAAAATGTAAAATAACTGAGGACAACAATCCTATCCTTTGCTCATTTATATCTGCCACAGCACTTGTGACATAATACCTTACATAAAACAGAGGCCCAGTAAATATTTGTCAATTGTTACATTTCTACTATCATGAGAGTACATATTTATTTTACAATCATGTCTGTTAAATTTTTATTCTTGAAGAACTCCCCAAGAACACAAATGAGCTATGAAAAGCATCTGAACAGATCGGCACACATATTTAACAGTGAAATACCATGAGCTATATGATAGATATAAGGAAGAGAAGAAATACTGGAATATGAAAGTTATACATTTCAAACTATAGAGAATTGTGTGCCTGTACTTTCTTATTAATGTTACTTGTTAGAAAAGTGTCTTTTATGAGTACCGTTGTTCCTGGTGACATCATGTGGCTGATTATGGTATCTACAACAGAATCCTAAGGGTTCTATAACTAATTGCTACATTATCATTGAGGGAAATAAAAGATTCTAAATATAGACTTTCTTTAACATGACACAAAAATTTCATTGATGTCATAATTCATAATTCTGCTTAAACTGTATCTTTTATTGTATAAACAGAGAACATGATTAGATATGTGTGTATATGTACATATTCATGAGAATCCAGGGAAATAAAAGATACCAGTGGGATCATCATTTTAAGTGAATTAAATTCAATAACATTTATGAAGCTCCTACTGTGTGCAAAGCACTATATGAAGATCTGGAAACACAAAGATAAAAATGAAACAATTCCTGCCCTCGAATCATATCTATTCTCCTGGAGGAATAAAATACATGCCCAAATAAGCAGAGTTTAACAAAAGTCATTGAAAAAAAAGAGAGAGAGAGGTCGAAAGACAAAGAGACAGAGAAAGATACAAACAGAGATAGAGAGACAGAGAGACAGAGAGACAGAAAGAGACAAAGATAGAGACAGAAAGAAACAGAGAAATAGACAGAGAAGGGAGACAGAGACAAAGAGAGGGAGGGAAAGAAAAACACACAGAGAGGGAGAAACTGACAGATAGGAAACAGAGACACAGAAAGGGAGAGACAGACATAGAAAGAGAAACAAAGAAAGAGAAACAGAGAGACAGAGACAAAAGAGACAAAGAAAGCAGGAAGTTCAGAGAAGTCTTCATTTAGGAGGTGTGCTTTGAATGAAATGAGGGGTTGTAGGAGATGAAAAGAGAATACATTTCAGACAAAAAGAATATTAACATTAAGTCACAAAGGATAAAAAGTCATAACAGCAAACCAATTTGTAGAGAAAGGAAAATACATGAAAGAAGTCAGTTGCTCATTTGTTTGTTTTTCAAGAAGGTAATCATTTGGGGCATCTAGAGGTTGTAGTGGATAGTTGACTAGCGCTGGAGTCAGGAGTTTCTAAGTTCAAATTCAGCATCAAATAGTTCACACCAACTGTATGACCCTGGGCAAGTCATTTAATTTCAATTGCCTTATCAAAAAAAAAAAAACAAAATAAAAAACCAGCCATTAGCTTGAACTCTTTGAGAGTGATGCAGCTGAATGAGAGGTGATAAAGGTAGAGCTGATCATTTACCTTTTTTTTTTTTACTTTTGCCAGTTACGACTTTCTTTTTAAAATGTGTTATTAAAGTTTTTATTTACAAAATATATGCATGGGTAATTTTTCAATATTGATCCTTGCAAAACTTTCTGTTCCAAATTTTTCCTTCCTTTCCCCCACCCCCTTCCCTAGATGGCAGGAAGTCTAATACATGTTTAATTGATAGTTTTCAACATTCACCTTTGCAAAGCTTTATGTTCCAAATTTTTCTTCCTCCCTTCCCTCCTTCCCCTTCCCCTAGACAGGATGATATAAGTTAAACACATGTTACACTTTTTTTCACAAAAATATAACAAGGAGTTGTTACAAAGTACAGATATTAACTTTATATTCTATTTCCACACTGTATTTTTGAGATTTATCAATGATGACTAATAACCAAATACAATATCAATAATTTTGAGGTGAGACTTGTCACTTTAAGATTTATTAGTAATGACTAATAACAGCTTAATACATTAACAATTTTGAATTCATTTCAATTTTACCTAGAGATATTAATTCTCACAATTTTTCTATCATGTAATTTCTCATGAAAGCTAGATACAATTGAACTCATCCAGAGTACTCATGAATAAATTGGATACTGGAGCAATAAATAAAGATCTCTACATTTTGGAACAGGAAGGAGCCCTAGAAGTCTCCTAGCCAGATTCCTTCATTTTAAAAATGAGGAAATTAAATGCAGAAAGTATTAGCAACTGTGCAGCATGATAAATATGGAAATATGTTTAAAAGAATTGCACATTTTTAAACTATATTGGATTACTTGCTGTCTAAAAGAGGAGGGTGGTGAGGAAGGAGAGAGAAACATTTGGAACACGTTTTGCAAGGGTGAATGCTGAAAATTATCTTTGTATTTTGAGAAATAAAAAGCTTTTATTATTTAAAAAAAACTATGCAATTAAAAAAAAAAGAAAGTATTAGCAATTTGTTGAAGGAGTCAGATTCTTTAACTCAAAATCCAGGATACTTTTTCCACTACCTCCTTCCCCAACCCATTTCTGAGATGACAGACAAAGTGGGATGGGGAAGGACATCTCAAAACAAAATTCTACTAAACATTCACTTAAAACCCTTCATGAGCTCCAAAATTGTAGGCAAGGCATGGTTCTTTGGAAACCCATTCTTGCATTTTCCTGTATAATATTTATACTCTACCCTGTATTTAATTTTCACTTTGGAGAATGTTCCACAATGCAAGGAATCCTCTTCATTTACCAGGGAAAAGGCTTTTAAATATGAATTTGTCATCAGCAAAAAATGATTAGTTTGGGAACTTTACCAGGATTTCATAAAGGAAAGTTCCCTTAGGGAACCTTCATTTTGTAACATGAAAGTAAATGAAAAGTTGCCTTTTAATTCCAACAGCTGAATTTTGACAGGATGATAGTGGACAAGTAGCAGAGGTGCTTCTCCTTGAGTTGGTAAGGGAAAATGAAACCCAGTATGAAAATACAGGCATTAAGAGCAGATTAATATTTTTATTCCTCTCCATTATCTAGTTCATATATATATATATATATACAGAGAGAGAGAGAGAGAGAGAGAGAGAGAGAGACATTCTATGGCCTTAGAGTTAATATAGGTACATGAACTACTTCTTTGAGCCTGAATTCCAAGGAAATCTGGGGCATGCTTGGCACTAGTACTGAGGCTATTTTTGGAAACAGTGAGGGCATGTGGTAGACTATCATCAAGGCAGATGCTCCACTGTGATAACTGGCTATTGAACTAATGGCCATTGGCAATCGATGCAATGATAGTATCATTTGTTCAGGGCAGGTCACAAAAGGAAAAAGAAGTTGATCTTAGGGTTGATGTGATGAAGAACATCTACATCCCATTGCCTTTGCCCATGATAAAATTAAAACCTGTAAGGAAAAACCCTAAGCACATTTTCCCTTTACACTTGGAAGGAACCCTTTACTTCTAATTAGCTAAACTCAAAGCCTTCCTTTTTTTTCCTCAGTAGCTCTAACTCAGTTCCTTCTGATGCATTTTCACACAGAGGTGTAATATGACAATCTGATTTAGAAACCCCCAAGGCTTCTTTGTGTGATTTTTAGAAAAGGAAAAATAATCTTTTAGGACATAAATATTACAAATGTCCAAAACATTAATTATTTTTCTTTACCACAAGGAAAAGTTCCACTGGGGAGTGGGAAATGACTGCTATAAAGATAAAAGACCTTAATAATTTTGTTTAACAGAAAGGGGGAGTAACAAAGTTTAATTGTTTTGGAAGAGCATTTTTGTGACTAAATATAGTCTTAGAGTTGTTTCCTCTTACAAAATTTCTTAATTTTATATTATGAAGAATTTTCATTCATAATGAAATACATTTGGTAATTACTGGGTCTAACTGGGTCTAGTTTTATTTCCTAAAAAATCATTTCCAATAATTTTTTTTAATTTCAACATTAATAAGTTATAGAAAAAGTGTCTAAAGTTTTAAGGTATGGTTACTACTTCCTCATTTTAATCACCTGATACTTTTTCCCCCAAAGAAAAATATGTTGCCATGTCAGGAGTTTGACTAAAGAATCTCTGTAAATCTACAGTGTGGTTTAAGATATTTTTCAAAGGAGAAATCTCTCATATATCTATGAGCATACCTCAACAGCACTTGTGCATGTGAGTTGAACAAATGGATTTTCTCATTAATCTTTCCATTTTAAATGACCCTTTTAAAACTGGAATTTAGTCCAAGGAGGAACAAGAAGCCTAGAGCCCCCTAAGCTTGATCGCACAACCTTAGAAAGAGTTTTTATTGGGTTTTTTTAAGTTGGACATAATGTTCACAAAAATTAGAACTAGGATTTTTATTGCTGTATTTCTGTGTAACTATGACAGTGTTGACATGAAATCAAATTCAATTTGCAGATGCTTGCTAATGACTTATCCTTTCAAAGCTAGAAAAGATGAAATACTTGGCAAAAAAATAATCCTGATTGCAGGATAATATTAAACTCCTTTGGGTTCATTTTCTTCATTTTTTCATTCTTTTGTTTATTGTTTATTTCTTTATTTCATAGAGATGCCTTATAGAAATAGTGCCAACTTTCCTCCCCAGATTCATATTAAATAACTCTACTAATGAAGCTCTTAGCAACTGGTGTGGACATAGCTATGGAGAGAAAGGGTGGGAGGGAGAGGACCCACTTTCTGTCCTCAAGTGCTCTTGAAGCAATTTATAAAAGCATGGTGAAGCACATAGAAAGCAATAGCAATTGCATCTCTAGAGGATAACTTGGCTGTCCAGGGTATCAAAGCTGCAAGGGGAAACAAGGTCTGTAGTCAGTATAGTATTTCAGTAAAGCTAGCTACAGAGCCCTGTATACTTTCAGAATGTGTGGGAGGTGGAGGCCATTATCTGCACAGGAGTTTAAAAGAACAGAGGAGGCATTATGATCACACCACCACTACCACAACAAGGTGAAGATGATGCAAGTTCTAGATTTCCAGGGCTTTTGATTCCCTATTATTTCTTTCTCTGGAGGCCCTTCATGTCATTTGCATCACCAGACCTGAGGGGCATCCCCTCCCCAAATACCCTTCCATTTCTCCAAATAAGAGCCAGAACAGACTAGATTCAACTATTCATTTCAAAGTTTCCCATTTCAATTCCCTGGTGATTATTCACCAATGAGAATAATGCAGTTTCAGAAATTGTTGGCAAGTCTGATATTAAATAAATAGGAAATTATATAATTTTGAAGGCTAAAGGAACTTTAAAAAGCCAGTTATTCAGTGTCATTTACTATTAAAAACCTTTCTGGCAGAGTCAGGTGAATTATTTGCGCCATTCCTTGCCACTAAAAATCAGTTTCCTTCAATAAATAGTTTTTAATCCTCTGGTTATACTATAAGCCTTCTCTCTCCTTCATAGAGGTGAGAGAGCATTTTTTTCTTCTTTTTTTAAGTGATTTTTTTTTAAGACTGAATCTTCCTGTCTCACAAACCTGGGCTGGAAATGCCACAATCACTCACCTGCTGATCCTGATGTCAAATTATATGGAAGTTTTACATACAGAGAATTTTCCCATTTGGGGCTGGTCTTTGGATAGCTTGGTCACCCCTGCATTCAAAGGGGTTCACCATATTAGTGTCAGACTTAGAATAAACCCTATTATAACTCAGGACTCCTGGAACTCAAGCTACTATCAGCTGCAGTTTCCCCTAGTTGAAAGGATTACCAGCCAGAATTTTACTTTAGGCTCTTTATTGATTTTTACATACTTTCAATGACAACTACTTACTTTAAAACCACCACATTAAAGGCTTTTGGAAATATAGTCAAATAAAACAAGGTATTTAGTAATAGAACATGTGCCTTTAAGGTTTAGAAGCATGTCTTCTTGCCCAGAACACAAAATGAGGCTTATTACTATTGTTAGTAGTAGTAGTAGTAGTAGTAGTAGTAGTAGTAGTAGTAGTAGTA
>JAJPUD010000754.1:371775-473150 GCA_023553655.1 Myrmecobius fasciatus | reverse complement strand
TAGTAGTAGTAGTAGTAGTAGTAGTAGTAGTAGTAGTAGTAGTAGTAGTAGTAGTAGTAGTAGTAGTTATTAATAGCCCTCTGAGCCCTCCCATTGATTTGGGTGGAAGACTTCAGCTTTCCTGAAGAATGCTGAGTACCTTATGACTTTGTCATTTTAAGCTAAGACCTGAATCAAAAAAAAAAAAAAAAATCCCTCAATTGACAATACTGTTGAGAATCCAAAGCCGTAGATTATTTTTCCTATTTCCTCATTAGAAAAACAAAGAAAAGAAAAGGGAATCCTTCAGTACTGGTGAATCCTAGAATACAGGTAGAGAGGAGAGGATGATAGAGGTCAGTGCGGTTAAGCAACAGCCAATGCTAGGAGAGTAGATTTCCCATCAACACAAGATCTCTAAAAGTATTTACTCCATGCATGCTCAAATCACAGTGAGATGGTCTTAGTTTAGTACAAAGAAATTAAACAAGGGGTTAGAGGGCCTAGGTTGAAGTCCCTGCAATGCAACTTCTTATTTGATGTTGGATACATCATGTCAATTTCCTCCTTTATTAAATGATGAATAACCCCTTCCCATCTTCAGTATCTTATAAATAATGAAGATACTAATCAGTCAAAAAGTACTTATTTAAACATCTACTATGTGAGGTGCTAGATCCTAGGGATACAAAAAAAACAAAAGAAATTGTTTTTGCTCTCAGGAAATTTACATCCTATCAAGAGAAACATTTTGCACACATTTTAGATACAAAGAAAATACAAGGTAATGGGATCTGGGGAAAAGGTACCCAGGGATTCAGGAAAGTCTCAAATAGTAATTTGGCACCTACATTGATCCAGAAGAAGGCTAGTAATTCTAAGTAGAAGATACTCTGAAACTTCCAAATACCAGGATACATTTGCTTATGAGAAATATTAAAGAAAATAATGGTGAGAAATTTGAAGGTTTTCACATTGATCCTGGACTTACACTTAAATCTTTAGGAAGGCACTCTCTTCCCATTGACTCTGCTCATCTGCAGACTCTGAACGAAATATTTTCCTTGGGGTATAATGTAGATAAGAAGGAAAGAAATAGGTATTTAGCAAGCACTTACTATGTACTAGGCACTATAGTAAATAGTTACTTTCATTTGATCCTCACAATAATTCTTTAAGGTACATCCTATTATTATCCCCCATATATCGTTGAAGAAACTGAGACAGATAGATTGAGTGATAAGCCTAGGGTCTCACAGTGAGTGTGTGTGTGAGATAAGGATATAGAAATGAGGAGGAATATTATTTCAATGGAAAGAGCAAAGGCATAGAATTTGAAAATGAAGTATCATGTTTAAGGTTCAATCAGTAAACCAGTACAGCTGTTTTATGGAGTACATGGAGAGGGATAATATGTAAGAAAACATGAAATATAGAAAGGAAGGACTTTGTAGAGGATTGTACATAAATGTCAAACAAAGGGCAGCTAAGTGGTACAGGGGATAGAACACTGGACCTGCAATCAGGTTCAAAGTTCAAATCTGAGTTGAAATCTAGCCTAAGTTACAATGTAACTCTGGGCAAATCCCTTAGCCAAAGTTTGCTTCAGTTTCCTCATAGGCAGATATGATTAATAATATCATCTACCTTCCAGGATGAGATATTTGTAAAGCACTTAGCATAGTGTCTGATACATAATAGGCACTTAATAAATTCTTATTCCCTTTTCCTTCTATTTGATCCTGGAAATTACGGGACACTACTGGAATTTATTGAGTATGTGTGCGAAGGGAGAATGCCATGGTTAGACCTATGGTTTTAGAAAATAATTGGGCAGCTAAGTGGAGGATGGATTGGAATGAATCAAAACTTGAGGCAATGACACCAAATAGAAGAGTAATACAATATGCCAGTTTCTATTAGATGTGGGGCTTAAACCTAGGTCTTCCCAGTGACTTTCATTAAGCCAAGTTACCTCTCCAAGGGGAATAACTATATTTTCTTAAAGATATACAGAAAACTGTCAGAGAGGGAAGTCACTTAGCTGGATCTTTGGTTTCAAATTAGTAAATGCATTCATGGAATTTAGCATATCAACTCAAACAAACTCAACTCAATTGAGTAGAGAAAGAGGAAGAGAAGAGGAGGGGGAAGAAGAGAGATTTGTCCTTTATAAGACTTTATAAGTCACATTGATGTATCCCATTTTCTCTTCAATATGGGAAATGAAGAATCAAGCCAAATACTTTATAGATTATATGTATGTGGGGGGGTGTATACATATATATTTTTATAGGTAAAATGACAGTATTTATAAAATGAGGGAAATGATAGCACCAACATCAGCAGGTTTTTGTGAGGATTAAATGAAATAATATTTGTAAAGAATTTTGCATACTTAAAGTGCTATATAAATCAAATTAGAGAAACCATTTATTAAATACTATATTCTAGACACTGGGCTAAGAGCTGAGAAAACAAAAGTAAAATGAGAGACAGCCCCTGCCCTCAAGTTTATATTCTATTGGGGGGAAGACAATGCAGAATAGGGAGTTGAAAAGGAGGAGAAAAGAGACTTTTGTCATCATCATCATCATCATCATATTAGGGTCCTCAGAGATTTAAAAAACAATAACAACAAAAAAAAGAAAAAAACAGGATTTCAAGAGTGACAAAATGTAAAGGATAATTGCAGTTGCTGAATAAATATTAAACAGCCCCTGTATTTGTGAAGAGCTCTAAGTCCATGATTTGGTTGCAAGTAATGTTAAAGGAAACCAGCATGATCTTTAATTATAAAGTACTTGTTAGGTCTGATTCCAGTAAAATGCAATTACCTTGGGACTTCTGGTTTCATATCACAAGAGGCTAGTTTTTGTTTTGTTTTGTTTTGTTTTCCCAAGGTGAAAGCTTTTGTGATTTTCATAGACTTTATTGTCTATGACCTTCTGCACCAGTCTCCTACCCTTGGAATGCAGTATCAGTGGTCTAGATGATCTTTTTGGAGATTCCCAGTTGTGTACCAGGCTTTCTGCAGTCTGCCTTGAAATGGGAAAAGGTCTTAGAGATTGCGATATTCAGAGGTTGCGATATTCAGAGTCCCAATGGCTAAAGATAATATTAAATATACTTAGGAAGAATGGTAGTCAGAATAAATATAAGACAAAAGATGAAATAGTTTAATTGGAGGGATAAAAAAATAAATTGCTTTTGTTTTTGGCATTGTAATTATGCAAATGATAGCAAAAAGCAAATAAATGAATATATAAATAAATATATAAATGAATGATTGAATGTACAGATGAATAAATCAATGAATGAATAAATGAAGAGCCAGTAAGAAATGCTTTTAATTTGACCTTTAAAGCTTATCATTAGATCAAAGATTTAGATATGAAAGGGACAACAGAAGTCATCTAGTTAAATCCCTTTCGGATTATAGATGAGAAAACTGAGGCCCAAACAAATTGAGTTGCCTAAAGTCACATAGGTATGAGTAGCAGTCAATATTTGCACTCAACTCCTATTTTCAAATCCAGTATTTGTTCCACTATTATGTGCTTGCTTCCCCTTACCTCCCAACTAGTAAATCTTTAGGTTGCATTAATTCATTAACATATCATATTAAATTATTGTAACTATTAAATCATATTAATTTAATATATTTATAGGTTAATATATAAAATATATTAGTTAAAATATGTTAATGTATTTAATTCCTGGCTTCAATTTCCTCATCTGTAAAATGAGTAGGTTAGAATAGTTTACAAGACAGCTTTCAACTTTTAATATGTGATCCTATGATCCCAGAGAGGCAAGGAAAGAACATTTAAAATCTGTATTGTTTGTCACATCTATATATAGTTATGGAACTCATATTAAAATTTTTAAATGTAATCTTTATATTATGATCTAGATATTTATAGGTATAAATGGTGTATGGGTGTGGGTGAGTAGGTATGGTATGGGTAGATTTTGGAGTAAGAAGTCTGGAGAAGATTTGTATTGTCAAACTTTTATATACATTATAACCTATTAGAGTTCTTGTTTTCTGCATATGTTGTTTTAATTTCTTTGTATGTGATTTGTTCTAGAAAATAGATTTAATCCAGTCACCATTTTTTTTCATTTGTTTTGTAATTAAAGATCAAAGTAGTTATTTACTCTGGCTCCAGGTACTTTCTGAGCACTGTTATTTTCAGTCAGAATACTTGTGTTTAAATCTTAACTGCAATATCTAACCAGGTATGTCATCAGGAGCAATTCATTTCATTTCTCTAGTCTCAATTGTTTCATGGATTTACTGACTAGATTTCTTTCTTAAAAATTATACTTTAAACCAAAAACCAATTAGATTCTCATTGGCCACTAATAAATCCTAGGCCAAGCCCCATTTTGTCATTGGATTCTGACTGACTCAGATTGAATGTAAATAGCTATCATTTCTGCTTTGGCCAAAAACTCTGAGGGTCTTCCTCTCTCATATTTATTTATTTACTTATTTGGATTTTTTTAGACTAGATAAAAGAGGAGATTTTTTGCCTCAATTGCTTCCTAGCCTTAATTGATGAATAGGTGCAGCTTCAGTCAAACTCAGACCTGTTGAAGACCTTAGCTTAAAAAAAGCCAACGTTTCCCATTTCATCCAGGTCCATCTCCAATCATCCCGATCTTTATCTTCCCACTGGTCCCACATGGCTGGGGGCAGCAGGGAAGTGAGGCAGTTGACCTTGCCCAGCCCTCCCTCACTGAAATCCATGTCATGTCATGGCATCACCTCCCTGATGTCATGATCCTCTTAGAAAACAAAGGACAAATAGCAACAACAACAACAGAAATGGGAAATAGCATATTATACTACCTGCCTCATAGGCTTTTGTGAAGAAAATACTTTATAAACCTTAAAATATTATATCAATGTGAATTACTACTAGAAGTCATGGTCTTTCTTTAATAATGAAGCTATAACCATATTAACTCATTTTTATTTGGCCCTTTGTGGTTCTAGTTAACTTTTATTTCTCTTAATTCATTTGAATCTCCCAACACCCCTGTGAGGTAGAAGAGCACACACATTATCATTATCAACTGCAGAATGAGGTAACTGGACATTGTATAATTACATTCATCTTTCAGAAAAGAAAAGAAATTCAGAAAAGGTTAGTGATTCAGGGTCACATAGTAAATGGGAAGCTAAGATTTAAGCCCAAGCCTTCAGATACTAAACTCAATAGCTTTTGCACTTGCCCTTCTTCCCAAATCATCACTGCCTTAAATTAAAGTTGGATTTTGGAAGTCAGGATCATTCTATTTATGGAAATCTACCTGCTTTAATTTTCTGAAATTGTATTGAAGCTGCAGGAAAAAGACTCACTTTTGTAAAGAAATGAAATCCCTGCATGGACTAGGAAGTTTAAAATACTCTATGTAAATTCATATGTGAAATTAACTTCTTGAAAGTCAATAAAATTTATATCTCTTTCCTTAGAGAAACAGATCTGGCCTGGGAGCCAACAGTTGAAAGCAAATGACAATTGGTTCTAAAAGTAAAAGAACATTATAGAAATTGAAGCTAGAAGGCAGCTGGGTGACAGTGGAGAGAGCACCCAGTCTGAATTCTAGAAGATCTGAGTTCAAATCTTGCATAAGACTAGTATTATTAACTGTGATTCCTAGACAAATCACTTAAATCTTGCATCCTTCAATTTTTCATTTATAAAATGGGTATAATAATGATGATGATGATAGCACTTATGTCCCAGGATCGTTGTGAGGATAACATGAGATAATAATTGTGAAGAACTTAAAATAGTGCCTGGCACTTAGAAATGTTAAGTATTATAAAGAGACTTTAGTAGAACATTTGGCCTAGGGCAAACTAAGATGTGACTTTCTCAGAATTGTATAGAGGAACAATTGGCTAACAAACAACTACTCATTAAATACTACATACTGATACTGGAGCAGCAAGGTGGTTCAGTGGATAGAGTGCTGGGCCTGGAATAAGGAAAACCTGAGTTCAAATCCAACCTCAGACACTTAACTAGCTGTGTGACTATGGTCTTTGTATGCCTAGGAGGCTGCCAAGTGTCACTGTGGACTAGGGAAGACTAGAATCCAAATCTTACTAGCTATGTGATCCAGGACATGTGACTTAATATGTTTGCCTTAATTCCCTGGAGAAGTAAATGGCAAAGCACTCCAATGTCTTTGACAAGAAAACTTCATGGACAGTATGATCCATGGTGTCACAAAGAGTCAGACATGACTAAACAACTACAACCAAAGTACTGGTAGGCACTGTGAATTCAAAGAAAAAAATGAAAGTCCCAGTCTTCAAGAAGCTTACATTCTTTTGAGGAAGATATCATGTATATGTTTAAATAAAATCCAAGTCTCCTGAACACTTAGGTGTCATTCTGGATAGAGTGCTGGGCCTGAAGAAAATGAGTTTCAGACACAGCCCCAGACACT
Source organism: Myrmecobius fasciatus (assembly GCA_023553655.1). Taxonomy (NCBI): domain Eukaryota; kingdom Metazoa; phylum Chordata; class Mammalia; order Dasyuromorphia; family Myrmecobiidae; genus Myrmecobius; species Myrmecobius fasciatus. The sequence continues at coordinate 466,697 of JAJPUD010000754.1, read as the reverse complement.
TACTAGCTATGTGGTCCCAAGCAAGTCACTCAAACTCTGTCTGCCTCAATTTCTTTAACTGTAAAATGAGGATAATCACAGTACCTAACTCTCAGAATTATTGTGAAAATTACATGATATTTATAAAGCACTCATTATCAATGTCTGGCATCTAGTAGGTATTCAATTAAAACTTATTTTCCTTCCTCTTTTCTTCCTGTCACACTGTTCCATGCTACATCTGGGGATACATCTAATGTAATGGCTACCTATTGTTATATAATGAATTGTAGTGTATAAATTTAATGGAACATTGCTGTGCTGCTAGAAATAATTAAAGGGACAATTTGAATGAAATAAGGTCAAGTGAAGCAAACAGAATTATGACAACTTAAAAACAACAACAACATCATAAAAGCAAACAGTTTTGAAAGAATTGATCATTCTAACCAATGTAAAGATCAACTATGATTCCAGAGGACCTATGATGAAACATGCTACCTACCTCTCAATAGAAGGTTAATAGACTCAAAAAGCAGTATGATAATTTTTATATGACCAATATGGGAATTCCCCCTTTAACTATGCATATTTGCTCCAGGGGCTTTCTTTTTAGGGGTTTTTTGGGGGAGGGGGTTCTAATGGAATGGGGGAGAAGATGGGAAAGAATGAAAACAGTTTTGTCATTTAAAAAAAAGTATTATGTTTGAAGTCAAGAGATCATGTAAGCATGTGAATGCCACTGAATTTCTCTGAGTTTCAAATTCCAAATAAGATCCCCGGCACTACTTTCTTTATAAAGTTGTCATATATCCTTAAAATAAATGGAAAGATAATTTTAAAAACTCTTACTTTGTACCAGGCATTGTACTAAAGATTAAAAATATAAATATAGTATGAGTAAAAAAGACAACCCCTACCTTCAAGATGTTTGCATTCTAAATGGGGCAGAAAACATTCAAAAGAGACCTAGAAATTGAGGAGCAGAAGGGTAGACCCTGCATGGGAGCAAGGCTTCTAGAGAGGAGCTAGAGATTTCAGGAGCCAAGACAGGAGGAGTGAATAAAGTTGCCTTGGGTACTTCATGAGATGGTAATAGGTCTCCCACTGCTTCCAGGGACATCTCCTGTTGTTTTGATCAATATCTTGGACCCAGATGGCTCTGGAGAAGAAAGTGAGACTGGCTACTTTGTACTCCCCTTGTTGTTTTTGTCCTTCATTCTCAAAGAGGACCAAAGGGAGATGATAACATGACATGCAAGTGAATTGGATTAAGTGAGGAAGAACTATGCAATGTCACCTGCCTCACTTTCCCCTCTAGAGCCATCTAGGTCCAGTGGTCAGATATAGATTAGGATGATTAGAGATGGCCCTATATGCAATGGAAGGCCTTGGCCTTTTTAAGCTAAGATCAAGAAAAAAAACAAACAAAAAAAAAACAAAACAAACAAAAAAAAACCACCCTCCTCTCACTGAAATGCAATTCACTTGTATGTCATGGCATCCCCTTCTTAATGTCATAGTCCTCTTGGAGAATTAAGGACAAACCACAAAAAGTCCTGGTAAAAAGAGAGATCACAGAAAAAGAAGCCTCTCCCTGGTGACAAATTTACTGGGAAGAAGATGGGAAAGTTCTTCGAGTCCTTATGAATGTGAAAGATTGGTGTTAAAAGATCCATACCAAAAAGGGAAAACAAAGTACAACCTGATTTTAAAATTTTCATCATTAGGTTTTAATTAGTACTGGACCAGTAAGATATGAACTCTGTTGGGGTAAGGGCTATTATGACTAGAGAGCTTTATATAAAGGTAGAAAATGGTTATGCGAACTCATGGAACAGTTTTAACTTGGGGGTTACAAGAACTCAGCTGAGATAAAAGGCAGAACAGATGTGTGGAATCTAAGAAAGGAACTGCTAATAATAGCTCACATTTATATAGAACTTTTAAAGTTTTTTTTTAAATTTTTAAAATGACAAAGTATTTTACATATATTTTCTTAGTTGGTCCTCATATCAACCCTGTGATTTTTGTACTATCATTATCCCTATTTTATTGATGAGAAAATTGAAGCTTAGAGTAATGAAATTACTTGCTCAGGATCACCAAGAGAGCAAGTGTTGGGGGTAGAATTTGAACCCATATCTCTGATTCTGGGTCTAACACTCATTCCACTTTTCTAGTTTTCTGGCAATATTATCCACTTCAATTAATGAAATTATCCCTGATGATGGAAAAAAAATGGTAGAGGGGCTCATTTGCATGAATGGAAACTCATGCAGAATGGATTTTTCAAAATTTTGGAGTCTATGCTTTGAAAACTGAGATAATACCTATTATCATTTGAAATAAGATGCCTTAGCTTTTTAAACCAAATTTATTCAAAGAATCTCTTTTTCTATTGGATTTGTAACTTCAGTTTTAATACTATAGTCAATATATCAAATAAACACAATATATAGACACACATACACTAATGCTTCATATAGTCTTCATACATGCTGAATGAAGTTATGAATTATTTCTTAGAAAAATGACATGATATCTTGCATAAAGTGGTATACTTGAGTTCAAATTCTGCCTCTTACATTTACTAGCTATGTGAAAGTGATAGGTCACTTAACCTCTCAAAGTCTTAATTTCCTCCTTTATAGAATAGGCATAATATCTCTGAGTTGTTATGAGGCTCAAATAAGATTGTCTATGAAAACTTTTAGATACTTTTAAATAATCTTTAACATTTCAATAATGGTTTAAAGTTTGAAAAACACTTTTTTTTCTTTTTTCTCAATAGTATTTTTTTTCAAATACATGTAATGATAGTTTTTTACATTCATTTTTGTAAGACTTTGTGTTCCAAATTTTTCTCCTTCTCTTCCTTACCTCCCTCCCTCCCCAAGACAGCAAACAATATGATATAGGTTAAATATGTTCAGTCCTTTTCAAGAGACTTCCATTTGAAAAATACTTTACATAAATTATATTATTTCCCTAACAACAGCCTGATGAAACAGGCACTTTATTACCCCCTATTGAACCAAAGAAGCAACTGAAGCTGAGTAAGAGATTTAGGCGGAGTTATATACCTAGAAAGGGACTGAGGAAGAATTTCAACTCAGGTAATCCTGACTTCCAGTCTAAGACTCTCATATCTAGATGACTATTCAAACATCTACCATTATTTCTCATCTTTGTATCTTCTTTTGCTCCCAGCATGCCTTTTACATACCAGACATTCAATGTATATAGACTTAACATTGAAATTTTGTATGTACCAATATTTATTAACATGGCTAATGTGTGATCTTTCATTGCTTCCATACCATCTTCATTTGAAGCTGCCCAACTTCTTTCCAAAAATTTAACTGCCTGATATCTAGTCTCTACTCACCTTTTAGCTTTCTGTTAATGCCAGCTTTCCACAGAAATTTTGCTTTAGTGGAAGTTATGGTTCAATGAACCCATATCTGATTTCTTCTGCCTATGCTATTTACCAGAGCTACTTCAAATCACTGTTCAGCTTGAGTTTGGAAAGGGACAAAAAAAAGAAACCTATTAAGTCACTATGTACATACTATATAATCTACCATTTATTTGTCATATAGAAACAAGAGAATTAGCTTGTTCTTACAAGAAAATAGAGGGATTATACTTTAAAAAACACTATGTTGTAACTATCAGTGAAATTTTTGTTAAGTTTTTTAACCTTTGTGTGTGTCATAATTCCCTTGGCAGTCTGATGAAACCTATGGACCCCTTCTCAGAATAACATTTTTTAAATATTAAAAAAATTTATAGGATTACAAAGAAAAGTAATTATATTGAAATTTAGTTATCAAACTCTTTTTAAAGCAAGTACACAGAATCCAGGTTAAGATGCTTTACTAAGATTTTTTTCCCCATATTTCCTATGTGCTTAAGGAGACCATTAACTCTCTATTTGGTTTTGTCACTACCATCTGGAAAGCTTGATTCAGTTTGTAAAGACTAATTCAGAATGTTTTTCATTTGCTTAGGACATTCATTAAGTCACCATGGTTAATAAAGAAGCAGGCTTATGTATCCATGAACCTGGGCTCCCTGATTATTCATAGATACCAGATGATGCCAAAGTAACAGAGCTATGAGTTTGCAGATAAACAGTTTGCACATTCTTATGTTTTATTTTCTTTAATTTTATTTTAAGTTGAAGGTGATATTTTAGTATTTTAAAAATATGCATGTCCAAAAATATATCCTCCCCAACCACGTCAAACAAAAATGATTTGATGGGGACAGGAGGATTTTTCTCAACTTTATTAAAAGATAGAATAGTAGAGTAAACTGAGTGCCAGTCTTAAAGTCAGGAAAATCTCATTTTTGGTTCTGACTTTGATACATACTGGCTATGTGTCCCTGGGTAAGTTATTAATCCCAGTACTTTAGGTAGTTTTCTAAGACTGAAAGTTTCAGAGGTGGTACTGACATATTGATATAGGGTGTTTCCTCATACAAGAGCTCTTAATACCTATGAAATCACTGGTCCAGTCTCTCTCCTATTAAAAGATTCAGTGTTGCAAAAGAAGAATGAAAGTGAGGAAAAGAAAAAGTTAAACATTTATTTATATTTGTGTGTGTGTGTGTGTGGCCAGAAGTTTTGGTTTTTTTTTTTTTTAAGTAAGACCCCAGATTTATTTCCTAATTTGAACTAGCAAGATTTACTTTTCTTCTCCCCATAGGTATCAACAGTGTTCCTTCTGGAAAACCTTATCTATGTCAAGAATGGGGAAGGGATACAGGTAGAGCATTTCAAAGCAAGACTTAAAAATTATTTTTACTTTGCAATAAGAGAAGTATCAGAGATAGGTCTCAACAAACTTTGTTGGGGTTAGAAAATAAGAAGCAGTAGACACTGAAATGACTTTAAAATTTAGAGCCACTCTAAAATTCAATAGACAAAAGAACAGGGAAATAGGTGAATGTGGTTATATTTACATTTGAAAATATGGCAGTCCTAATAGATATGCATGTTTATTTTTTGCCATCTAGACAACTAGTGGCAGACTTAATACCAAGAAGATCTGAGTTTCAATTCTGAGGTCCCATAAAATAAAATTAATTTATATAAGATTACAACTAATTTGTAACAGAGTAAGACAATTATGGATGAAAAGTTTCAGAGAGTCAGGTTTCTACCAAATAAAAAAGAAAAACTTCTAAATAATTAGTGTTGTATAAAAGTTTTATGGGAATAAGCAGGGAGTTCCCCATCAAGAGAGGTTTGGTCAGACTGGTTAGAGAGATTTCCTTTCAGGAATAGGATGGGCTAAATGAACTTTGAGATCCCATCTGCCTCAAAGAATCTGCAGTTTGATATCTCTGGGATGTCTTATGACTCCCAGTTCAATGCTCTTTGTACTCCTCATCTTACCACAAAGTAGTATCAAGAATATGGATCCAAATCCTTGGAACACTTTTTCCTAAGAAAGCCTGTTATCAAAGATAAAATCTAGGAAAATTAGTGTAATATGATGGAATGAGCATTTATCTCAATCCTGACTATTAATTATTTGACCTTACACATTATATTAAATTTACATTGTGTCTCAGTCCCTCATCCATATAATGGGGTTAGACAAAACTGTTAAATTGAGCTATTAGAAAAGCAGATGAGTAGATGTGCTCTAAAGAGTGAACATGCTTTAAAAAAAATAATCCAAAAATATTGACCACAACCCTCTAATAGAAGCAATTCATTACTGAATTGCTATCTGAAAAGAGAGGATATCTCTCCAGACCTTTTACCTATTGTCCTTAGCCTGACTTCAGGGAATGGGAGCTGCTCTATGATCCCACTTTCCATGTCCATGGAGGGAAAAAATGCTTCTACTAAACAGCAATCCTCAGAAGGAGAAAAGGGGAATTAGGTGCTTGCTGTCACTTCCTCCCTCTTTCCCAAGATTCCAGCTTTTTGGGCAATAGCCCAGGATGTACATGCATTCTGACTCATTAGATTTACACTTGAGTTCCTGAATAAGAAATAAACACTGACCCTCCTCCCACTGCCAGCACAAAAGAAACCAAGGACAGAGAGAACATTGTCCTGACCCTCCACTAAGAACTAAGGACTCCAGAGAATCAGGTTTGATATGGGCAAACTCTTCAGAAGGAAGGTCCCCTATGATCTAAGGCATTATTAACATTACCACAATATAAAATACTGACAGAGGAGGAGGTTTCTTTGTGATGAAAAATGACACCAAAGGCCTACTTTTTTCTTAAGCTATAAGCAAACATTTTGGAGGTACTTTCCTGTTACATTGGTAGATTAATAGAACTAGGACTATATTCAAGGGGGGAAATGGGCAGGAGATCATTTACTAAGGAACCAAGATTTATTTTGTTTTCCATCTCTTAGCCCTGATACTCAAGTCAGAAGGAGAGGCTTCTATTATCATTCTGGATTTTGCAGAAATAAATTAATTGCTAGCAAAATCCTAATAAATATCCCCACGTGCAAATATAGAAAAAATTATTGGTCTTAAGTCCAATTTCTAAAGGGTACACAGCAAATGAACTTTTCAAATAAAGGCCAAATTCTCTTCTCCAAATACTCTGTTCCCAACAATGAAGAGTTTTACAGTTAAGTTGGTAAAACCTATTCCATATTAATTTGCTTCTTTCTATATTTCTTTTAGTCTTGAATGCATAACATCAATTAGAATTAAAATGGAAGGTTTCTTTTACATGTTATTTTCATTCTTTCATTCTATAGTCACCAAGTATTAATATACATATACAGTATGTAGACCATTGTACTTGATGCTGAGAAATGTACCAAGTTTTAATAAAACATAGTCCAAATTCTTGAAGCTTTTTAGTTCATATATTTTAGCTTATTTTTTTCTAATATAACTTTTATAATAGCAACCAAAATTTTCTTATGGTTATAGATGTATAACAAGTACAGGGTTATAGCATAGGCAATCAGAGGTCCTCAGGTCAAATCCAGCTATATTGCTTACTACTCCTTATGACTGAAGGAAGGTCATTTAACTTATCTAGACCCAAGTTTCCTGATGTCTTAAAATCAACTAGGTAGTATAGTGGGTAGAGAACCAGGTTGAGAGTCAGGAAAATCTGAATTCTATGTGACCCTGAACAAGTCACCTCCCTTCTGAAAACCTCATTTTCCTTATGCAAAGGAAATGTAAAATGGGGACAATGCGAGTATTCCCAGAATGCTTTGTAAACTCTCAAAAATGCTCTAGAGTTACTATTGTTGCTATCATTTTTTTAAAAGGAGTTTGATTAGATGATTTCTCTTGTAGGTCCTTTTAAATTCTAAATCTGAGATCCTATTTACAAATGTGATCACATCTGATCTCCACAACAGACTAACTTATTATCAGTGTAACTTTAGATAAGTCTCAAAGGCTCCCCAAGGCTCAGTTTCTTCATCTATAAAAAGAGAAAACTGACCAAGATAACCTCTGCAACTCCAGTTCTATAATCCGTGTGATTCCTGGAAGGAACCTACTGGCATTGAAACCTCCATTTTACAGATGAAAATTTCCATTTTGCTTAGACTTAGAGGTGAAATGATTCAAATATGCTTCCTAGACACATCCCATTCCATAAATACTGTATTGTTATTTTGTTCTCTAAAGTCAAAGTTCAGATTAAGTGAGGTAAAGCTGTTGTTTATTCTTCACTTTCAAAGAGAACCATGGCATCAAGGAAGTAATGCTATAACATGCAAGTGAATTGGATTTAAATGAGGGAGAATTGTGCAAAGTCACCAGCTTTACTTTTTCCTCCAGATTCATTCGAGTCCAATGGAAAGATATAGATCTTGAGGGAGATTTAATAAAACATGGCCTTTTTTAGCTAAAATAATACATTAACAAGTCTGTTAGACTGAGGCTATCACCTTATTTAGTGATTAAGGCTAGGTAAGAGATAAGACAAAGAACTGTCTCTTTTACCTAGTCAAAAAAAAAAAAAAAAAAAAAAAAAGGTGATCTGGGAAGGAAAGCCCCTTGGAGTTTCCTACCACAATAGAAGAAATTTCTATTTACATTCACTCTAAGCCAATCAGGTTCCAAATAATGACTTAGTGAGCCTTGCACAAAGAGAATAAATATTTACTTGACTTTATAGAATTGCTGAGAATGAGTTGATACTGAAAAAAGTACCAAGAGATCTCGACATTAAAAATATATATATTTCATTAATAAAATAGACATGTAAATGTAGTGGAGGAAGGAAGGGTTATGAGAAAATGGCAAACTTTTATATTGGATATATCAAGTTTAGATTAATGTTGGGCCAACTAAATGAAATGGTTTTACCCTGGTTTAAAGTCATTGAAAATGTGAATCTAAGAATTTCAATGAAAAAAGTAGTGCTGCAAATAAAGTTATACTTAACTCTGAACTATAGGATAATATTCTTTTTAAATACAAGATAAGAATGATTCCTATTAATGCTGAGTAAGAGTTTATTGTAATTGTTTTGATTGAGAATCTCTCCAAATAGATACTTCTAGATTTCAAAAGTATGAAGTAAAGAATAAACTTTCAATTAGTTCAAAAACTATCAATTAGTTCAAAATAGTATCATGATTCTTGAGTTTTTTGGTTTCAATATAATCTATTATTAAGTTAAAGAAGAAGCTGACTGAGTACTTCTTGAAAGTACAGATGCAATATTCCATCGGGAAAAAAAATTCTACGCTCAAAATGTCTTTGAGCTTAACTCTAGCTAAAGAAATTTGGGAACTAATAGGCATATTTAGTTAGATAATGAGAATAACAAGGCCAAATCAATTTTTGAATTACTTCGTAGACCAGTTAACTGAGTCATTTTTTGACACCAACAAGGCATGAAGCTACCATCAGGTAGCTAAGGTAATGTACCTTATGTACATTGTACTTATATACAATGTAAGGTAAGGTAATGGTATATTAGGTAGCAGTACAGTGGTTAGAGTTCTAGGCTTGCAGGAAGAAAGACCTGAGTTCAAATGAAAATTATGAAATCCTTTTCCACTGCCTTTGGTGAAAAATGTAAAAATCTATCAAGAAAATCAAAACATTCTGATAGCATGATGGTGAATGAATGAAGAGGCAGTGAAACCATCTCTATAGATAAAAGAAGCATATCTTTAAACTGTAATATTGAATGGCAATGTGGTAGAGTACTTAACTCACTGTTTGAATTTTGCCTCTCATACCATAACACATGACTGCAGGCAAGTCATTTAAACCTCCCTGAACTACCATTTCCCATCTATAAAATGCAAGTGACAATCTTTCAAGGTCTTGTGAGAATCAAATGAGATAATGAGCATAAAGCCTCTATAAACATATAGGGATAGGGACTATACCCATGATTCATTGTGGGGAACTTCTAGTTGAGGAAAGTCCCTCCACTAATACAAGTTATCCATCACCTCCACAACTCATAGATTTAAGAGAATCCCTCCACCAATTCCACCTCCATAATGCATAGATTTAGAGTCGTCATAGACACTGAGAGGTTAAGGGCTTACCAAGGGTGGCAAAGTCAGTTTGTGTCAAAAACAGAGCTTGAATATAGAACTTTCCAAATAACAAAGTAGTGCCATGGCCAGAGTGTTGGATGAGGAATCAGGAAGACCTGGATTTGACTTTGAACTCAGATACTTAGGTGAAAACCCCTGGGCAGATAACTTAACCCTGTTTGCCTCAGTTTCCTTATCTATAAAATTGAAATAGTAATAGCACCTACATCCTAGGGTTGTTGTTAAGATGAAATGAGATATTTCTAAAGCACTCTGCAAACCTTAAACTTCTATGTTTAAAATCATTTTTCAATCATGTCTGACTCTACAATCCTATTTGGGGTTTTCTTGACAAGGATACTGGAGTGGTTTGCCATTTACTTCTCCAGCTAGTTTTATAGATGAGGAAATTGAAACAAACAGGGTTAAATGACTAGCCCAGAGTCATATAGCTATTAAGTATTTGAGGGTGGATTTGAAGTCAGATCCTCCTAACTCTAGGCCCAGAACTGCAATCATTGTACCACATAGCTGCCCTAAAGTACTCTAAACCCTGGCTTTTATTGTTGTTATCATTATTAATAATAAAACCAGGTCAAGGCCATATATTTATCTATAAGGCCATGCTATCTTTCATCAAATGGATATCACTATAAAATATCTATTATTATTATTTGGACTAAATAAACATCTGAACATCGAATCTATGTAGGTTTTCTATGATTAATATAATGGCACATAATCTAACAAATATTAGCTGTTGTAAGGTTAGAAATCTATGCTTTAAAACCAAACCCAAAATCACCAGAGTTGGGGCTCAATGTCAGCATCTGCATACTCAGGGTACTTTTGTATATATAGTAGTTCCTATCACCTCACCATGACTCAAGAAAGGTTTCCCCTTTGACTCTAAGCATTGCATCCAAATTTAATGTCATCACATAATGCACAGACAATGTATTGTGTAGGAAAATTCTGCCTTCCCCCTCAAATATCCTGGAAAAGACCTTCTCTCCTTGGGCCAATGAGTGTCCATTTCTAATTTAAGGAACAGATTCTAGGCTTTGTATTTCAGGTTCATTTTTTTCTCTACAAATTCCCTGTTGGTTTTGTGTTTGGTTTATAAAGCTAATCCACAGGTGGAAAGAGGTCTGCTATAAATTAGTAAATATTAGGGTCATTCACACTTCTAGGAATTATCCAGTGGCAGAAAAAAAGTCTTTCTGGCCTTGTCGCATCACCCTCATTCACAAACGTACATGGATTCGGTCCAAGAAGGGCTACAGAGGCAACTGCTTTCTCCTTTCCCCAATCACCATTTAGAGACTGATATTTCTGAAATATTATTTTTGACTTTCCAAGGTCACCAATCGTAAGGGTATGTATTTGCTGGCAGAATATTTGCTTTGCCTGGGGACCAGGTCAATTGCATTGTATTCATATGTCACTCTGGAAGAAAGGATGTGTGTTATGAAGGGTATGCCATTCAGAAGTGGGGAAGGAGGGAAAATTTGCTTTCATCTTCCCACACAACTCAGATTAAAACTGTTGTAGACTAAGGGCATGAGGGTGCAATAGGGGATATAGTAGAAAGTGTTCTCAAGGCTAAACCTCTTTACTTGGTGATGTTCCCTTATAACTGAATCACAGCCTCCCAGTCTTAGTCCTGCTTGGCAGTCTGAGTTCTAAAAAGACTAGCTCATCCATCTCTAATGCAAGCTTCAGTCCTTTGTGCCCAATTTTGCCAGCTTACAAGAGAGAACAAATTCTGCTTGAGGAACAGATTCACAACTTTGATGGGGCTGCTCCAGTTTATGGAAATGTGGCTATGGTGTAGGCTTTGTATAGAGAAAAAAATGTCCTCTGGGAGGCACCTTCAGATAATCAGTTGACATGTCTCAGAGCTTAACTCATGCTTTCTTCCTGTTAGGCTACTTCTGACTGTCTTTGAAAGCTTCTTATAATGCTTTTTTTTTTTTGGCTGTATGGGCTAAGAAATTTTAAAAGCCACATTACTGGATGAATGCAAGTAGTCTAAGTGAAGTAAAGCAAGTCTTTCCAGTCTCAGGGCAGTGGTACTCAATAGTCCCAGCTTATTCAGGGGGTTTTGTACTTCCATGTTTCACTCCAGGGAGTACAGTGCACTTGGCTTTAAATAGCAGTCTGGGGCATTCACAATGTGGCCAATTACATAGCTGAGGTTATCTATTGATTCACAATGTCAATAGCCAAATGATCCCCATGTCAGCCCAGCACAAGATACACTATGAAGTCATTAAGTACACATCCAGTTACTCAAATGTTGGTTCTATTTAAAGGCAGGACTCATTCCTAATGAAGACAGATGGCCTGCCAGGGCTCTCATCAGAGACTACCACACTAAATCCTTAAGCTATCAGTGAAAGATAGAATAGGACAAGAAGAAAGTGGCTTTAACCTAGGGTAAAGCCTCAGTGGAAGCCTCCTTTATGTCTGAAGTTCTAAATCTGGGGTCTAAATACTTGTGGATTTTTTAAAACATTTTATAACTATATTTCAGCATAATTGGTTTCCTTTGTGAGTCTATTATATTTTATTTTATGCATTTGAATTGCATAAAATTTAAATGCATTTTATTTTTGCATTTAAAAGCTTTATTATGAGAAGGAGTTTATAGTCTTCACCAGAATGCATCACTATATTTCAACATAATTGGTTTCCTTTGTGATCCTATTGCATTTTTATTTTTTTTGCATTTGAATGCATAAAATGCAAATGCATTTTATTTTTTGCATTTAAAAGCATTATTGTGAGAAGGGGTCCATACTCTTCACCAAAATGCCAAAGTAGTTCTTGATTGAGAAAAAAAAGTTTAATTCCCTATTCTATGCTGTCTAGTGGGACTCAAAACTAGGAGCCCAGTTCTCTGCCACAGGCTAGACTCTGTCCCTGCTTAAAATAGTTGGGATTTTAATCTCAGCAGTTACATCGGCAGCTGTGAGGTATGAAGGGACAATGTTGAGACCCAGTGGTATGTGCCCTTACACTGGTTGAAGCTGGCATGTGGTGATCTTGTTTAAACTCCTAAGGTGTTTCTTCTTAGGTTTCATACATGAAATAATTTGGGAGTTGGGAAAAACAGATCTGTCCAGATTTCATGAATGTAGGAAATTCCCCATGAAGAAATTCCCTCCACCAATGCAGATCAAACAAGCGACTTCTCTGCAATCTATAACTGTAGAGTCAATTATTTGGGGACACTAAGAAGTTAGGTCAGTTGCTTAAGTTTCATAGCAATTGTGCATCAGTCAGGATTTGAATTCATGACATCCCAATTCCAAAACTGGCCTTCTAATAACTATGCCATACCACATTTTTGTGATACTGATACAAAAGTAAAACTGATGTAAGAGATATTAAAAAGACATATATGAATTGAATAATGTAAGGAGAAACACAAATTCCATATAGTCATATTTTTGTTTTGTTATTTATTTGCTTGGATGTAGACGTGTGATTTTTATTTATCTAGATAACTCCTAGGAAAGGAACTACATCTAATCATCCAATGAATAAGAATTTATTAAAAACTGATTATGTGCCAGAAATGGTGCTAAGCACTGGAAATGCAAAGAAAGAAATACAGAGCCTGCTTTCAAGAAACCTATATTCTAATTGAGAATAAAACATATACATACATTTGACAGGTATATACAAAATATATGTGGAATAAATGTGAGATAATACTAAAGGAAAAGGCACTAGCAGTTGGGGAAAGGGGGATAGAGAGGGAAAGAAGAATGAAACACCAAGAAAGACTTCTCTTGATCTTTCTTTCTTAGTGCAGTCTTTTTTTTTCTTCTGATTAAAAAGTATTTCTTTTCATTAGAGTGAAAGACCAAGAAAGGCTTCCCTTGGTCTTTCTTTCTTAATTCTGTCTTTTTTTTCTTCTGATTAAGAAGTATTTATTTTCATTCTTTCCTACCACTATTCTCTAAAAATGGTGGGAGGGGAAGAAAAACAAAAAACAATAATTTGTGACAAATGGACATGGTCAAGAAAAACAAAATCCCACTTTCACCAAGTACAAAAATGTATGTCTCATTCTGAATTTTCAGTCCAAGAAAGCAGCTAAATGTTAAAGGAAACTAGTATTCTGAAGAGGCAGAGGTAATGAGGGGGAGAATTCCAAGTATGAGGGACAATCAATACAGAGACACCAAGATGAAAGATGTATTCATAGTGAGGATCAAAAACTTCAGGATAATTTATTACAGAGTTGTTTGGGGTTCTGAGAGTTTAAGGGACTTTCCTTTGGTCATATAGTTTGTATAGATAAATAGCAAGACTTGAACACAGGTCATTCTGCCCAGCATATTACACTACAGTATAATACTTTATTTGTTTTAAAAGCGTTGAAAAGCAGTTGCCACACTATTAAAGTTGCTTCTTCTTTTTGTTGTTGCTTTTATCAAGAGCTAAATTAAGCCTGATCTATGTATCTCCTACCTTTTATTTTTCTTTATGGGACTGCTGAACTTTTGGTTTAGGAAAGGTCTTTTCTGAGTCAGACTTCTGAGTGTCAGGAAGAATGAGATTAGTAAGGAACACTTCTGTTCATCACCTGATCTAAAAAGGAAAGGTCAGAGAGTGTTATTTTCCCTGAACCACTGCCCTCAGTGCCATCTCTCCATGAGCTACTTATATCTACTTTTGTATAGACCATGATTGCATTATATATTAGCCTATTTTAAGATATTGGAACTCTCCTCTAAACCCCTCAAACTTAAAGAAAAATATTCAGGTTAAAATTTGTCCCTTTTTTACTTTTCAAAATAGTTATACAAGAAGCAGTTTGGTAGTAAATACATAGCATGGATTTTAAGGCAGAAAGATCAGAGTTTGAATCCTACCTCAGATTACTAATTACCTGATGACCTTGGGTAAAATGGCTCATAAAACAAGGTATTTGATGTGTTATAATAGATTTCATGGCACAAAAAAGCATCAGTGATATTCAAAGTCTTAGGGTTGTCATCACTTAAAAGTAATGGTACTCTGTTTTTAGTTAGTGCTGGAGTTTTATATTCAGGTATTTTATTCTCAGTACCTCTTTTTCTGCCTCCTTTCCAACTAATGTGTACCAACTTGGATTTTGTTAGTTGTTTTCAGCAGATGTTTTTCAATTCAACAAATTAAATTTACCAAATACTTAATAAGAGTGTCTACTAGTTGTGTGCTTTATCATGATAAAATACAATATTTTGGATTCTGAAATTTTTGTTAATATCTTCTGTTTTAACATCACCTTTATTTCTGACTGTATATAACCTTTTCTCTACCCATCAAGCTATCTCTTTTAGCAATCTTAAAAATAGAGAAGGGAAAAAAACCTCAGTAAAACTATCCAACATATCAGCCAAGTTTCAAAGTATATGCAATGGTTGACTCTTATAGTAACCCTGCTTCTCCAAAAAAGGGAGAGGGGAGGGATTTTCTCATCTCTTTTTTAGAGACAAGCTTAGTCCTTATAATTAAACATTGCTCAGTTTCTTTTTACATTATTCTTTCCATTTACATTATTACTATTGTGCGTGCTGTTTTCTGGTTTTACTTGTATCATTTTGGATCAGTTCAAATGATGACTTGATGATTCTAATGATTCTCTGAACTATTCTTATTCCTCATTTTTTAAAGTATTATAATATTCTGTTACATTCATGTTCAACAATTTGTTCAAGAATTCCTTAAAGAGTGGGTATCTATTTTGTTTCTAGTTCTTTGCTACCACAAAAAATACCACTGTGTCTAAGAGATCTTTCTTTCTGTCTTTGACACCCTTAGACACATACCTATAAGTTCATGCCTGGATCAAAATGGAAATTACAGTCATTTCCTTAGTCTAATTCCATATTCTAGTATTGTGCTTTGATATTCAAAATTTGGCTCAGTCTGGTTAGACTTTTCCATAATACTTTCATGGCAAAATGAAAAATCTTAATTTCTCCTCCTCACTAAATGAACTACAGATGCTTTTTTCCAGTCTCTTAGCCCCATACTTCAATATTTAAAAATCTTTAATTTGGTATTGTCTCTCTTCTCTTCACTAGTACAATTTTCAACCACTTACACCTACAAATATATAATAGATGAGTTACTCAGAGGGTTAGTCTGACTTAAAAAAAATCATCATCTTAGAGTTAATCTGGTGATTTGCCTTGCTCTCCTCCTTGAATTAAAAAGATATAAGATATACTAACATCTTAGTCCCCGTGCTATTTCTTAGTGGTGACAATCATTAGCCTTGCTTTCCAGTGTAGACCCTCTGGGCTTCAATCTTCCCCATCATCAAATGGGAGATGATAATCTTCACTAAACTCATAATAGCATGAGGAACAATAATATGTATAAATTAATTGTTAAAAATTGAAAAATAACCCCAAATGTACAAAATTGAACCTCACAGGTCCCACATTGATGATTCAAAGTCTTGGGCTAGATCAAGTCTTAACAATCCTATGGAAACATATTATAGAAATGATTCAAAGTTCTAGGTCAGGAGTTCTTCACACCATTCTGAAAGAAATAAAGGCACCAAATATGTGGCTATGATCCCTTCTATGCCTTTTCTCATGAGGAAATTTGGAATTTTTTTTATTAGAAGCTTAGACGAATACCAAGGGAAATTTTCTGACTGATATAACTGAAACAGGAACCAACCACTTCCATATTCAGTCCTGATTATATCCCATACTGCACCAATTAACTATGTAGGCGTCTCGGAATTTCAATTGGGGGATTTTACTCTCTGTGAATTCCCTACATTGATGAAGCCATAGGTCCAACTTTCTCCCTTTCAAAATCAATAATATAGGTTACATTTATAACACTCATTCTTCACAAGAAGAAGTATAAATGTCTCCCTCATTTTATAGATTAGATGAAGTCATGTCCCCAAGATTACATATCTGGCAAACATATAGAATGGAAAGACATCTTAGGTCTTCTATCTTTAAATCCAGAATTTGGGTCTTTTTCCCCTACTGTGCCATACTTTCTCATTACAGTCATTTTTTTTTCAAGGTTTCTTATGAAGAAAAAAATTTCTCCAATGAACATGAGTCAGATGTAGGTGAATAACAAAAAAGAAATCAGAAACTTTAATAGTATAAGCAGAACAATGAAATATACAACTGTTTGGTTCCCTTAGAGGATTATAAGAAATCTTGCTTTGAGTCACTCTGTACCAACACACAACAAGGAATAATACATGTACTTCAGCTGATGAAATAAGATTCTTTTGATAGCTTACAAGCTCCAGTCCTTATGTAATGAATATACCATTTCATGTACTAATGGCTAGGAAAGAATGAGAAATGTTTTTTATCTTTCCAGCAGAATAAAAGTTAACTGAATCATGAGTAAGAGTGTCATACTCCTATGCAAGATCAAAAAGCAACTGACAGTAATGAATGATTCCTAATAATATTATGCTGTCTATAATGGAGCTCACCAGGACATGAAGTAGACACCTTCCCACCACTGATTTTAGTTTTAAAGGCATCATTTTATGTGTAGATAATAAATGGCTATTGATTTTGGTTGAAGTGAACATCAAAATTTATTGACCTGAAGTTGCCATGGTCAATATTTCCCACAGAGGGCATTATATGTAGACGTGCCCTGCACCACAATGTCAATTTATGTATTATTGTTACTTGTATTTGAAACATCTTCATCAGAGATCTTGAACATTGTCTCCTAACACCAAAAAATCCTTGGTTTTATTACAATCTTTAAATGGCCTTTCAAAATAATTTTTTTAAAAACTGAAAAATTCTAAAGAGGAAAAAATGAACAAATCAGAAAGCAGAGGTTAGATTATGCTATGTCTGGCTGCAAAATATAATATACCTGTTACAAAGAAAAGGTGAGAATTATGCAAAATCTGAAATCAGGAAAAGTTGTCATGATAACTATAACAGAAGTCTCCCTAAAACATAAGAACTACTTCATTAGGTCAGACCTGCAGTGCATCTAGTACAATATGCTGTCTCTGATGCTGGTGTCAAATAATATTTTGCAGGAAGACATTGTTGTTCTCCAGGACCTGTTAATATTTTCAACATGGACAGCTTCCTGATTTGGATAATTTGTCTAGCTGCAATTAACTGCAAGATTTTGAAAAAGAATTGAGGTCTAATTACATCAAAAGATTGTTTTTGACAATAACAGACTATCAGGGCTGCCCAGGACAGTCAAAACTACTTCATCCCAGCTCTTCCATCAGATGAGTAAACTGGTAAAATATCTTATCCAAGGGCTTGTAGGTAGTAAATGACTGAGCCAGAATCCAAAGTTAAGGTTTTTTGACAGCTAGATAGCATAGTAAGTAGAATACTGAGAGTCAGAAAGACCTGAAATGGAATCCTACCTAGATACTAACCACCTCTATATGACCCTAGTTAACCCCTTTCAGCCTCAGTTTGCTGATCTGAAAGTAAGAGAATTACATTTCGTAGATTCTAAGGTTTCTTCCAACTCCTAATCTATGATTTTATGATTCTCCTTCCAAGTCCAGTGTTCTTACATTCTTGCTATTACACTTTACTTCTGTAAAGATTTGGAAACAAAACAATTCTTAGGTGAATTTGATCAATATAAAACAACACCATGAGTAGAATAAGCTTATAAAGTCTGCCTCAATTATGCTTTGGGTTACTCTTAGAGAACTAACTACTCAACTGTATAGAATACAATCAGTATACACAGTGGATAGAGGACTGACTAGAGTCAGGAGGACCTGAGTTCATATCCAAGCTCAGACACTTATTAGCTGTGTGATCCTGGTCAAGTCATTTAACTCAATTGCCTCACCAAAAAAACAAACAACAACAAAAAACCCCCTACAATATAGAGTACAAGTAATACATATCTTCATAGTAAGGAGACACATCAGGATAAATAAATCCCTAAATAAGCAAAATTTCCAAGCAGGCAATTAAGTGTCAAATCATTTCTTTATGTGTGATAAGAGAGTAACATCCAGTTGCATCCTAGATTTTCAGAGATTCTTCAAGGAAAGATTCAAAATATTGGACTCCTGTTTTTGCTGGGGAAAAAAATCGCTCCAGATTTAAGAAAAATATTTTAAAGTAAAAGAAAGCTATAAATGCTTAGCCAAAGTCAGCATGCTAACTAATACTTGAAGACGACAGTTCATAAATTTCCATTAATGGGTCTAATTATTCATTTGAGTGTCCCATTGGGGCATGATGGTAATAATAAAATAGATGCTATTTAATAGAATTTCAAGTTGTTTTTCACCTACAGCATGCTCATTGCAAAGCTGAATTTAACTAAATTCAGTGACAGCTGGAATCCAAGTGTATTCCAATCAAATTGTTTACCTCACAAGGACTCAGGTAGATTAAGTACATTTAGTAATGAACATTAAATAAGAGAGTTCCTGCCAACCCTCTTTTTATTGAATAAGGCTCTCATAACATTTGACCCCTGCAATCTTACAAAGAAGTAACTCCATTGGCAAGCTAGGTAAGAAGAATAGTATAGTGGAGAGAGTGATGGACAGGAGTCAGAAAGATCTGAGTTAAACTCTGAACCTCTGTCTCAGTTTCCTCCTATGTCAACTAATAATAACACTACCTATCTTTCACCTCAAAATCATTGTGATGAAGATCAAATAAGAAAATATATACCTTAAAGCATCAACTGCTACTGTTATTAAAAAGTGGTGAGGATTCATTTTATGATCATTTGAGGAGTAATTACAGATATAATCAGCAGCCAAGAAGAATAATTCCCATTTGTATGTGGTGCTTTAAGGTTTGCAAAATACATCACTTAGAATAGCTTTGTGAGGAAGGGATGCCAACATCACTGTGTACATTTTACTGAAGAAGAAACTGGAGACTGGGAAATTAAATGATAGGCTTTCTGGCAATAAATTTAGAGATCTTTTTTTACAAATATAGATTTTTACATTCAGATTTTTAAATTTATTTATTCTTTCTTTTCATTTTCTTTCCTCCTTCCTTCCTGTCTTTCTTTCTTCCTTCTTTTCTTTCTCTTTCTTTCTTTGTCTTCCTTTCTTTTTTTTCTTTCTTTCTTTCTTTCTTTTGCTAAGACAATTGGGGTTAAATAACTTCCTCAGGGTCACACAATAGGAAATATTAAGTGTCTGAGGCTGGATTTGAACTTGGGAACTCCCAACTTCAGGGAGAGCTCTTTCTGCTATGCCATGCAGCCCCTGACCTTCATGCTACATCACCCTGATCATATGTTTTTAGTAAACAGGAATAGATTATAGATATGTTAGTGTGTAGATAGATAGATAGATAGATAGATAGATAGATAGATAGATAGATAGATAGATGTCAAATGAAAGTGATAAGATATGAAGCTATTTATAATGAAAAATCAAAATCTAGACACCCTGAAAATCCAGATCCCTTTAGAAGCATAATCTAAGAAGCTGTTTTCTCCAAAGCTAAATAGCTAAGTATGCAGGGGCAGAAATCACTTGTCTTTACTTCCTACTTCCTGGATCTAGTTCCCAAAAACAGGTGACTTTGAGGAGTGACAGTAAGCTTCCTTGTCATCAAGAAGATGCGATTTCAAATCTTGCTTCTTGTATTTGGCAGCTGTGTGGCCATGGGCAAAAATCACTGAAGCATTCTTAGAATTAATTTCCCCAACTATAAAATGGTGGTGTTCATATCTGCAGTAACTTCCTTACAAATTGTTGTGAGGCTCAAAAGAACTTTCCTGCCAGTGAAAATGCATGAAGGCAGGAATTGGAGCATCTTCAGTGTCACTGGATCAAAGAGTATGTGGAGGAGAGCAAGCTATAAGAAGTTTGGAAAGATAGAAAAGGGTCAGGTTACAAAGGGCTTTAAAAGCCAAACCTAGGATTTAATTTTTGATCCTGAAGGTCATAAGGACCTTATGACCTTATGACACCAAGGATTTTAATGAATAGGGTAATGGTAATAACTTAGTCTGATCTATCCTTTAGAAAGATTAATTTGAGAGCTGAGTGGAGGATGGACCCAAGTAGAGTCTTATGAGAATGTAACAAAGTATGGAGACGAATAAGCAGACTATTGGCCTTCACCAGGGTGGTGTCAGAGAAGTAAGGGAAGTTTATTCAAGAGATGTTACAAATGCTACCACTTAGCACTTCTATGCAAGATATAAAAATTTAAGGGAAGGAGTTTAGTGTAGGACCTCGGTCTGGGAGACATTCAAAATGTGAGAGGGTCAGGGAACCCAGTACTCTACTCAACACCATTTGGCAACAAAATGTATATGGAAGTTCAAGCAGAGTAAAAAATCAAGCATAACAACTAGGTTGAGAACGTAGACATGATTAGGAGAATAGTTATACCCTTATCATTAATAGGAACCTTAGGAAGAGAATAGGATTTAGGGAGAAAGATGAGTTCAGTTTTGAAAATATTTAGCTTAAGATGTCTAGCCCAGGGATAGTAGCTTTGGAACAATGTTAGCTATGCTGATCTATTATATTGTGTCCCAAAAGCCTGGAGCAGTTTTAAGGTAAAGCTTAAAGAACAAAAGACAGCAATTTCAATACTTTCAATTATTTACATAGAGGATGTTCCTTTCAATTGACATCATATAGCTATATTTATCCCTTTTGATCTCACTTCAGGGTTGTACACAAACCAAACTAATTTTTATTATTTGTATATAATATTTTATCACAGGACCCTAAGAGCCCATTTAACAGGGAACCCCCAATCATTCCTTCAATGCTTTCCCTAGGTGTAAAAATTGAAGGGAAAAAAGACCCCGAAATTTAGAATATTACCTTGGTCTTTGGGACATGTTCAAAATGTGAGGGGGGACAAGGAACTCAGTACCCTAAAATTAACTAGAAGCAACTAACTCTTTGAAATTCCTGCTGAACCAGTGCATTCTATTTTGTGCTCCTCTTTAAACTAGCTGGGTATGGCCATTTTATTTTATGCTTCACTTTTTCCAACGCATCCCTCAATTTTGCCACATCGTCTCCTTTCTATAAAGTCACTCTCTGATATTTTCTGTCATTATTCTTCAAAACAACTCTCCCAGGAGAGTCATTATATGAATTCTCTTCAATTAAGTTATCAAAACTAATGAGTACAAATAAGCCCTAAGTCAAAATGCCAACCCAGTGTGGGAGAGATGAGTGAGAACTTAGAGCTTATAGAACTTGTAAGAAACTTATAGAGCTACTGTTCACATGGTATATCACTCTCATTTCATCCTCATTTCTATCCTACAATGAGTTCATGAGGCCTTCATATTCACAAAAACATAACATTTAGACTTATAAAGAACTTGGAACTAGAAAACAATAGTCCCTCCAGTTGCTAGTGCTTTCCCATAAAAGGCTACCTTACATCTACTTTGTATATACCCTACATAAATATATCTGATTTTCCATTATAGATAGCTTGAAATCTTACCACTCTCTTTTGATATCTGTCTGTCCATTTATCCATCCATCCATCCACCCACCCATCCATCCATGTATCTTCCTTCCCTCCTTTCCTTCCTTCCCTCCTTTCCTCCTTTCCTTCCTTCTACCACTCTCTTTTGATATCTGTCTGTCCATCCATCCATCCATCCATCCATCCAACTATGTATCTTCCTTCCCTCCTTTACTCCTTCCATGAGTCTTGCATCTCTGGTGCAAGGGCTGTCAAACTCTTTTCAGGATTGTTCATTCATCTCTGGTGTCCATCATCATCCAACTTATATCTGTGTCTCCAATAAGATTAGCATGTGTAGCCATCTTAGTGGGAGGCCTAAACCAAACCAAGTCAAAGATAACCAACAGGCTTCAAACTCATCAGTGAGTTAGGGTGTCATCTATCTCAAGCATTAGAAGACTTCCCCTGGAGGGATAACTGGATAAGAACAATTTATTTCAACAGCCATGAAGGAGGCAGAAGCAGGGGCTGAAGAATGCTTAAGGCTGAATTCAGGTCCTCTTGACTTGAGGGTGAGTTCTTTCTGCTGTACCATGCAGCCCCTAATTTTCATGCTATATCACCTTGATTATACATATTTTAGTGTCTAGGGGTAGATATGACAAATACATAGAAATATAGATATGTATATAGATGATAAGAAAGAAAGAAAGAAGGGAAGGAAGGAGAGAAGGAGGGAAGGAGGGAGGAAAGAGTGAAGGAAAGAAGGAGGAAGGGAAGGAAGGAGAAAAGGAAAGTAGGAAGGAAGGAGAAAAGGAAAGTAGGAAGGAGGGAAGAAGGGAAAGAGGGAAGGAAGGAAGGAGGAAAAGAGGGAAGGAAGGAAGGAAGGAGGGAGGGAAGGAAGGAAAGAAGGGAAGGAAGATACAGAGATGGATGGATGGATGGATGGATAGATGGATGGACGGACAGATATCAAAAGAGAGTGGTAAGATTTCAAGCTATCTATGATGAAAAATCAGATATCAAAGACACCATCATCATCCATTGCATCCTGGACCACTGCCAGATGGCTTGATTTTTGCCTTGCCACTGGACTTCAATAACTTTGAAAAAGTGAGTGAGATTGATGACCTTGTGTAACTCTGCCTCACTTATAGCCAATTCACAAGCAAGTCAAGACATCTTCCCATGATATCATTGTTCTTTGAAAACAAAGTATGAACAACATCTACAACATCCTGTATGTGTGTATATGTTATACAAGTTGTTTACCCCCATTAAGAATGTAAGCTCCTTCAGAACAAATATTATTTTCTTTTTGTCTCTGTATTATTAAAGTTTAGAATGGTGCCTAACATGTAGCAGGTATTTAATAAATACTTATTGATTAAAAGTCATTTAATCTAACCACATTTACAAATTGGAAAAAAAAAAACAACCAAGAGCCTGAGACTTTGTAGGATCATGTATCTTGAACTAGAAGGGACTCAAAGGTCATCCAAATCCCAAAACCTCATTTTTATAGGTAAGCTAATTAGAAGCCCATAAAGGTTAAATAATTTACCCAAGATTACATAGGCAATGTTACATGGTACAGATTTGAGTTCAGCTCTCTCTTACTCATAAATCAATTAATCTCTCCAGGACCAGGTAAGACCTTAGGGATCACAGCAAAATAATCCCCTTCATATAACATGAATAAATACAGGTCTAGAAAATTCAAACATCCAGTATTGCCCAAGTAGGCAGATCTGAGGTTTAAAACTTTCTGTCTCCAAACTTGGGATTCCAAGAAATCTTTTTAGAAGGCATTAAAGGGAAGCAACAAAGACTCCTCCTACAAATATCACCCTTGGGCACCAGTAGACATCATTTAGAGTATAAGATCTCTAACCACAGGGCCAGCCTGGCAATAGGAACACTGGAGAAGACCATTCATTAACTGATCATCATCAAATAGCCCTTTGTTTATCTGTGCTTGAGTCACCTGAAGAAAGGGGATTTGTGTTGTTTTTTTTTTCTCCTAGACATGTCTTTTCTTTGGATGCTGCTTAAGACTAAACCGCATAAAACAGGAATGACATTATGTAATTACTTGCCTCTTATACTGAGCTAACTTAATTTGCTTTTCATTCTCAGGTATTTAAGAGACCATTATTTTCCCATCAGGCTTTACTGTCTGCCAATTAAAGCATTAGATCGATGAGGTGGAGAGAGAACTTTGTTAGCAAAGGTTTCAGGTAGACATATTGGAAACAACATCTTTGCATTGCTGGCTGTTTCTTTTTTCCCTTTTAAGGAAGCTTTTTTTTCTATTTGTTTGCTGGTTTACCCATTTTCATGACCTGTTTTTCAAAAATAAAACATTGTTTTTCTAGCTCTGCACTGCAAAATCAGAATGGCTTCACAATCATAAATGTTTTAGTATTTGTAACTGTTTCCTTTTAGAGGAAAAACGAAAAGGAAAAGAAATAGATTTAGAAATTGCAGGTATTTCCAGGCCTACTTTTTCCTCCCTGGTGCCCCTTCTTACATGACGCACAAGCTGGAACATCTTGTGATGAAATGCCTCAGTAGTACCTACAGCAGAGCAGTGTTTGTCTTATGCTTTGCTGGATAATTCTCAATGGGATTGATATCCAAGCTCCACCTGGACCAATTCAGTCATGTGATCAGAAGTTATTAGTGTCCAGGGAAACATGATGCTCTAGTTGGTTTAAGTAAGTAAGGTGTAATGACCTGAAGTGAAAATGCAAGCAACTTTTCTTCTTATTCACTCTCATTTTGAAGAGTTAGAGCTCTGACACTAAGGTCTTTCTAGCTTGTACCTTGAAATCCAGTCATTTTCTTTTTTCCTCTGTGTCATTATGGAAAACAGCTGCACTTTGGAGGTACAGGAAATCATAATAATTGCCTGAAAACTGTGGGGGGGGGGGAGCCAGGACAAAGGTACAGACATTTGTCAGCTCAAAAGAGACTTTCTTCAAGGAAGAAATAATGAATAAAAAGGTCACCTTAAGCAAACCCAAGTATGAAGTGCCATTAAAAAAAATTAATAGACTACCTTCCTTATAACTCTATGGGGAAAAAGTAAAAGGATAATTTATGTAGTAATTCACCACAAAATATGATTGTTTTATACCACTGTCTCTTTGATATATTTCATTTAACAATCTATAGGGGCAACTAGAGAAGAGCTAGAAGGGGAAGAGCTGGATTTAGAACCAGGGAGACCCAGATTCAAGTTCTGCATTTGATACACATTGGCTGTTATATAATAACCCATGGCAATCCACTTAACCTCTCAGTCCCCCAGGTATCTCTCTGGCACTACAAATTGCAGGGAAGGTGCCAAACAGAAAGGGTAAAATCAATTTCTTTCTCAGGGGGTTCTATATATCAGTGTAATCAAAGATCTAATATCTATTCCCTATTTCATGACTTCATATCAAAAAAATTGAGATTTTTTTTGCTTTTGTTCAAGAAAGACATAATTTGAGTTTGAGTAACCTAATCCCATATATCGATACATATAGTCTTACTCCAGTGCTTCATCAATATATAATTGGTATGCTAAGTTTTTGAAGGCTATGCTAATAGAACACTTTCCCTATCAGGCCTTAATATGCTAGAAAGATTTCAAGTATAATTCTAGCATTAGACAACATCTGCTTTCCACAGACCAACCTAGATAAATAAAAGGGATTCATCATCAGTAGAGTGGCTACTTGATGGTGAATTCTCTGACCATGACAACTCATAAAACAAATTAAAATATAAAATGGCCTTCAAGTCCCCATAATCACCTTCTACTTTTGCAGTAACAGTAGCAGAGAAATAACAAAACATGGTAAAAGTTGCTAAGAATTACCATTTTAGATTGTTTGTGCACAAGACCTTAAATTTTAATAATGAAATGTGAGATCCAGTTCCAGTAACCAATTACACTAATGAATCAATTCATCAAAGAGCTTATTAATATCAAAATATCTAATAAGTCCTGAGGATAAAAAAAATCAAAAATAACCCCTGCCCTCAAGTAACCTAAGTTCTAAAGAAGGAGGCATCATGTACATCAATAGTGTGAGATACATGTGTGTGTGTTTGTGTGTGTGTGAGAGAGAGAGAGGCAGACAGAGAGACAAAGACAAAGGGGGGGGAGAGACAGAGACAGAGAGATTTATATCTAAATAGATTTAAATGATTGCTAGATAGATTTAGATTATAGACGAAAACTAGACAGACAGACAGATAGATAGATAGATGATAGATGGATAGATAGAGAGATAGATTAGATGTAAGATAACTTTAGAGAGGAAGACACTAGCTGATAGCAGGACCAGCATAAGCCTCCTTTTGAAGATGGCATTTAAGATGCCCTCCCACTTAAAGGAAACCAGGGGATGCTAAAAAGCAGCAAGGAAGAAGGAAAGCACTCTATCCCAAAAGCATAGAGAAAGGAAATGGAGCACTTCATAAAAGGAACACAAGTAAGCCAATATGACTGGATTGTAGAGAGGATGGAGGGAAATAAAAAAGAATGGAAAAAAGAACCAATCATGAAAAAATTCAAACACCAGAAAGCTTTATGTTTGATCTGACAGTACTAGTTTCTCTTTATAATATTTTCTGACACCCTACATGATATTATTTGTACAATTAGAGCACATTAACTGAAATATTACACAATTTGATAAGGATACTTTATAATAACTTTCTGGTCCTACCAGTTGTCTGTAACTCACAGATTTGGAACATCTAGGATACCAAAGAGAGTTCTGAGTTTGCAGTTGGAAGCCCTGAGGCTGAGTCTTGGCATTCTTGTTCATTCATCATGTGATCCTGGTTCTTTTAGCTCTCTGAACTTCTTTAAAATAAGAATTCTTTTCTCTTTAAAATGAGAATCACAGACTTTCACTGTCTATTTCAAAGGGGTGTGAGGAAAGTGTTATATAGACATAAAGTACTAATTAAATGTGAACTATAATTACTGTTATATGTACCCTGTCATGTAACATATGCTTTGTTGTTCAGCTGTTTCAATTATGTCAAGCTCTTTATGACCCCATTTGGGGCTTTCTTGGAAGAGATACTGGAATGATTGGCTATTTCCTTCTCCTGTTTATTTTACATATGAGGAAACTAAGGCAAACAAGATTAAGTGATTTGCCCAGGTTCACACAACTAGTAAGTGTCTGAAATCAAATTTAAACTCAGGAAAATGAGTTTTCCTGACTTCAGACCTGTTACTATATCCACTGCTATACTATAACATATGCTATCATCTATAAATAATCTTTCCTTTATAATAATAGCATGAATTAATATAAATTGCATAAATTAAAATGGTATTTCTCAAAAGCCTAGAGATATACCCTTTAAGTATCTTCAGTATGAATGAAATTTCACATATAAAAGCAATAATAGTGACTGTCAAGCATTCTGAATCCTTATCTTCACCTTTTTCTTTTAGTTCCTTGATAGAAAAAAATACTATAGAAACAGTACACCTTGACTTCAACAGAACATTTTATTCAGTTTTTCATGTTTTGCATGTGGACAAAGTAGAGAAATGTAAACTAGGTTATCATATAACTGTCAGCTGAACTGCAAATTGTCAATTGGCTAACACAGGGAGTAGTCATTTTAATGGGTCGATGTCAAAGTGGAAAGAAATCTCTGGTAAATTTCCCAAGAATCTTCCCTTGGTCCTGTACTACATGACATTTTTTATCAATAACTTAGAATAGAAGTGTCAAACACTCAAAATGTAAGTGGGAGATATTTAACAAATAAAATACAGTAAAACATAGATAATGTCAACACTTGGCTTTCCAAATCAGTAGGTAACAGGAATTTTTATTGTAAGTTTAGTGGTTTCCTTTATGTTTGAGTTTGACAGCACTAATTTAGATAAAAGAGGAGATATAGTCTAGTTTGCAACCCAATATTAAGCTTGGTGGGATAGCTAATACAATGGATCTTTAATTTTCTCCTTAACCTTAACTTTTCCTTCAAGACTCAAGTATCATCTACTCCATGAAGTTTTCCCTAATTCTCTCATGTTAGTATTCTCTCCCTCCTTCAATCATCTTGTATCATCCATGTGTATATTACAAAACTGCCCTCCAGTAAAATGTACAATCCTTAAAAGCAGAGATTTTTTTTTCTTTTTTCTTTTACTATAGGTTAGGATTAAGATTAGATAGAGTTGGGAATCGGGAGTAGGATTAGAGTTGGAAGGCAGATCCTTTGTACAATAAACATTTGAATTAAATTGAACTGGATAACAGAATCATAGTAAATCATGATTTTGTGATACTCCCCCCTAACTTCAATGATGTTCCCACATATGGTATTGCAACCCACAGTTTTAGAAGCTTTTGTTTAGGTAACATAATGAATAGTATTGAACCAGGATTTTGGAAGACCTGAGTTCAAATACAGCCTCAGACACTTACTGGACAAGTTACTTAATTTCAATTTGTCTCATTTTCTTTAACTATAAAGATAACAACACCTATCTCCCAGAATTGTTGTGAGGATCAAAAAAGGATTGTTAAGTACTTAGCACTGTGCCTAGTACACAGTTGGTAAAATATAAATGCTTATTCTCTTCTCCTTAGAGAGATGTAATGTGGAAGAGAGATATCTAACATATAATATAATACATGTAATATATAACAGATATAATATATAATGTAATATATAATATATAGCATGCCACATATATGTATATATATTGCAAGGTAATTATATATAGTATATATAATATAACAATATATAATGCAAGGTATATACTATATATGATACATATAATATAACATAATATATAGCATACATAATGTAATATATAATATGTATTAGTTAATGGTCATCCATTCTTTGTTTGAAAATTTTCAGTAGTAAGGAACTCAGTACTGCCTAAAGCCTCAAAGAAAATTACATATAAAATAGCCTAGAAGTTTAGAAGCATTGAATGTCAGAATTAGAAGCCAATTTAGACATTATCTTAACTAAACTCTTTCTTTCATAAATGAAAAAATAAAAGCTCAAAGAGGAACAGTGACCTCCCCAAAATACTCAGATATTCTGTTGTGTTCATGATTTTATCAGTGTAGGTACTTCCTCCACTAATATGGATTGTTACTGAGCCACACTTTCTCATTCAGTGAGATTCTTTTCCATGTTCTTCCATTAATCTCTATAAAGAATGGACCCAATATTCTGTAGATCTTCCATTGGTTACTTAAATTAAAATTCATTTTTAACAATGTGTATTGAGTATGTTTTATGTACAAGGTACTCTATGTTCTTGGATATGTTAATAACTCACTCCTTTTTCTAGTCCCAAAAGACATTTCCTTGATGATATCTTCTATGATATTTCTCATGTACAAGTCATCTTTAATAATAAGCTCTAGCCTATTAATACCAACCACATGTCTTTCCATTACCCTTTGTATCAATTGCAATTTATATTTTTCTGAGATTTTGATATTTCATCATTAGTAGTCATAGGACACTTTCAGGAGAATATTGGTATTAAAAATGTGAGTGTGTGTGTGTGTGTGTGTGTGTGTGTGTGTGTGTGTGTATTATGACAGAGAGATGCTTAGGATCACTAAAAATATCACACTGCTTTCCAAATCATCCACTATCACTATCCTTCTCCTACTTAATTCTAATCCTAGCTCATTGTCCATCTGTAGTGCTTGTCCAAGATATAGGCATGGAGAATTGCATTTCATAATGTGAATTCTTTATTCCATTTGTTTTTTCTGTGTGTATCGCTAGGCTGATCTCTTTTATGAGGCTGTGGTTTTCATTGAGGAGCCCCTATAGTGTACCAGGGTTTACAGCAATAAACCCAATATCATATACAAGCATGAGCATCTGAAGAGTCTTCTCAACTATAGACACCCCTACTTCTGTTTGGAATTTGTACAAGACTTCCACCATGACCCTGGCAAACACCCCTGATGAGAATATTTTCCTTCACTGTTTTCTAATCTATCTTGGTATTATTACCCAGAAAATAAATAAACAAAATCATCAATAGTTGTATCTGTTTAGGAAGTATTCACATATATCTGAAGCACTTGGGGGGGGGGGGAATCTTTAGGCTACATATTGCTCTTCCAAGTCAAATATCATTTTTAAATCAATAACCAATATAGTGGAATATTATGTTTTCTACACTCCTGATATAGTTATATCACTGAAAATGTGACCTGTTATAGGAATGAAAAAGGAATAATAGGAATGGTCATTTTAAGTGCTTACATTGTGCTAAGAACTGGAAATAAAAACAGAAAAGCAAGATAATATCTGTTCTCAAGAAATTCACTTTCTAACAGGGGAAACAAAATATAGGACAATTTAAACCAAGTCATATGGAAGAGTCCAAGGGTCCTTAATGTGGCAAAATAATACATTTTCTTTAATGTCATTAGACACCACCAGGGAGGACTGTAGAAGCTGGGCTAGTAGCAGAGTGATGGGCTATGGAATTAACAAATCAACAAAAAATTGTTCAATCTTTACTACTTTTCAGGCCCTGCACTAGATGCTGGGGATAAAATGCAAAAGTTAGATACTCTGTCTTCATGGAGATTATATTTTACTAGAAATCTTCATTCCATCAAATTATTTGTAAAATATAGCCCATTCCTGTATCATGTGTTGACTTTTTTCCCTTATCATAGATATTTTCTAGTACTCTATTGAGCATCACCAAAGATTTGGTAAAAATTAAAAATGTACTCATTGTTCAGTAGTATATGTCTTCCCAATTGCTTTTGGGGGTAGTAATGGGGAATGTGAATAATATCACTTACGAATATTGGAATAGGGATCTGGGTTGATTGAGAAAATAAGTGCTGTGGGAAGAAGGACATCTACTAGAAGAAAAATGAACTTCTTTCCACATTGAGATCCTGAGACAAAACTCAGTACATTCCCAGACTTGTCATAAGGAAGGTCTAAGTTCAAATCCTGCTTCTTACATTTAATAGTTGTAAAACCCCAGAAAATTCATTTCATGTCCATTTGCCTCAGTTTCCTCATCTATAAAATGAGACAGTTGGAATAGCTGACGCTTCAACATTTACCTCTATTGCTCCATAATCTTTGCCATTCATTCGAAATGTCCCATTATAGTCTTTAAAAATCTAATAATTGAATATTTTAGCTATTTATTTGACCAAGTCTAAATGATTTGATTTTCGTAAGTGCATTTCTACTTCCTCATTTAGCACAACAAATACTGAGGTGCTAGTATTCAAATATGGAATTTCTGTCATTATTAATAAGATATATTTCTATACAAACATTGAATTGTTGTATTACATGTTATCTGTTTATAGTACAGGTCTGCGGGTTGTCTTTCTTTTTAACTAAATGGATGTTCTTGGAATAATCAAGTTGAATTAGATCTTACTTCAAATCTGATGTTATGGTGATATCAGTGGTTATGATTGTTGTTTGGGAATGGAGTATGCTTTTATCTTTTAAACATCTGCTTTTGACTGCTTTGTGAGATAGCACAGCTCATAATTTCAATAATCCTTTTCCATGGTTTGTAAATGATTTATAGTTTAAATTCCATGCTGCCTCATTTAACAAAAAGGTCAGTGTTTGTAGACTGAGGTAATTTCTGGGCTCTTTTGATCTGTTTTACATATGGCTAAATAATCACAATGATAATAATCAAGATTGATAATTTTATCTTTATTGTTTTGTCAACAGCTTAATTGAATATGTCAGATTGGAGCTATTGTAACTTCATGAAGTGACTCCTTATATATAATTTCTTACAATTTAATGATGATTTCCATTTTTCAACCCAATAATGTAAACATTTATTAAGTAGTAAGATGATGTACTAAACCTTGGGAATATAAAAACAAAAATGAAAAGAGGTCTTTGCATTTGAGAAGTTAATGTGCTATGGGGAGATAAATCATGGAAACGGATCCATAAATGTAAGATAACATGACAAGGCAGAGAAGTATGACTTGGAGAATCAGGGGAGGCTTCCCATGGTAGATAGCACTTGTAAAGGAAGTAAAGAAGTTAAAGAAGAAAATAGATAGAAAGAATGCATGCCAGGTAGGAAGAACAATCTTTTCAAAGAACTGATGTTACGCAGACTATAGTCAATATACATAGAGAGCAGGATTTGGAAAATTGCAAATAGGCAAGTTTGCATGTAACATAGAGTTTATGAAATGGAATAATGTACAATAAGCCTGGAAAAGTAGTTTGGAGTCAAATTATAAAAAGCCTGAAATGCTAAGATGAGAACTTACATTTTATCTCTGAGGCAGTAGGGAACCACTGAAGATTCTTGAACAGGGAAGTAACATAATCAGGCTTATGCTTTAGAAAAATTGTTTTGTAAACTGGGTGGCAGATAGGTTGGAGAGAAAGTTGAACCAAAGAGCAAGTATGATTATTTTACAATAGACCAGATCAAAGGTGATAATGGATTGAACTATGGTAGAGTAGTTAATAGTCTGACTGTCCTCAGACAGCTGATTCTTATGGTAACCTAGTCATTTTCTGTTTATTAAGATAGAGCCAATTTATCATATACAATGTTATTCATTATTCACTCTCCCCAAAGCCTTTTAAACATTGAACATTCGAGTATGAAGCTTTTGAGTTGACCATAAGTCTATGGTTTCTTTAATTTCTTAATCTGGAGCAATATTTTTGAACATTTGTTTTTACCATCTCTTTCATGTTTCTTTTTTACACTGAGTCATCAAGTACCAATGATGCCTTTCACTTCTCTGAAGGATCATGTCAAGATCTTCATTGAATTTCTATTCTCAAATATTCTTTGTGACAGACATTGACACACTGGCTGCATTTAGTTTGATGTAGATAAATTTGCTGACATTTTTTACTTCAAGATATTTCAAGAGAAGATGACCAAGTATACAATAAAATAGTGTTTCTTTGTACTTTTGGATGAACAATGAAATGAACTCCTTTGGCTTTTTAAAGAGAACTCTTCCATTTAGCTTCTGCTTCAAAGAACCTTAGATCTAGAACCGCAAAACAGCTTAGTTCAACCATTTTATTTTGCAGATGAAGAAAATGGCTTATTAAAATATGTCAGAGATTACAATCTATAGGCATAGCTTTTAAGAATCTGGGGTCATCGGGGAAGCTAGGTGGCACAGTGGATAGAGCACCAGCCCTGAAGTCAGGAGGACCTGAATTCAAATCTGGTCTCAGACACTTAATATTCCCTAGCTATGTGATCCTGGGCAAGTCACTTAACCCCAAAGGCCTCAGCAAAAAGAAAAAAAAAAGAATCTGGGGTCATCTCCAATCCATTATGAATCATTTTGAACAATGTAAGAGATAATTAGTAGCAGAGCTAAGCTTTGGAAAATTATAGGTTTCCAAAGAGGATAAATTAACTGCCAACTAACTTCTTCATTGTATTAAAGAAAAAATGGAGACAGATCAAAGATCAGATAGAGAATGATCAGTTACTAACTAGCATGGCAATTGCTTATCACAGAAGTGCCTAAGAATTGGCTAGTGAACATGTAACTCAGTTCCTTCATTGCTCATTAAATGATATTGAGGTGGTAGTCAAAGACTAGCTCAATGAATGATCAGCTGCAAACTTTTAAGATCAATCAGAAGCCAGACAATTGGGGAAGAAGTGAGGAAAGGAGGTAAAAGAAGTAAAAAGAGAGAAGCTTATACAGAATCAACTCTACTTTGTGCATGTTCATTGAACACCAAAATGGAATAAGAGGTTCTCATGAAAAGTGATTTGCCTGTATCATGCAATACCTCTCAATGTCACGTGGAAATTTATATTTCTTCTTATCAGAGCCCTGGCTCCCCTTCTCAGGGTGGCTTTTGAAGAGGTTATCATAAAGGAATACATCAATGGATCCCATCCTGCCTCTCTGAGACAGTAGCTTCTGCACATTTTCATTTTTCAACTACTCTGTGTTTTCTTTTTTATTGAGTCAAGACCAGGATATTTTCAAGTTCTGCCCCTTGCTTCTCCTTTTGCCCACTGAGGCCAAGCCAAACAATTTTTATCTTTCTTTCACTTGACAGCCTTTCAAATATATTCATGCCCCATTCCTCTCTGTTTCTTTTTTTTGCCAAGAGATAGTATTCTATTTGTTTTTTTCTTTGATATGCCCACATTTATAGGATTGTCTTCAGAATTTATTCATTATATTCTTAAATTTAGATTGTATATATGTCACTTCTTTGCTCAGATATATCTACAATTCTTCCATATATTCAAGTGCCAAACTATCACTTCTAGGAATTCTTGCTTTACTACCATTGCTTCTACTGAATTGATTTTTTTTTTCATCTCTCCACTGCCAACATTTGTCATGGACCATTCAATTCTTTTCAATTCAATAGGCATTTATTAAGTGTCTACTGTAAGCCAGGTACTGCACTGAGTACTAGGCTGGATCTCTTATTTTACCTGTGATTTTGATACAGGGAATTCCAGATAAAGAAACTATCAACAATGGTCAATATGCTCTGAGATGTACAGGCTTTTATAGAGTTGCCTAATTTATCCATGATCATACTGTCAGTGTGTGTCAGAAATACTGGGCTACAAAGAGAAAAGTAGGTTTTTTCCAAGAGGAGTTTGCATTTATTAGAGCACAGAAATGCAGAGACAGGAATCGAAATGCCAGTAATATACTCAATACTGTAAAGAGGCTGTGATGGTAGTATTCTACCAATGATCACAAACCATGGAGTCAGCAGATCTGGGTTTAAAATCCCAGCTCTGCTACTTAATCTTGTGAAAATTTTTGCCTCAGTTTTATCATTTCTAACTCTTGCCCAGCAAAATTCTTGTTAATATCACACAAGATAACATGTTAAAATTTAAAAGTGCTATCTTAACGTCAGCTATGACTCAAATCATGCAACAAATGGCATATGAAATGTTATGTGTATCAAAGATAGACTATGTAAGTAATCAAGGTATATTGTTTTCCTCCTTTTTTGTATGTGTGTTTTAAACAAATGCTATAGTTTACAGCTGTAGAGCTGATAAAGACACATTTTGGTTAAGCACATTGGTACACTCCAAAGAGTGACACCAAATAAAAATGTGGCAATTTATCTCATTTCTCCGCATCATTTCCTTTCATCTCCTACACAATGGTTTAGAGTTCTAGTTCTGCTTTAACAGCCACACTATCTTTTTCTTTTCTTTTTAAACATCAGAGAACTTGTGTCACCCAGCTGTCTCAGGCCTGTCTAACCCTCTTACACTAGTTTGTGAAGAAAAGAAGTTCTGAAAAGCTTCTATAAAGGGGACATCATCTCCTGTTACAAGGATCTTAAGCCCCTTGCAAAGCAATGGATGCACCAGCAGTTAATTGTTCCTTTAGGCTGGCTTCCCTCTAACCCATCAATCTGAGATGGTTATAGGACCAGTGGCTGAAAAACCCCTCAAAAAGAAGAAAAAACTCTTTTTAGAAGTGCAAATACTTCTAATAACAAATAAAAAATAAATAAAATTTAAAAATACTTGAGATATTGGTTCTGGTGATTCTTTTTAAATCAAATTTGTACAAAACTATCTCAGGAGAGGTTGGGGGGAGGTGTGTGTGTGTCTGTGTGTGATGAAATCCGTAGATCTCTTCTCACAATATTGTTTTTAGTGAATAAAATAAAATGCATAGACTTACAAAGGGCCCTTGAAATCTATCCATGGACCCCTTAGAAACTTTCTTCTTAATGCATCTCTCCATAATCCCCTAGTTCTCCCATCTCCTAAGTGGAATCTCTAAAATATTATGCCACTGAGTTCACTTTTACCTCCCAAGAGACAAGCACCCTCCCAATAGGTGCTTTCCCTTTGAAAAAGCAACCTGAAGTCTTCCTTTCTATTCACTATTAAAATGCATTGGCCACCCAAGCTAAAGTCAATCAAGATAAAGAATTCTTAACAAAGTTTCCTCTGTGGGAACAGGATGCCCCAAGGGATTGCTAATGGGCTACTGGGCCTTTCATCCCTTATTGTCATTTCAAACCTTCCTCAGAGTTAACTCTGACATCTCTTTAAGCTGACCTGAAATGGGTTCATGGACTGAGTTTTGAGTTCCCTGTGCCAACTCTGGTCTCATCCTCCTTACTAAAGAGGACCAGTTATGAGCTTCTGAGGCCCTAGCAGATTAAATAATCCAGAGGAAAGATTTCAGAACTACAGAAATTAAGAAACTGAAAATTCTTCTGTGTATTGTGTAAACTACTCATCAGTACAAGGTTTCTGTATATGTGTATATATATATATATATATATACATATATATATATGTTTTTTACATTTTGTTATTAAAGCTACTACATAGGAATAATAATGATTCAAATCATCCAAGAAAATGGGAAATCAAGTGTTAAGATCTAGAAGGGAATTCAAAAACAACCTGGTTTAACTCCTTCATTTTATAGATAAAAGAATCTGATGCTCAGTAATATTGTCACTTGCCTAAAAATCACACAGTTAACAAATAGTTGAGGCAATATTTGAACTGGGGTCTTCTGATTACAAAAAGTCTTTTTTTTCCCTTGCCAGGCTGTCACTTCTATTTGATTTTGGAATGAATTATGCTCATCTTTTTTTTCTCAGTTTTTTTAATTTTTGTGTTTTCCTTAGTGATATGAATAGAGCACCAAAATGAAGGGTGTGATATATCAAACACCAGATGATGGTGGACACCAAAAGTTGGGTTTCAATCATGTGAAAAATTCACAATGGCCATTCTCTTGGACAAAAGGTAGATTTATTTAGGGGAAGGGGTTACAGATAAAATGAAGGGATACAATAGACACCATGAATGACAAATATGAAATAGAGTTGGGAGAACATATGAAAGACAAGCTCCTCAATGAAACTCACAATTACCCAGTACAAAGGGAGAACTTCATGAGGTTGGGGCATGCCCTTAGCTGGCAGGCTAAATCCTGAAAAAAACTTAGCACTCTAAAAGAGTTAGTTAGCTATAAGGAGGAAAAGTGGGATTGGGAAGCATAGTGGAGTTAGGGGAGATACCACAAGGCATGAGGGAAGAAGAAAGACATCACAAGACACTACCTTCATAAGGGACTGACCCGAAGGAAGGCAGTAGCCATGGGATAGTCCATAAGTAGATTTTATAAGGAAAATTTAATCTCAGGGACATAACTAGGATTTCTGACCAAAAAAAATCCTTAAAAACTGTTTTATCTTTCATGAGCACAAACCAATTTAAACATTCCTTTCTCAACAATTGCTTCCTCTCCCCAAAATAAGCCATACTGTGTGACAGAAGGAAAATAGCCTAAAATTAATTTTTCCCCTTGGGTAATGCATTATGAAGAAAGTCTTACAAATGTTGCTTGAGAAATAATGTGCACCCCATTTTGTAAAAGGGCAAAAATGAGGCACAGAAAGCTCCAAACATTTATTTAGAGCTCATAAATTGAATAAAGATAAAAAAATAAACTAAAAATTTCAAGACAACAGTGTGCCTGTACAACTACTAGATTCCCCACCCCACCCCATTACTGGAGAGTACTATTATATGAGAAGTGGTGTTAAAGACACTAACTCTCAGAAAGAGATGGATTTTGTGTGGGACAAGTGCTGGACCCCCTTACCCAAATTGACTATTCAGAGGCATCTTCAGATACAAAGAGGAAGCATTTATTTGGTCCTTGCCAGGAGAGGCCCAAGGACAACAGCTGAGCTGAGTAGACTCAGAGTCCTTCAGCTCCCATCTCTCAGCCTGATGTGCCTGACTGTGAGCTGGAAATAGTGAATTTGGTTACATAGCAAAAGACTTGGGTTCATTGGATGGACTGAAAAGGAAGCAACCATTGACCAGTGGTCAGCAATACTGTCTACTTCCTGTGGGTCACATAACTTCCTGAAGCTTAGACCTGGGGTCTGATCTTTTCTATCCTACAGACCTCTGAAAATAGGGATCACATGATTTCATGAAACTTAGGCCTAGGGTCTGACCGACTCCATATCATAAACTTTTTGAGAAATCTTCACCTGGTTCCATTAAATTCAAAATTTGCCTCAGACACTTACTAACTAGTGATCCTAGGAGAGTCAGACTCAACCTGTTTACTCATTTGTAAAATGAAGATAAGACCTTTAGCACTTGTCCTACATAGTCATTGTGAAGCTCAAATGGAATAATTTATGAAAAGTGCTTTACAAACCATAAAGCACTATATAAATATCTGTTTTCACTATCATTGTTATACTATCATTATCATTAATATTATTAATTACCATTACTAAGGCCATTTGTGAACAGAAAAAAAGAGGAATAACCCATGTTGCAAGAATAAGAAACAATATATGGAGAGCCCAGGTGCTGCATTGGTATCCAAGAGTGTGAAGGATAGGATCTATATAGTCTTCTATAGGAAGGCTTAAAAAAAAGAATCATACAAAGTGAGAAAGCTTAGTAAGTTAGAATTTGAACTAGTCTTGTCAGTCTCAACAGTAAGGAGATAAAGGATTTGTCAAAGTAAAAGGAATTTCATTATAAATACAAATTACATTGCTACAAAACACAGTCCCAGTCTATAAAAACTGGAGTGAAAACCAGTCTCATAGTACAGAAGTAAGGATCATTAGCAAAAGTGAACACAGTAAACAAAGGAGGAACCCTCATTTACCTCCATTGTTCCCAGGTTCTTTTGTCAATTTGTTTTGCTGGATAGTTTGTGAATTTGGGTAGGTTTTCTTGAGAGGAAGATATATTTGAGATTTTAGAGAAAGGAGGGGAAATGAAGCTTAATTACAGTTTGTTGGCAGAACAAAAGAATAAGGAAAGTCCCCATCCCACCCCAAGATTTATAACTGGGGCAGAGCAACAAAGACTGCACTAAAATTTAGAGGGCATTTTGACAGCACTTGCAGTCCTTTAGCATCTTAGAAACAACAGAGCTTAGAATCTATTTAACAGAGAAAAAATAGTAAAAAGTTAACAGATGGCACATGCTCCCTCTTTCTTTCACTACTACCTTATCCTGGAAACTGCACCCCAGGTGAGTTCTTCCCAAGCATTACTCCATCCTGTTTCCTCCAGTTTCCTTCTCCTTAGTCCCTGGTCTCCATGTGGTATATTTCGTGCCCAGTCCTGTTTGTTCCGCTTACTGATTATATCTCTGCTTCCTTTTCCCACCTGCCTTCAGTGTGAAAAGCATACAATGAGATATTTTCTATATAGAGTGATATAGTGTGAATTTGTTACTTATGTTAGTACTGAAGAATTAAGTTGTACTCATTTATATATTATCCAGATTTGGAACCACAGAATGTTTTCGAGAAGGGGCCTTAAAGATTATGTAATTCAATCCTCTCATATTTCAGATGAAGAAAATGAGACACAAAGAGGTGATGATTTACCCAACATCACACAGCTAGTTAAGGGCTTGATCTAGACTAGAACCCTGACTTCTAAAGGAATATCAGCTTGCTCTGTGCTTTAAATTCCCTTCTTCATTCAAAAATAGTGAGGGGCTAGGGACAGAGGACACTGGATCCAAAGCCAGGAGAAAGTTTCTAATCCAAATTCTGCCAAATCTGCTGTGTGATCTTGAATCAATCACTTTCCTTCTTATCTGTTATCCATCTGTTAACCAAAGCTTTAGTTTTCTGAAAAATGAGGGAGTTACTAGTTTAATCTCCAAAGCACAGTATTTTCACTTTGGGCTTTTATTTTCTCTCATGTTTTTCCCTTTGGATTTGATTTTTCTTACACAACATGATAAATATGAAAATATGTTTAACATATATTTAACACATATGAGATTATTTGCTGTCTTGGGGAAGGAAAAGGTAAGAAAAGGAAGGAGAAAAATTTCGAAATAAAAAGTCTTACAAAAATGAATGTTGAAGACTATCTTTACATGTTTGTGAAAAAACAAAATGCCATTGAAATTTTATTTTTTTTACTTTTTAAAGCTTTTTATTTTCAAAATATATGCATAGTTTTCAGCATTCACCCTTGCAAAACCTTGTGTTCCAAATTTTTTTCTCCCTCCCTTCCCTGTCCCCTAGATGGCAAACAATCCAATATATTATTGGAATTAAAATAAATAAATAAATAAATAAATAAAAGCCATCTTTAAAAAAAACAAAAGAGATCTTTCAAATTCAACTTTCCTACTGTAGAGAAAATATGTAAAACATTCATAATAATGGGTACTGGGGCAGCACAGGCTATAGTGACCAGAATGAGTCTTACTTTTTTCTTTGCTTTGTTTTATTTTACCTAACCTATTATTTCTTTTTTTTTCCTCAAGTAAATAAATTCAGTCTATTGTCACAGATCAGTGACTGCTCTGTAATCCAGGAGTACTGAAGAGTTCAATTGACTTCCTCGGGAGTCACATAGTCAATATCTTTGGAGGATAAAATTGATCTCAGGTCTTCTGTACTCTGGGGCTAATCTCTTCTCCTTAAGGCAAGAAGAATAAATCATCTCATTTATTGAATTGACAGCAAAATCATTTAAAAATCAGCTGAAATTTCCTACGAATACTATGGAAACACAACTTTTCCTTGGTCTCAGTAATTCCAAAGCCACACATCTTTTCTGGGTCATGTTGCCTCATAGTACAGCATGGCAGTGGAGTATGAGCCTCTACTAATAGAATGGAAACTCCTGAGAACAAAGAACATTCTGGTGTTATATTTGTATCCTTAGTGCCTAGCAAAGTGTCCAATATATGGAAGAAGCTTAATAAATGCTCATCAAATTGAATTTAATGGCAACCCCTGGTCTTCCAGGTTCCTAACATTATTATAACATACACCTCATAGACCTACACATTCTGCCTAGTGCTTACCTCTCTATCTATTATTATGTTACCTTCAAATGGCCTGACAATATCTTTGGTCATCCTTGTTCCCTTGGCCTAAAAGGGGAGATGAAAATATCTTTATAAGTTAGTCATCTAACATTGGTATAAAACAATCTTAGTGATGCTGTCCCAGTGTATTTTCTCCCTTCCCCCATCCCTCAATAGAAAAGCTGATTTTAGCAGCACTATTTATTCTCCAGGTTCAGAGATGGAATTTTACTTGTTCCAAAGGGGAAAAAAATAAAAGAAGGCATGTGTTTTGTCCTAGCATACCACATTCGGTGCCTGAAGTGCTACTTGGAAGAATCCTATGTTGCTAATTGCTGACAGTGCAAGAAAAAGAGACGCTCTGGGCTGTCATTTTAGAAAACTTTGCTATTTTGCTAGGAATTGCTACTGTTCAGAAGCAGAGTGACCTAGGATCATAGATTTCAAGCTAGGAGAGACTTAAGAGTCTAACGTCAAGATGGGGTAACAGTCCCAGAGAAAGTAACATACAAAGGTAGGGTCAGAGGAGGGATTTAAACCAAGTCTTCTGCCTCTAAATTTAGCATTCTTTCCATGTACCATGGTACCATGCTGCACACAATGAAAGGTGTGCCAACCAAGGAATTTGAGAATGGGAAGGGACCTCACTGCCCACCTTATTCACTCATAAAATAAATCCCCACTATAACATGCCCAATAAGTCATCATCCAACTTCTGCTTGAAGATCTCAAAGGAAGGAGAACCTATCATTTCTCAATTCTTCCTACTTTACTTTTAGATACCTGTAATTGTTAGGATTTTTTTTCTGACATCAAGCCTAAATTTGCATCTTTCTTAAATTTCTTCAATTCCATTGCTCCCAATTCTGTTCTTTATAATCAAAAAGAAGTCTAATATCTCCTCCATATGACAAACTTTCACGTACTTGAAAGCTATCATTTCCCTTGAGGCTTTTCTTGTCCAGACTAGATACGCCCAGTTCTTCAATTCATCTTCATGTGAGATAGAGCCATGACTTTTCATCAAGTTGATTGCTCTC
The DNA here is from genome assembly GCA_023553655.1 of Myrmecobius fasciatus. Classification (NCBI taxonomy): domain Eukaryota; kingdom Metazoa; phylum Chordata; class Mammalia; order Dasyuromorphia; family Myrmecobiidae; genus Myrmecobius; species Myrmecobius fasciatus. The sequence goes on along the minus strand of JAJPUD010000754.1, from coordinate 424,828 downwards.
CTCTGGACATGCTATGGCTCATCAATATCTTTCTAAAGTCAATGCTCCCAGAATTAAGCAAATAAGGTCTGATGAAAGGAGGACCTGTATTCAAATTTAACCTTTATTACTCACCATCTCTGTGAGTCTTAATTTCTCAGCCCCTCAGGCAAGTATCTACTATTTTTTTCTCCTTCCCCATGCAGCTGAGTTCTGTGTTCATGAATATACACTGAATGTATAGAATTTCTAGCATATAGCCTCTAAAAACCTGCAGGGAGGGAAAAGATGTCCCACTTGTGATTCTTTTCTTGATAACCTTCTCTGAAAATAGGATTTGAACTCAGATCTTTCTAATCCCAAGTCCCACACTCTTATCAACTGTGTTCATCTAGATTTCTCACTAATGTCAGTCTAGTCTTCAACTAGAAAATTGGGTGTTTAGTTAGATGTTCTTTAAGTCCAGTTTTAATCACACACCAAGAATGATACTGTATTAAGGAGTACAGAAGTGGTTGCTATTTGGGTTTCCTTCCAGTTATCCAAATAAATCAAAAGGACAAGTAAATAGAGACTTACTTCATTGGATGCCTCAAATGGCATAACTATGACCATCCTACTGAATGTGCAAAAGGAAAAAAGAACTAAAAAACTAAGGTTTTATGGGTGGTCTTATTGTTATTTGTTTTTATTTTCCTGAAATTTATACTAGACAAAGTTTGGCATAAAAACTCACTGTTGTTTTTTAGCCCAAGGATCTAGAATCTCAAATGAGGTAGGGCATATAATGTTGATGATTAGCTCTGTCTTAATTTTCACACTGACATTTTAAATGAACATTATTTGAAATCTTGGCCATTTTAAGGTATCATAATGATGTGGTCTATTTTAATCAATCTGAACTCTTTGGCTAAGCTATTTAGTTTCTATTAAGAAAAGGAAGATAAGCACTTTTCTGAAATATACCTTAGGCTTCTGTTCCCTCAGAGCATCACCCATCCACTGCCTTTGGGAACCAGATCATTTTTACATTACCATCTTTAACTCTTCTTGGAGTTATTAGCTTCATTGGCAAATTGTGCTACAGGCTACACTTATCCCACCACATACTTAAAAAAAATCAGAGCTATCTAGCAATGTTCATGTTTACAATGATCCCACAAAAACCCTATCTTATTCCAAAATATTCTTTGGCTGATAAAGTCAGATTCTTCATTTTTAACTAAAAAATATTCTTAATAAGATTAATTTTTAACAAAAAAAACACTTTAATAAATCACTCAATCTATTTTTTTTCCAAAGCGTCTACTTATTCATTGTTGGTGAGGGTAGCAATGCTAAATAGCAATTATTTCTACTTGAAGATATTATCACAGCCCAGGAAAAAAGTTTTTTAGTTAAGGTTGAAAGTGAAACTGGGTAAGCCTTTGATAGGACATTTGTTACTGAGTAATCCTTTGTTGGGGGTCTTTGTTGACCCCCCAAAGCAACTATGTTTTGATAATGATTTTCTAGCAATTTGGGAACAACTTTAATTTACCACTTAGCACCTAAAATAGGGTCTTGCACACTTAATAAATGTTAAAGATAAAAATCCAACACTATAAGTGAAATAGAAGCAGGAATGCTATTAGAGCTCTCTCTCCAGCTTTCCTAAATGCAGTGTTATTCTTTGTTCTGACAGAGTAAGGCAGATCCTTAGAGACATCAATTGTACCCTGGCAGTCCTCTAAAGCAAGGGAGAGACTCAGCATGTGATCTCTTCCTCCTTGTTCCTCTACCTTTCTCTAGGGAGATGGAATATTTTAAGGGTTTCATTTGGCCCTGACTTACCATTCTGTGTGGGGGAAAAAAGTAAAGGTAAAAAAATATTCCCCACCCCAGGCCACTGCTTATGATTTAAAAGGTGGAAAAGAAGAAATATATGAACATTTTTTCTTATCAAGCAAGACATCATTTGGTAGCTACTAGTAAAAGACAGACAGGGGGATAGTAGATAGAATATGTATTAATATTTTGGTGTTAACTTTCCATCAGAATTCTTCTTTGATGACAAGAGGAAACAACAGACTGATGATTTTATTTTAAACTCAAAGAAAATAATCTTCTCTTCATGTCACAGAGCAGACATTCAGTGAGATTGTTATGGAAGCCAACAGATCAGCGGCATCCTGTTTGCAATCCAAGATAGCATATTCTTTGTCTAGGAAGGGGAAGGAGCTAAAATTCATGATAAGGGTTAGAAAATTTAGAATAGCAGTGGTTGCTCATAAGCTAATGTCAGTGGGTTTGGTGGTCAAAATAATACCTCAGGGCAGGGGTTCTTAGGGGTTCATCATGTCCTGGAACTCTCTGACAATCCACTAAAGGCTAAGGACCCTTGTCAGATTTTTTTTAGTCATAGCCAAAGGAAATGCTAAACTTCAGGTCAGTAAAAATAAAGATACATTTTTTCCCATGTGAATTTGGGGACTTACTAAATCTTTCCATGGTCCTTGCCTTAGGAGCCTATTCTCTATTGAATTTCTAAGAAAATAATAAACAAAGGGAAGAAAATTAAAGAAGCAATTGAAAAAGATACTTCCTCTCACTTCTTTCCAGGAGATGGAATCCGTTGGTATGGGGAAAAACTGTATATAGGGTCAGATTTTTTTAATTTGTTGATTATTTTTGCTGAACTTTTTTATTTTTTTATTCTTTAAGAAAGAAATACTCTCTGGGAAAAGGGAAGAGGAAGGATATAATAGAAAATATAGGTGATGTAAAAACAAGAAATATTAATAAAATCTATTTTTAAAAAAGGAGTATTTCTTCTGAGAAATCCTATTATAATATCAATTTTTTTAGTTTTAAATGTGTATATAAATTTGTTTAAATAAAGAAGTGAGAGGCAGCTAGGTGGCTCAGTGGATAGAGCACCAGTCCTGAAGTCAGGAAGACCTGAGTTCAAATCTGACCTCAGACACTTAATATGTGTTAGTTGTGTGACCCTGGGCAAGTCACTTAACCCCAATTGCTTCAGGAAAGAAAAAAAAAAAGAAAGAGAGAGAGAGAAGTGAGATAAAATTCTGGATTTAAAGAGACTTCTAAAAAATCAAATCAAGATAAGGAATAGCTTAAAAATATTCATGCCTGATTGGTTCATTTTAAAAAAAAAATTAGTATTTTATTTTCCCCCAGTTACATGTAAATACAACTTTTAACATTCATTTTTAAAATTTTGAGTTCCAAATTCTTTCCTTTCTTCCCCTTGCATACCCGTCATTGAGAAAGGAAGCAATTCAATATAGGTTATATATGTGTGGTCATGCAAAACAGTGCCATATTAGTTATGTTCTGAAAGAAAACAGATCAAAAATTAAATAAAATCTTCAGAAGAAAGTTTAAAAAAGAAATATACTTCAATCTGTATTCAGACACCATCCGTTATTTCTGTGGGGATGAATAGCATTTTTCATAATAAATCCTTCAAAGTCGTCTTCGATTACTGTATTGCTAAGAATAGTTATGAGTTGACCATCATAGAATATTGTTGTTATTTGTTCAAAGTAAATTTCACTTTGTATTAGCTTATAAAAGTCTTTGCAGGTTTTTCTGAAAATATTTTGTTCATCTTTTCTTATAGCAAAGTAGTATTCCATTATCACATATCACAATTTGTTCAGCCATTCCCCAATTGATGGATATCCTCTGGATTTCCTATTCTTTGCCACCAGAAAAGTGCTGCTATGAATATTTTTGTGCATATAGGTTCTTTTCCTTTTAGTTTTTATCTCTTTGGGGATATATACCTAGTAGTGTTATTGCTAGGTCAAAGGGTATACCGAGTTTTATAGCCCTTTGGGCATAGTTCTAAATTGCTGAACAGAATGGTTGAATCAGTTCTCAACTCCACCAACAAAGCATTAGGGTCTCATTTTTCCCACATTCCCTTCAACATTTGTCATTTTCCTTTTCTGTCCTATTAGCCAATCTAATGTGAATGAGATAGTACCTCAGAATTAATTTAATTTGTATGTCTCCAATTAATAGTGAATTAGAACTTTTTCTTCGTATGGCTACAGATAGCTTTCATCTGAAAACTGTTCATATCTTTTGATCATTTATCAATTGGGCAATGGCTTTTATTTTTATAAAGTTGACTCATTTCTTCACATCTTTAAGAAATTAGAGAAACATTTCTCTTAGATTTTTTTCTTGTAGATCCAATTTTTCTTGTACAGCAAGATATGTATACACATATTTGATTTGTCAAGTATTTTAACATAATTAACAATAACATAACATTATTAGACTTCCTGCCATCTAAGGGAGGGGGTGGGAGGTAAGAGGGAAAAATTTGTAACAGAAAGCTTTGCGAGGGTCAATGTTGAAAAATTACCCATGCATATGTTTTGCAAATAAAAAATGAATTAAAAAAAAGAAATTAGAGAAACGTTCTTCAAAATTTTTTTCAAGATTACTCTTGCTGATTATTTCTCTCCCTCCCATGTATTTTATTCTCTCTCTCCTTTCACCCTGTTCCTCCTCAAAAGGGACCCTTTGCTTCTGACTACCAAATCTGACCTCCCTTCTATCTACCTCCTTTTCTTATCCCCTTCTCCTCCTATTTTCCTATAGGGTAAGATGCATTTCTATACTCAATTGAATTTATACATCGATTTTCTCTTTGAGTCATTTCTGATGAGAGTAAGGTTCACTCACTCTCTCTCACCTCCCTCATCATCTTTCCCTCCATTGTAAAAGTTTTTTCTTATCTCTTTTATGTGAAATAATTTACCCCATTCTGCCTCTCCCTTTCTTCTAGTACATTCCTTTCTCACTTCTTAGTTTTATTTTTTAGATATCCTCCCTTCATACCCAACTCACACCTCTGCCTTCTATATATACATATGTGTGTATGTGTGTGCATGCATGTGTGTGTATGTGTATTCCTTCTAACTGCCCTAATAATGAGAAAGTTCTTATCAGTTACAAATATCATCTTCCCATGTAGGAATGTATACAGTTTAAACATCTTAAGTCACTTGTGATTTCCCTTTCCTGTTTACTATTTTTATGTTTCTCAGTTACATTTGAGAGTCAAATTTTCTATTCAGCTCTGGTCTTTTCATCAAAAATGCTTGAAAGTTCTCTTTTTCATTAGAGTATTTTGCCCTTGAAGGATTGTACTCAGTTTTGCTACATAGGTGATTGTTGATTTTAATCTTAGCATCTTTGCTCTCTGGAGTATCACATTCCAAACCCTCTGATCCTTTTATGTAGAAGCTGCTAACTCTTGCATTGACTGTGGCTCCATTATACTTAAATTGCTTTTTTCTGGATGCTTGTAATATTTTCTTCTTGACCTGAGAGTTCTGAAATTTGGCTATAATATTCTTTCATTTTGGGATCTCTTTCAGGAGGTTATTAGTAGATTATTTCCATTTTTATTTTACTCTTTTTTTCATTTTTTAAACCTCTGTTTCTAGAATATCAGAACAGTGTTCCTCATTAATTTCTTAAAAAATGATATCTAGGCTCTTTTTTGATCATAGCTTTCAGGTAGTCCATTAATTTTAAAATTCTCTCTTCCAGATCTATTTTCTAGGTTATTTTTTTTTCTAATGAGATATTTCACATCAGCATTTTTTTCATTCTTTGGACTTTATTTTATTGCTCCTTGAAGTCTCATAGAATCATTAGCTTCCACTTGCCCAATTCTTATTTTTAAGGACTTTTTTTTTGTGAATTTTGACCTCCTTTTCCATTTGGCTAATTCTGCTTTTTAAGGTATTCTTCCCCTCACTGGCTTTTTGTAACTGTTTTACCATTTGACCTAGTCTATTTTTTAAAGTGTTATTTTCTTCAGTATTTTTTGTGTCTCCTTTACCAAGTTATTGATTTATTTTTCATTATTTTCTTGCATCAATCTCATTTCTCTTCCCATTTTTCCCACCTCTCTTACTTGACTTTCAAAATGCTTTTTGAACTCTTCCATTGCCTAAACCCAATTCATATTTTTCTTGGAGGCTTTGGATCTTGGAGTTTCAACCTTGTTATCTTCTATGTGTATGTTTTGATCTTCTTTGTCACCATAGTAACTTTTTATGATGAGAATAACTTTTCTGGGTTTTGCTCATTTTTCCAGCCTATTTCTTGACTTTGGGCTCTTTTCTAAAATAGGGCTCTGCTTCTAGGTAGAGGATGCATTGTCCAATACTTCAGAGGATTTGTGCAGCTGTTTTCAGAGATACTTCTAAGAACCTGTAACTTTTTTAGTTCTTCCATCGTGATATGACCTACAAAGAAGTGTGTTTATTATTCTCCTGCTCTGTGCTATGGTCTGAGTGTGATCATTAGTACTCTTTTCTGCCCTGGAACTGTGACCACAAGCTCTACAATGCTATTGTTCCTCTTTATCCTGGAACTGCTACCCAGGACTGGGACCCAGACAAGTTTGGTTAAAGTAACAAAGTCCTACCTCAGTGCTAACAAGGAGACACATTCTAACCAGTTCTCATATGCTTTACCATCTATGGGATGATAATTGTGGAAGCAGCTATTGCTGCTACTAATTCAGTGGCACCCAATCCCTACTCCCAGTTTGCTGAGCCTGGGTCTGTGCTGGTGTAGCCTGTGCTGAACTGTGCTCCATTCTTACCCAGGTATATAAGATATTTCCTGTTGATCTTCTAAGTTGTCTTTGGCTGAAAAATTATTTCATCTTGCCATTCTGTGGGTTCTGCTACTCCAAAAATTGTTTTATGGCATTATTTAAAGGTATTCACAGAGAAATTTGTAGGGAGCTCAGGTGAGTCATTGCCTTTTTCTCTACCATTTTGGTTCCACCCTTTGTTGGTTAATTCTGAAGATATTTTGCTTTCAACTAGATCTAAAAAAAGTTTCCTCCTTTTATCAAAAATTTAAAGATTTGTCTCTTTAAGATAGAGTGAAATTAGTATACTCTTGGGCACCCTATAAGTTGTTTCTGTGGTCTTTTTATTCAGTGGATAACAAATGTCATCCACTGGCAGGTAAGCTCAAGAGTCCCAGAAATAGCAGTACCTCCCAGATCATCCTGATCCCAGCCTGTCCTCTGCAGTCATCACTAGAAAAACAACCTTAGTGGAAATGCACCCCAACACTTTCTCTTCTCTGTCTTTTCAACAATCACAGTCACTAAAGATAGAAAAAAAAATGAAGTTTTCCCCTCTAAAGTCCTTAGCACTATCAAATGGCTCAAATTTGGAAACATATTTTTTCAATGGAAATAACATGAAAGATGTTTTACCATCTGCCTTGCTGCTACAAAGACCATTGGATTTTAACATTTATTTATCAGTTGAGAGTAATATGTTATATCATCTCTTAATATAATAGAAACTCTTAGGGGTAGGGACTGACTTGCTTTTCTATCTGTATTCACAATGCTTTGCATACCATAAGGGCTTAATAAATGCTATTTTATTTGTTAATTCATTTTTTCTTTTAGTCATGATAGTACCTGGGATATAAGAGTTCTTAAATCCAATTAGATGGCTAACTGTGCTGCAAGATGTCCCAGGACTAGTGAAGAAAATATAGTTATACAATACTACTCTTTATAGGGTGCTTCAGGAATATTTACTTTTTCTTGACATTTTAAGTCTGTGGCATACTATATAGTACTATCATTTAACAATCTTTCTACAATTAGCTATATATGTTTATAAAAATATCTCTTAGCAGTTATGTCTCTATGGTAAGTGAAAAATAAAAGCCTCAGCTTTTACCTTGCTGTTAGATCTAGGACTAAGTTGGTTTAATTCTAACAATAGTGCCTGGATTCATTTAGAAAGTTCTGCCCAATTCTCATTTAGACTAGGATAAAGTATCGATCTAATGTTCACATCTTGTTGCGGAAAGCAAACAGAATGGATGCTAAAGCATATTACCTAAACTAGGTAGCACTGGGAATAGAGCACTGATCTGGGAATAGAGCACTGATCCTGGAGTCAGGAAAACCTAAGTTATATTTGGCTTCAGATAATTGTTATTATGTGACCTTAGGCAAATCACCTCATCTCTATCTGCCTTAGCTATAAAATCGTATTAATAATAGTACCTAACACCCAAGATTGTTGCAAGGATAAAATGAAATATTTATAAAGCACTTTGGAAACAGAATATTCCATATAAACTAGCTATTATTATTATTCAATAAAACAAGATCTTAAAATTTTAGGTTCATGAATTACTGGAATTTGTAATGGCCAGAAGCCATTCTTTTTGCCTAATATTTATTCACAATGGAAGCAGGCCAGAATCTAAGGAATTATTTGCAAGATAGATCAGTGCTGATATGAATGAAGAATATAAAAGAGAAGAAAATAGTATAGGTCCCTAGGTGCAACTAAGTCCTGCTTTTGACCATAAATTTTGTACTGAAATAGCAAAAGTTTGTACTTTGATATTAAATATGAAGAAAAATTGTAATGGTTTCTCATAGCACCATTTCCTAAAACAGCATCCTTTGCCCTAAGCAAATTTCTGATTGAGATTATCTGAGGGCATTAAACTGCAGCCTGTTATCTCCTGGGACATCTGTTACGTTACATATTTCTTGAGATGATATCTTCTCTACTAATATGAATGATCTTCAAGCTAGAAAGAATAGAGAAAACACTATCTTGAAACTAAAATAAAAGACAGTAAAAAGTAAGAGATCACCTAGCCCATTTAAAATGAATTCTGGCCTTCCATGCTAAGCATAATAATTACATTCTAGGATACGAAAAACTTGTATATGGGATTGGGAACTCGCTATCAGTATTCACTGAGAAAGCATGGAAAGAGGAAGAGTTGTCAGAAGGCCAGAAATAGACCAAAATTGCTATTTCCAAGAAGAAAAGAAAGGTAGATACAGACCAGGCAGCTTGAGCATGACCCTAGAGAACATTCTGGAATGATTTATTTAACAGATGGTTGGTAAGAACTTAGATTTTTCATATTCTTCTGGGAGATCTGTGATCCTTAAGTTGTTTCTGCACATCCTGTCTTCAAGGTCAACTAATTTGGCTTGTGCCAAACTCATGTGTTGCTTTAACACTATGGCCTCTTTCGCTCTTCTGCCAAATTTGCCTCCACTACAGTATTTTTGTCTTCCAAATCTTTCACTTAAAGAGATTCCTCATCATGGATTTAATTTTTCCTCATTTACTAATTGTTTTTAAATTCAGTATTGAGCTGAAATTTTCACACTGAGAACTCAAATTTCTAACCTGAATTATTTTCTAATTTCTTCTTTTTATAATTTTTATTTCTCTTTTAAACCATTTTGAGTTTGTTGTTGTTGTTCCATGATCCTTGAGAGGATGCCACAGGATTCTGTCTTTCATCAGACAAAATTACTTCATTTTATTTTAAATTATGATATTTACTAAATGTATCTCAGATTCTCTCTGGAGTTTTACTCATTTTTCCTTCTGATTTTTTTAAGATTCTCCATATTGGTTTATCTGAGGAATATTCTGGACTTCAATTAAGATCTTGTCTGTTTGGTATTCTGGGCTTTTAATTGAAACTTTTTCTTTTATTTCTTTGGTATTTCTCACATCACACATTCTCTACCTCATTCCCCTCTTTAATAGTGTGACTCAACCCTGAAGCTGATCTTCAGAGCTATCTCAACCTTCTCAGATGGAAAATTTGGGTTTGTAGGTATGAGTGGGTTCAATGACCTGTGAAATATCTTACAGCAATACATTTATAACTTCATAATAAATTATACTAAAAATTATTTAATGATATAAAGAATTGCTAAATTATATATATGTTATCTATCTTGATTTTAGCAAAGTATATGAAAAAGTTTCTCATGCTGTTCCATGGACAAAATAAAGAAATTTAGATGAGATGATGGCACTATTAGATTAATTCATAACTAATTGAACAACTTTACTCAATGAGTACTAATTGATTTCAACTGATCTTTTGTGTTTCCTAAAACAGACATAGACAGGCCTAAGACATCACTCTAGTTCTTTGGCCCCATCATTTTAAATCTCTTTTATCCTCACTTGGATAAAGACATAGAAAGAATGTTTACCCAGTTGATAGATGGATAGTTAACTAATATGCTAGATATTCAAGATTTGGCAAGTAGTTTAGAATGCCGAATCAAAACCCATGAGGTCAATTTTAGAAGTGACTTAATTTTACTTAATAAATTTACTAAACAAATTTAATAAGGGTGGAAAAGACTGATTGACATATGTTCATGTTAAAAATAAAACAATGACTTTTGCTTGATGAGGAGAGAAACAGAGCAGAGAAAGAGGAGAGACAGAGGAGGGGGAAGAAAAAAGAGAGAATTTTTAGTGATGATAGGGAACTTTGATGAGAAAATTCCCTCCTAATAATTCAGATGAGAATAAATTCTTCATTTTATAGTTTTAGAAAAATGCCTAGAAGTTAAGTAACTGGATCAGTGTCACCTAGCTAATATGTGCCAGAGACAGGACTTAAATTTAGGGTTTTTTGACTCTGATCAGTTTTCTATGTCATACAATATGCTGCTTTTCAAAATAATACAAGATTTTATTAATTCAAAGTATAATGAGAGATAATGATTGTACACATTCTGACCTTTAAGTATCTGAAGGCCTTAAGTATTCAATTTTGGGTACTATGTTTTCTGTGAGGCATTGACAAACTAGATGGAATTCCAGAGGAAGGCATTCAAATTGATAAATGGTCTAGGAACCATCAGCAATATCATCACTACCAAAAAGCCCTTTTTAATGAACCAGTGACTGTGTTAAGAAGCAGGAATACAAAGAAATATAAAAAGACTTGTCTCTCATCTTGGAGAGTTTTATATTCTAAAGAAGTAGGGGATGTGTTTGGGGGTTAGCGCCAAATAATGAGATTGATATAGACACCAAATGTTAGGGGTGGGTCATATGAAGGATTCACATTAGCCATGCTCTTTGACAAAAGGTAAGCTTATTTAGGAGAAGAGGTTACAGACAAAACAGAGAGATACTATAAACACCAGGAATGGTAAATATGAAATAGATTTGGGAGAGCAATAGAATTATAAAGGAAAAAAAGTTTGGAAGAATCCAATAAAGGAATATGCCATGAGGTGAATCAATATCCATTGACTGGCAGACTAAATCCATAAAGGGATTTAGCACCCTAAAAGAATTAGTTAGCCATAAGAAGGAAAAATACATCATGAGGCATGGGAAAGGAAGGAGAAGAAAGACATCATGAGGCAGAATGTTGTTTCAGGCTTAACCAAAGGGGTTCAATAAAAATGGCATGGGCCATGAACACTTTTATAGGGGAAATTTAAGTTCAGAGGTTTGACATAACTTGGATCTCTGATTGGACACAGCAAGGTGGAGCTACTCATAACCTTCACAGAGGGTGGCACTATAAGGATGAACTGATTCCCTACAGTGCTCTTCCCTGCTTGCCTCAGGAAGCAATTTTATCTGTACTTCAGGTTTTCTTTGCCAGTCCTAGTCACTACCTCATCATAGGTAATATCTAAACAATTAGGGAGATTCAACTTATAGAAAGAGCAGATAGGAAGTACTCAGTCCGGCAGATAGCAGTACAGTAGTAGCAAGCGGGGAAGGGAGGAATGGGAAAGACCCATAAGTGGGATTTCATCTGAGTCTATATCTACCAAATGACTGTAGCTACCTATATATCCATATGATCTATGTTTCACAGAGTAGAAGTAGGATCTAGAGCTTAAAGTTGCAAGAAAAAGATTTAAAGTTGAAAAAGTGGGGGATTTTGTGTGTTTTTTAATAGCATTGTTTAAAAGTGAAATAGCCCATTTCACAAAGCAGGGAACTCCAAATCATTTCATTTATTCATGAATCCACTTGACAAACATTCATTAAGTACTTGCATTTTGTCCTGAACGTTATCAAAGGAATTCCTGCTTTGAGTTGGAGCAGAGCAGGAATTAGGAAGGTTAAGGATGGAGCCAAACTAAATGACCTCTGTTCACTTTCACATCAGAGGATAAATATCTTGTGAAATGGTGAAATTGCATTGTTATCATCCTTGTGCACATATGAGCCATGAGTCTGGCTTTCTTTGTGTACTTTAGTAACTGAACTTAAGTGAGTGTAATACTTGCCAAGGCTAAAATGAACTTAAGCCGGCCCTGTATTGTAAGCCAACAAACCCATCATGGCAATTGAGATCTGTAAAGCCTCACTATGATAGGCTCTCTCCATTAAATAAATTAGAATGGTGTAGCACAAAGATCCATCCATAGCAGTTGCAGAGCATAGAGTACAGTAAGTTCCCATTATATGGCAATTTCACTAAGAGACTAGAGGTTTGTCACTGTTAGAGTTACCAAAACTTAAAAATTTGCCTTTCCTCCCTTTTTTATTTTTCACCCAAAACCATATTGTTTATATTATTTGGATGAGGATGCTACTAAATTTGATGACTCTCTATTTTTAAAATTTTTAGTGATAATAGGGAACTTTGATGATGCTATCTCCATATAGAAATCATCAGTACTGGGCATGTAAATTAATGAATGAATGAAAAAAGAATTAATTGAATACTTACTGTGTGCCAGGAACTGTGAATCAGATAGTTTCTTTTTTTTTAATGGCTCCCAAAGAGATGTTCAAATAAATATTGAAGTGATAAATAATTAAGGAATAATCACTCCATCTCCCCTTATCTAACCCATTATCTTCATCATATATATCCAAATTCATCTCATCCTATTAACTTCATCACCTTTCATTATCCCTATGTTCATCTTCATAGTTCATGGTGTTTGATATATACCTGGCAAGACTTCATCTATTCAGGAATGTCTGAATTAGGCATAACAAAACAGTATTGCATTCCAGTTTTGCCTTTGCTCATAGGATGCAGAGAATTGGAAATTGACTCACACAGCTACATTAACTCACCATAACACATCAAAGCATTTCATCCAATTTAAACAAGCACAGAGTCACTGTTATAGTGTCTGCTATTTTCAAAAATTGTAATCTCTTAAAACCCAATTACCTTAAACTTCATTGCCACCTTTTGAATATCTATGAGTTTTGCATCAATCCATTTCTCTTCTACAATCATTTCTCACTTATGTATTGCTTTCTGTAGCTTGTGTTTTTAGTTTCCATCTTAGATTATATTCCAGTAGAAGGTAAGCTCCTTGAGAGCAGGCACTATTTGATGTTTGTCTTCATATCCCCAGAGCATAATACAATGTTTAGCATATGGAAGGTATTTTAAAAATCCTTAATAGATTAAATTAACTTTGGTTTGAAATACCATAAGTGCCTGTACTCTAATATCTTTATCATTATTATTTTTAAATGGGGTAGACATTCAAAAGACAGATTTTCCTTTGCTATCTTTCATTCATATGCATAAAAGTCTGGGCACAAAAGAGGGTAGAAATATATCCCTAAAAAACACATCTTTTTCAATTTAACTCCATTCCTTTTTCTTTTTAAAGAAGTTAATACATACGAGGACAGTCTTTTCTCTTTCTTCCTGGAACAATAATGATTCATCTCAAGTGCCAAATTGGAAATATTGCATATGCAGAAAAATTTGCAAGAACAACCTAATATGTATTTTCCTTGGCTCCCTTGTGTCATAATGTTTAAAATATGTCTATCCTGAAAAGCCATGCCATTCATATTTTTGCATCAGATTCATCATTTAGGCAAGTTCACCAGGGAACTTTCAGGTCAAAATTCAGGAGGTGATGGTGCTTCAGAGACTTCAGAACACTCATAATTCTGTTTTTAAGTGAATTGGAGTTCCAGTGTGATTGTCCATATTTGCTTATTATCTAAAAATGGTGTTTTCAGTGGATGTTCCCCAGAAAGTAGAGAATTATTAGTATCTGAAAATTTGCCATAATTTAAGCACGTTGTAACTCATCTTAGGTTATAAATGTATTTTCAGAAAACCATAAACATTCCTAAGTTTTAGTCTATCAGTGCTAGAAGGAAGACAAGAAAGGCAATCAAATGATTTAGAATGGAGGAAAAGGACATAGGATTCTGGTATTTCTCTTTCTGTTAAGACATTGTTGGGAATTTAAATTCTTTTTTATTGTTGTTGGTTTTGCTTCAATTTTATCTTCTATAAAAACTTTTAATGCTTTGGGATCTTTAGAGGAGAGGGGAAAACTAACACAGAGATCCAAAATGCAATAAAGTTGACTATATTAGTTAAAATATTTTTTGGCTAAATTAAAAAAAATGTTTTCAATCACCAGCATAATTTAGCTGTTAAATATTTCATATCAATAATCACTATACTATATTGTTAAAAGTGAATTTTGAAAATTGTTTCTTGGAACATATTATAATGATTGAAGAGTCTTCTTTGTCTCAGAAGATCAAGCTTCATGCCCCAGCTCTAACCTTACTATAAATTTTACTATAAATTACTTTTAACAAGTAAACTCCCCTCTCTGAGAATCTCAGAAATAATAATACTGAAATAATAATTCAGCAGTATTATGAGAAAAAAATTATATAAAATGGATAGAAAGATAGAGTTCTATGGTTTTTACTTTTAAAATATAGTTGATTTTATTTTTATATAATCAATAAAGGGAATTGTCATAGTGATATCATGGATTCATTGAAGTGATGATGATCATTATTATTATTATTGCTAATAATAATAATCTGGACTCATAATTTCATGGATGATCGGATCTCTTAGAGAATAAGCTTCCTTTACCAATGAAGATCATAACTATTCTGAAATTTACAATATCATAGAGTTGCATAGAACATTGAAAGGTTAAATATCTTCCCCAGGATCATAAAGCAATAATGTGTAAGAGATTCAGTTTAAATCCCACTCTTCCTGAGTCTGAAACCAGTTTTCTTCTGAAACCTCTCTATCATCATCTTCTTCATCTTCATCTTCAGGAAAAGGAGAATAACATTCAGAACATATATTTTTGAATGTAAATTTAAAAAAAAAGTTTTCAGGACTTTGGAGGATGCATATTTTAATATGGCATAGAAGCACATTCTCGGGGCAGCTAGGTGGCGCAGTGGATAGAGCACCAGCCCTGAAGTCAGGAGGACCTGAGTTCAAATCTGGTCTCAGACACGTAACAGCTGTGTGACCCTGGGCAAGTCACTTAACCCCAATTGCCTCAGCCAAAAAAAAAAAATAAATAAATAAAGAAGCACATTCTCACTATGGCACCCAAATCTCATTTTATAATCAGCTTTAACAGATGAATATATTGCTACAACTAGGAAACATCTGATTATTTTTCAATTCAGAAAAAAGTGATAATATCAAAAGATTATGACTTAGTGGGGTAGAGGAGAGAGGTAGGATCTCCCTTCTTCTTTGTCATTAATTGATAGGATGGATACAGAACTACCATTTAGGTACCACAGACATATATGTACACACAGACATCCATTCTTTTCCCTAGTATTTTAACATCAAACTGAATTTTTTTTTCAGAAACTCAATTCAACTTAACAGATATTTATTAATGTCTAGGCACTGATTGAGATGTAGTTTGATGACCTAGCCTTTGTTCTCATGAAACTTAAGTATAAACTTATATCACAAACGTATATCTTAGATAGAAATATAGACTACAAACTAAAGATATTAATCACTACTTATTAGTTGATTTTAAACAACATCAAATAAAAATCTGATAAACATCTAATAAAATTGTTAAAATATTGTTAATTTAGGCATTTAAGAGAATGGTCTCTTTTCAAGAGGCAATGAGGACAATGGAAAAGAAAACCAAATTTCAAGTCACAGAATCTAGTTTCAAATTCTACTTGTGACACTTGGGCAATTCTCTTATGTCAAATGAGAGGATTGAACTACAAAAATTTTGAGATCCTTTCCATCTCTAGATCCAGGATCTCAGTCTACCTTTAAGCACAGTGCTACCTCTCATTGCAATAATGATGACAAAACTTAATCATTGCAATGAATATCCCTCTAATGAGGCAGATTTTCTAATCCAGATTTATTGATGCAATTCTTCTATGCCTTCCTATAAATCTGTCTTGCAGAGTTTACCAAAGGAACGGGGGAATGGTGTAAAATAAAAAGGCTAGGACTTTTAAAGCATATATTCTAGTATCTAATTATGATATAAGGAAATATTACTGTGCCTATTTATCATTTAATATGCATAGTGCAGTGAGTGGCAGTGCTAGAACACTGTCCTTTAAATCAGGAAGACTCATCTTCATGAGTTCAAATCTGGCCTCAGACCCTTAGCTATGTGACCCTGAGAAAGTCATTTAACCCTCTTTGCTTTATTTCTTCACCTGTAAAATGAGTAGGAAAAGAAAATGACAAACTATTCCAGTATCTTTGTCAAAGGAATGCCAAAAATGGGATCATGAGGATTCACATATGACAGAAACAACTGAATGACAAGGGCAAATGTATAGTGCAGAGGGGGCAGTGTGATCAGCTTCTAAGTATGAAAGACTTGAGTTCATGTCCTTCCAAAACAATTGACCATGTGACCCAGGGCAAATCACAGTATTTCATGTAACTCTGGAACTATGAATTACAGAACAAATATTGATTGATCTTCACTGATAAAGGAACTTAATTACTAGGAATTTCCTATACCAAGAAAATCCTTGGATCCAGTCCTAAAACAAATGTACAGTACAGAGCAATAGGACTGAAAAAAATAGGACAGAGATTAGTGAAGATTAATACAATATATTCCCTCTTTTAATGAAATTCATAATTTAGTAGAAAAATCCAGACATGGATTTTAAAAATATAAATTAGAGACATTCATGATCTTTTTGTATTTTTTTTACTTAATTCTTCCTGAATTTTTATGTTCCTTAACTTTCCTAACTTCTCAACACCCAACTAAGCATCATTCCAAGGGACAGGTTTTATAAATGAAAATGGCCCTAAACATTATAGGGTCACTAGCAAAGGGCAGTCTAACCTTAGTTCACAATGGAATGGGGGTTGAAGAAAAGTAAAAAGAAGAGAGTCATCTAAGAGGCAATATAAATTTACTTTCTGTGCCCAAATGACAAACCCTCCAATCAGAGGGAAGAGGAAAAAGCCATTACAAATGAGAGGCTAGCTCCAAATTTCTAGAAGATAATACACAAAAAGAGAAGGAAAAAGGATTGTCTTCCTGAGGGAAAATGGGCATTCAAAATCCCTATCCTTTTAAGCTTAGTACTCAGTGCAAAACTATGACTAACTTAAAGGCTGATTATACAAAAGAGCCTTTCTTTTTAAACTACCATTCATTAAACAAGAACTTTTCAAACAAACAAAAGTCTTTAAAAATAGAAATAAATCACTGCTTGAGCATGTATATGTGAGTATAAGGCATTCATCCATGGGTCCTTCTGTCTATGCATCCATCTATCCATTCATTCATTGTCCCATTCATTCAGAAAGTGTTTGCTCCTCTATTAATGACAAACTCTAACACTTCATCATGCTGTAGAGATGACCCTGGGTTATCTCTACATTTTTCCTAGTGGAGTATAAGCTCTGGCCAAAAAAAGTCTAAGTTCTCCTACCAAATTGAAGAGGCTTTTGGTATGAGCCTAGCAATTGACAGTAATTTTGTCCAGATAGACTAAATTTGAAGACACTTATCACCTACAACTTGACTACCAGGTTATGATTTTCTTTATTGTAGTAAGTTTATTTACTTTCAATACATATTGCTTTATGATTAATGTTGGGAGAAAAAAATCAGAGCAAAAGGAAAAAAAAACATGTGAGAGATTTTTTAAAAATAGAAAAAAGAAGTGAACATAGCATGTGTTGATTTAAATTCAGTCTCCTTAGTTCTTTTTATGGACGCAAATGGAATTTTTTGTCCAAAGTCTGTTGGGACTTCTTTGGATCACTGAACTACTGAGAAAAACCAAGCCTTTCAAAGCTGATCATTATATATTCTTGCTGTTATTGTGTACCATATATTCCTGGTTCTGTTTGTTTCGCTCAACATCAGTTCATGTAAATCTTTACAGGCCTTTCTATAATCAACTTGTTCATCGTTTTTATAGAATAATATTCCATTACCTTCTTGCACCACAACTTGTTCAGTCATTCACCAATTGATGGGCATCCACTCCTTTTCCAATTCTTTGCTATCACAAAAATAACTGCTATAAACATTTTTGCACATGTGGGTCCTTTTCTCTCTTTTATGATTTCCTTGGGATATAGACCCAGTAATGACACTGCTGGGTCAAAGGGTATGCACATTTTGATAGCCCTTTGGGCATAGTTCCAGATTGCTCTCCAGAATAATTAGATCATTTAACAACTCCACCAACAATGTCCCAGTTTTAGTGTCCCAGTTTTCCCACATCCCTCCAAGATTTATCATGATCATTTCCTGTCATCTTAGCCAGTCTGAGAGGTGTGAGGTGATACCTCAGAGTTGTTTTAATTTGCATTTCTCTAATCAATAGTCATTTAGAACACCTCCACAGAGGGTGGGACTATAAGGTTAAACTCATCTTCATCAGTGCCCTTCCACCTACTATGGTATCAACACTTCAGGCTCTCTCTTTCCAATCCCACCTAGTTAGTTACACATGACCTCATCATTTTTGTTTTGTAAACTTCAAATACCTATACAGATAGAGGTATTTACATACATACATGCATATATATATATATATATACACATGTACACACATAAATATAAACACAAATACATACTACAATCCCAAAGTTTTAATGCAGTTAAAGCTTTAAAATATATATTTTGTATGTATATATATATATTATATATGCATGTATATATATAATATATGTATGTATATTGTGGTTTGTATGTATAAGTATTGAAGTTGAAAAGGGACCCCAAAAGGTTGGGGGTCACAGACCAGTGTCACAAGTCTCAAAAGAATTTGCAGGCTTGAACCCATCCAAGTCAGGGCAAAGTTTATTGTAATTGTGATGCCATTTGAAGCAGATTAAGTTCCAAAAGAATTTAGCAAAGAACCAGAAATAAGAAGACATATTTATCCAGTTCTTCATGTCACTGATATGCTAATTTTATGGCCTAGAGGTAGAACTGAGGAGTGGTCTCAGGAATTTGGTTATCACTGACCAGCAGATCTAGGACTATTCTAAGGCCAGAAGATTTCAGAATCATTGACAGACAAGATTGTCAAAATAATAGCACCCTAAGATTAGTCTCAGGATAACTAATATATCTTCCCTAAAGTGTAAGGAAAGATATATTACTATATTCCTAGGGCAGAAGACTTTTACAAACATTGACAAACAGATAGTATGAACAATCTATGGGCGAGTAGGGGAGGAGACACAGAATCATTAATTCTAAAGCCAGAAGACTTTAGAATCATTGAGATTGTTAGAATGGAAGCACTCTAAGAGCAGGGGACCTTAAAATTATTGCTGTTTTCCCTAGAAGTTATACTCCTTCATAAGTCTACATAAATACACACATATCATATGCATATGTTAGCTATTATTAAGTGTTCTAAGAATTTTCAGGCAGGACAGATCATTAGGGCCTAGCTTTATAATCAGGGAAGGGAGAGTAATTAGTGTCAAAATGGGATGAAAACTAGGTATTCAAAACAGGAGGAATGATGTGAGCAAAGTCAAGTTGATAGAAAAGTATAAAGTGAATTTAGGAGACAGACTAGTTTGGCTAGTTTGGGCACAAAAATCTATATAAGGAACTTATAGGATATAAAGCTTGAAAAGCTTTTTGAAATTATATGAGGACAAACTTTGAAGCCCACAATAAGATATTAGAACCCTTTTCTTGTAAGCAATGGGGAGCCATTAAAAGTATGTGATCAGGGGAGTGGTAGAAAAAGAAATACTTTTTGATAGTCCCAAAAATTTATGCTTTTTTCCATGGTCCCTAAATATCAAAGTCATGGTCTAATTTCTATTTTATGTGATCTTCTAACTACATTTTCAGTCCTCTATTACTTACCAGTGGGATGCACTTTACATTCTACATGTTTCTTTCTTTTGGAGTCCACTCCAAATTTGCTTAGATTTAGGTATAAACATGTTTCAAGGCTCGGGAGACATAAGGGCTTTTGTGTTTGTATAACTAAGAGGCAGATCCCAGCCCCAGGTGTAGAGCCTCCTACAAAGTCTATACCCAACATTTTAGCATGTAATTTTTTCAAAATGCTAATTCTTGTAATGATGAAATGATTACATAGCCAGAAGGGACCTTGTAAGTCTTCTGCTGAAGCCCTTATTCTATGCATGCATCTTCTCTATAGCATTCCCAACAAATGATAATCAAACCTCTTTTTAAATTCCTAAAGTGACAGAAAACTTGCTACCTCACAAAGTAGTCCATTCTCTATCATGCATATCTGATTAAGTTCTTCCTCAAATTGAGCCCAAATCTATATGTCTTTAGCAAACCCATTAGTACTAGTTCCATTTTCTGGAATGAACATTTCTTCATCATGTGTGAAGTACAGCAGATAGATCAGTATGGCAGGTCCATGAAGGCCATGGAATGGAATAATGTGTAAGAAGATGGCAAAGATAGGAGGTGGCCTGTGATTTCATCAGTAAGGAAATGCCCTCCACTGATTGCAAATTAAGACCCTCTCTGCAAGTTAGCAGAGTTTTTTAGATATCCCATGGCTGAAAACTACATTCTTCTTTAGCATATGCTCCAGCCTCTGCAAACTTAGTTTGACTGGTCCATCATTGGACCATTCAACCAATTTATTTGACTTGGTAATAGTTAGAGTTAATACTCTACAAGCATAGTCTATGAAAATCCAGGATCACCTCTGCCCCACTTTGAGATATCATAGGAGGGCCTTAATAGAAATGAACATTTATGAATATAAATAATATACAAATACATGATAACATGCAATTGTATTGTGTTTAGTTCTGTGGTTGCCAAAATTTTTATAATGATTTACTTAAAGCAGGTAGATACCCCAGTAGGTCATAGCAACAGTCCAAGGATGAGATGCAATTATAGGATGCAGTGAATAAAGCACTTGGCCTGGAATTAGCAAGAACTAAATTCAAATCCAGCCCTAGACAATTACTAGCTGTGTAATCTTGGATAAATCACTTCACCTGTTTGACCCAGTTTTTTTTTGTTTGTTTGTTTGTTTAGTAAAATAGGATGGGAAAGGGAGAGGATGGGTGCATCATAATAGCACTTACTTTCCAGATTTGTTGTGAGGACCAAAAGAGATAATTACAAAGCACTTAGCTCAGTGCCTGGCACACAGTAGGCACTATGTAAATGCTAGATATTACTATGAAGTTATGGGGGCAATGTCAGAAGAGAGGAGATTATATTCTAGAGACAATACCAAAGGGAACAGTAGAGATATATTGATACAAATGTGAGTATTCCATTAGACTTAAAAGATGAAGCTAATATCAATCAATTAATAAATATTTATTAAGTACCTACTAATTGCTAGGGACAGGGAATGGAAATGCAATGAATAAAAATGTATCTATTTGCACAATTTACATTCTATTAGAACTTGAATTCTAATATATGTGATTGAATATATTTAATGAATAATGGGAAAATTCAGAGAAGGATAAACTTTCTCATGTTGTCTGTCTTTCCTCAAGCAGTCCATTCACTCTTACTTAATGAAATGGAACAGTTGATGCCTTTAACTCCCCTTTCATTTAATCTCATTAATGCATCTGTTATGATTTCAGTTGTGGAATAACATAGGGGCAGTCTTCAGCAGCCTAGGGAAAAAAGAATAATATTTGCCAGTGAGGGGGTCTTATTTGCTACATCAAAATGTGTGAGAGTCAACTCATAACTAAAACTGATGCCACTGGTGAGTTCAACTTTTTCTTCCTCTCTTATGACTTTAGCAGTGGTGGTATTTATTTTTTTTTATTTCTTTAAAGAAAGCAAAGACTGATGAGCTCTCAGCTGCTGACTGATAGACAGGCTTGTGGACAATAGAGTATTTCCTGACTGCAAGTGAAAATGTCAATAAAATGCTTTGATGAATGCAATTTCATGTTAAAAGAAATATTTAAATTTAAAGATTATGAAAGAATACAAGATTAAATTAGAACTAAATTATCAGCAATATTTCACAGCTTATTTGATTCTTTCAAAAATGGACTGAGACAGCCTAGTCTTAAATTGGTTTAACCACAATATTGTTATAGCTCTGAGGTTTTGCTTTTCTAGAATTCTTTATGGTTTACTAATTATTTCATTAAATTTCCTTTGGACATATAAGTGGAAATGTCCTGTGCTCATTTTCTGATATGAACTTTCATTTTCAAAAGAAAGTGTTGCTTCATTAAATAGTGCTTTTTAAATCAAGAGAGTTTGGGAGTTTTTTTGTTTGTTTTTTACTTCTAGACCATTATTATTATCCAAATTTTCTAATATCAGATGGGATATGCATGTATTTCATTTAAATATTTCCACTTAAAAATAGTCATTAATTTTAAAAATTCAATAATGTTGAAGATATAACTGCATATTTTTTGTTAGAGAGAAGATCAGTGAAGATAACACTTTAATGTTATTAATTTGATTTCTAGTGATTGGAACCTTTAAATCCTTGAAAGGAAAAAAAATCATCAAAATAAAACATTTTAATACTTCAAATATAGCTAAAAGGCAGTATGATGCTTAGGTCTTTTCTCTGTAAGAAATATAGGTGATTTGAATGGGAATATATCACTACATTCAAAATTCTATTCTAAGAATTTAGCAGTAAAATAAGCCCTTATGAGCAGATTATCATCGCTGACATAAGTGGAGTCTTTAAATGGCTCCAGTATTTATCCTTGCCATTGACAGATTTATTCACAATATTGTTGATATTTCTATTTTGAAAAATAATAACAAAAGAAGTATTAGAGAGGATTAAAAATATGTTTTAAGAGCCTGATGAGGAATAAAGAGCCAACTCTATGAAAGTAGTTCTATATTTCTTTTTTCCCAAAAATGTGATATAAGAGAAATCAAGGCTATTTTAAAAGAACATAAAACACGGTGTTTACCATTATAGTAAGAACATTATCTTACATAAAGAACACATGTAAAACATCTATTTTTTTTAGCTAAGCCCATCTTCCATTTTTCTGTTCTTTTATTCTATTGTTCTGTTACCTTTTCCTGACATGTCTCTGAATCTTTAGAGATGTATATGCCCCCAAATACATTTATATATATATATATATATATCTATATATATGTATTATATATATAGATATATATATATAATACATATATAGATATACATATATATATATTCTGTTTCAATCAGCTGAGTGTCAACAAGTCCCTCTGGGTAAAAACCAATGTATTATCCTCATAAAAAGATAATTAACAAATAAGACAGATGATATCAGTGTACAATTTTCTCCACAAAAGCAAGAGAAAGATTATCAGTGCTATCCTGGTAGCCAACATATGAGGAAATCAAGGATTTGCAAACTAGGATTCAAAATCGACTGGGCTGATTCTTTATTGTAATTATACATGGCTAGGATTGCTGTCTCTGAGCACAGAGAAGGGATGTCCACGAGTGCTCAAATAGCTATCCTCACCAGCTTACATAAACACTGGATAAAGCTGTTAGAGATTACGTGCAGAGTGCTGGATCTGATGAGCTCAAAAATAAGATAGCTAGGGGACTCTAATATTTAGGATTACAACAGTAATCTCTTTAGGGAAAGTGTGCAGTATCAGCAGAACCGTCACTTGATTGAGTCTTTCAGCACCAATGTACTAATTCTACATTTGTTTCATTGTTATATCTTTGCTTCATTTCAAGATCGTTACTGTTACATTTCACGATATCAGGTTGAATTAGATAGATAACACTTGTGGAATCTCATGCAAAAAACTGCAATTTTACAGGGGAAAAAAGCAAAATGTTTTGTGTTTGTTTCCTATCTGTAGGAGAGTGGTTGAACTCTGAACTCCCAAAAAGCTCCCTTTGGGCCAACATTTCAAAATAAACTAAACCAAAATGCACTTTTGCAGCCCATGAATTTCAATTTAATCTAATTCAACGAGCATTTATTGTCTACTACTAAACAAACATTATGCTAAGTATTGAGCATACAAAAATGAAAATAAAAATGTAAATGGTCCCTGTCCTCAAGAATCTTATTTCTACTGGAGTTTACATTTTATATACCATTACCTAGAACACACCATAAAAACAAAATCAGAGAAAAGGAATTTTCTACTTACTAAAGGGAAACATTTTTATTATGCAGTTGAAATCACTTAACTTTAATCTCCCGCAGTGAAGCAATGGTTACTATTGAGAAGATGTGATACATTTCTAAATTCATAATCCCTGAAATGTATTTGGCTAATATAGTAGCACTGACTGCTTATTTGAGAACCTCCCATGGTGCTTGATTTTTTTCATGAAAGTACAAGCAATGAATTGGCAAAACATTGAGTTCTGATGGAGATATTTGTGGTGTTATCAAATACAAAAACCTATTAATTCAAACTTCTCACAAGTCCTTTAATGGAATATTTAGCTTTATTATTCCTATCAAATTTGTTCCTGCTGTTTTCTCACTATCACCACCCTTCTTTGTAGTATAAATGTTCCCGTTATGTCCAATAACATTGTCAATTGATGATTAGCAATTTAGAAAATTGTGCCTATCTTTACATGTCCCCTCTTAATCTAATGGATTATCATATTAATTGATGATATCTTCAAAATACCTTTTGTTGAGTCTGCAAAAGCAACAAATTACTCTTATGTTTCCTTGATTCACCAAAACTAATTGTTGAATGTCTTGATTTCTCTCTTATGTTTAAGTTAAAGAAATTAAGTTAAAAAGAACACTGTCACATTATACCAATTTTGTGACTGCAGACAATTATTAGTCAACCATGAATGATTCACTGACTAATAGTTGTGTTTCCTTTTTATGTATGTTAAAGAAACTATTGGGTTAAAAAAAAGGGCAGTGTTGCATTATATCAACTTTTTGATCATGGATGGACATTAGCCCTCCATGAATGACACTGGCCAATCAATGGACAATAATTATGGCAAATATAGCCATTCTTATGGATGGATATTTGGTGGTTTTGATTCTGTTTTCTAAGGTTTCTTTCCAGCTTCAAGATGACTTTAATTAAAATAAAGATATTGAAAACTGGACTTAAAACAATTTTGGTTTTTGTCTTATCCAAAAAAATTATTCTTATTCATCAGTGAAGACCTATTTTCTCTGCTCTTAAACTATAATCACTACTTAACTAGATTGAGATTTTTCTCTCCCATCATCCTATATGAAAAACACAACTGAGTATAGATTGTTAGTTTCTTGTTTTTAAAGGAATTTAGTGCTTTGAGAACTATAATGAATAGAAAAAGTCAGATAAAGAAAGACATAACCATGTCTGCTTTTTGTTCTTGTTTTGTTTCATTATAAGTATTTTTAATGTTTCAAGTTTTTTGAGACTTCCAATATGTTTTTAATTTGTGGCTTGCTGGCTTTGTTTTCCTATTTAGCACTGTATTGTCTAGTCACACAATTGTCTTTCGTCACCTCATATACATAAAAATGATTGTATTACAAAAAAACCAATATTTTCAAATACAACATGCACAGAAAATATAGCTACAGCTAGTGAGTATAATTGTTGATGCATCAGTTTAAGGGAAATGTCATTTCAGAATCCTACTAATATTTCCTTCCATTTTAATTTCATGACAAAGAGAAATAGGAAAAATTCTAGTTCTCTTCCAAGTATATAGTTCTCTTGGATAGTATATAGTGTATAGTATAGTATAGTATAGTATCTTGTATAGTGAAGGCAACAAGCATTTAAAAAAGCACTTATGGTGCAGTGGATAGAGCACCAGCCCTGAAATCAGGAGGACCTGAGTTCAAATCTGACCTCATTTAAACACTTTCTAGCTATGTGACCCTGGGCAAGTCACTTAACCCCAATTGCCTCAGCAAAGTAAATAAAAATAAAAATAAAAAAGCACTTACTACTGGGTACCAGATAGTAAAATCATAAGAAAAGAATGTAACTCAGATGTCATGTAGTCCAGATCCCTTACTTTATAGATAAGAAAACAAAAAAATTTTGGAATGAGTAAGTAGCAAAATGAAGAGAATTCTGGACCTGGAGTAGAAAGAAATGAGTTTAAATCTCACCTCACCTCACATACTAATTAGCTATGTGTTCCTGGATATTAACTGCTGTTTGCCTCAATTTCTTCATTTGTAAAATGAGAATAATAGTAGCACCTATATTTTTTGATGGTTCAGTGAAAGCAGTAAACATTTATAAAACATATAAAAACATTATATTTATAAAACACTGTGCACAAGAACTATAGTCATAGGATCACAAATCCAGAATTAGAAAATTATTAAGAGGTTATATAGTCCAAATCCTTCATTTTATAGATAAGGAAACTAGGTCCAAAGAAATTGGGGCAGCTAGATGGTACCTAAAATAGAGCACTTAGCATAGAACATAGTAAGCACTATACAAAATTTAGCTATTATCAATATAATTATTATTATTATTAAGTTAAACAATTTGTCCAAGATCAGATAAGTAATAGGCAACAGTGACAGGAGATAAATGCATATTCAATAATTCTAAATTCAGTACCCTTTCCACTACTTCACATTTCCTCTGGATTACAATTTTGGCTTCAAGTTACTAGCTATGTGATCTTGGGGAAGTCACTGAATCTATTAACACCTCAGTCTTCTCATTAGTAAATTTTAGACATTATTTGTCCTACTTATCTCACAGAGTTGTAATAAGGAAAGAGCTTCATAAGTATTAAAGTACTAGAGTAATATAGGCTATTATTATTCATTGCAAATCACTTTTTCTTTAAATTAATCTCACTGTATCGGATTATATGTTTGTTGGTTGTTTTGTTTATTCTGAAAAGTAAAATTTCACTATCTCTATTGAAGATTTGCCTTACAGTGGAACTGGCAATCTCATGTGCCCTGAATGGCTTACAAGGTCACTTTTATGTTTTACACATCTCCAAGGCAACAAAAAGAGCAGCAATGATTTGCCTCTCTGAAAAACTCTGCCTACTGGCTTGCTGTCCCTCCCATATTTCCATGACAATGGCTGGTGAACCATGAACTAATCCCACTTCATATGAGGTTCCTTCTAAAAATTTAAACTGAAAGTATATTGATAACTGAAAGAATGTAACAAATGGATGTGGGGCTAAAGAAAAACGTCATTGTGTTAACCAGGACAATATAATTATTTGCTAATTTACTCATTTTCATATCCCAAGAAACAAAATTGTTGATAATATGTTTAACATATACATATTATCTTATAATGAAAAAATACTGAACTGAGTGTCAGGAGATCTGTTCTAATAATTCACTGGGTGACCTTGGGCAAGTAATTTCACCTCTCTAGGTTTCATCCTCTGCAAAATGAAGCAACTGGAGAAGAAAAATCAGCTTCCTTCTAAGATCTGACACTGTACTTATGCTCTGAGGTCTTTTACCTCTGACATTCTGGCATCTAGATGGGATAGTGGATGGAACTCTAGTCCTGGAGTGAGTAAGGTTCAGAAACTAGTTGTGTGACTCCAGTCGTCACTGAATCTCTATTTATCTTAGTTTACTTCTCTGTAAAATGGAGATTATAATAGTGCCTAACTAGTATTGTTGCAAGGATCAAATGGGATATTCATAAAGCATTTAGCATGGGCCTAGAACATAGTAGACACTAAATAAATGCTTCTTTCCTTCTTTCTTTTCTTTTTCTCCCTTCTTCTTTCTTCCCTTCCTTTCTCTTATGAATTCCAGATCCTTTCCAACACTGTCATTCTGTGTTCTATGTTCTAGGATCTCATAACTACCTCATTATGCCTTTAAACCCAAATCATCGTTACTTTCATTGACTGGCCAATAATAGGCCGAGCCCAAACCTGTGCCTCACTGTTTAGATTTTGAAGGCTTAAAATGAATATAAATAGCAATTACTTTCTGTTCTGACCAGAAATACTGAGGGTCTTTCATTCCCAGACCAAGATCTTGGGAGTAGAAAATTGGTCCATCTTTTATCTCATTTCTCACCCACTCCAGGCCTCAAACAAATTGAGACCTGGGAAAGAACTTAATTTAAACATTCACTAATCTTATACTAGGCCTTTGTCTTGCTACTGGACTCCAATGTCTCTTGAGGAAAGAGTTAGGCGACAACTTTGTGAAACTGTCTCACTCAAATCTAATTCCCAAGCAAGTCAAGATTTGTGATCTTTCAGAATAAAAACTGAACAACAACAAACTCCTAGCAAGACCTAAATTCTATGATTCTATGACCAAAGTATTTTTTAATCACATGAACAAGTCTTATCAAGTGGGATCAAGCTTTTGGTTAGTGGGGCACTGGATTTTAGAATGTGGAATATCCCAAACTCTCTCCTTCATTCTCTTGACAGCATTAAGATGAATGAGAACTCAAAAAAGTGCCTATTAATTAAGTTGACTCTCTGAGATGAAAATGTCAATACCAATGCTGTTTTTCTAGGATTTCTAGGGATAGCTGAAATTGGTTCAAAAAAATCTTGTGAAAAAAAGTTAAAGGGAATTGCTAACTTGAAAAGACTGTGAAAACTGGAGTTCTTGCAATGAATATGCAGATAGAGAGTGAGATAGCCAAGCCCAAAGAATCTCTTTATCTAGAGGACAGAACACACAATGTTAAATATTGTACAACAAACACGATGTGAAGATGTTGGAGCAGCTGACAATCATTGAACCTGAAAAGGAAACCTGCTACTCTGGGTGCTAATTACAGTAATGCAAGATGTTTCTGGAAATACAGTGATTTCTCTTTCTTCTGACTGGTACAATTAACGACCAAAATTTTCTGTTAGAAAGCTTTCAATTGTCCTGCTGTCTTCCAAAGAGAAAAAGAATGGCAGAGGCAAATGGACTTTTGAAAACTTCCCTAAAGCTTTCTCTAAGTTCCAAGCAAGGTACACCTTCCATTAGCTGTCAGAAGAGCTGAGACTGATTAGTTTGAGCTGGTCTTTTGCATTAACTGCTGCTAACCTGTACAATGGTAGACTCAAAGAGAGACAGACTACAGAGAAGAAAAAACACCAAGGCATTACTGCCTTATAATTAAAAATCCTGATCTTTGCAAGACCATGTGCATTTAATGGGAATTAATTCATAAATTATGAATTTAAAACCACGATATCTTTGAAAAAATGAAATTAGAAATTGTTTATTATGCTAGTAACAGGACCATTTAGCTTATTATCAGTAATTGCTATTAATTAGCATACTAATTACTGTCATTATTATTTGTTGTTGTTTTTCTGGACACTTTGGGCAGTTGGCCCTGAATCTCTGATGCTAGAAGGGTAAGCAAACAACTCTCTGGGGGTAAATGTTTCCTTGTGGGAGATGAATCAACTCTTTCCGTGATAATTGTATAAATGGTGCCCTTGAATATTTATTTACCTTGCAAGGGTGAGAGTTTTGCTCCCAGAGAGAAATTTTCTCTCCCCATTTCCCAGTGGTGTATGGCCTAGGTTATAATAACATAACTAAATTTCATCTTCAAGATCCCAAGGTGCATCACAGAAATTAATTAAGCCCATCAACTGAATGGTGCATCCAAATCACCTCACAAAAAGCCATCAGCATTGCTACTCAAATGCTTTGCAATGCGAATGTAGAATGTCATAGAATGTCATAAATGCAGCGCATCTTGGATATCATATCATCTAATCCCCTCTTTTAAAACTAAGGAAAGTGGGGGCAGCTAGGTGGCGCAGTGGTTAGAGCACCAGCCCTGAAGTCAGGAGGACCTGAGTTCAAATCTGGTCTCAGACACTTCCTAGCTGTGTGACCCTGGGCAAGTCACTTAACCCCAATTGCCTCAGCAAAAAGCAAAAAAAATAAAAAAATAAAACTAAGGAAAGTTAGGCTTGCCCTGATGTAAGAGCATCACTAGTTTAGAGTTAGAAGAAATTATAGAAGTTTATCAACTGTAACACTTTTATTTTACAGTGAAGAAATTGAGTCCAGAGAAGTCAAATGACATATATAAATAGTATAATAAGGCAGCTAGATGGTATAGTGTTTAGAGTTCCAGGCCTAGAGTCAGAAAGACATCTTTATGAGTTCAAATCTGGCATAAGACTAGTTGTGTGATCCTGGACAAATTATTTAATCCTATTTGCCTCAGTCTCTTATTTGTAAAATGAGCTAGAGAAGAAAATGACAAATCACTCCAGTATCTTTGCCAAGAAAATCCCAAATGGAGTCACAGAGCATTGAACATCACTAAAATGACTGAACAACAAATAACAGAGATTAGGAATGAAGTCAGGTTTTTAAATAACAAAGAAAAGATTCACAATTAAGTACTCCATTGCACTCTACTCATTGGACTTTGCCTCTGGAAACTCTAAAAGAAATTTGTGTTCAATTTCAGTTGAACATTTCAAGTTCAGAAAAGGTATTTTTTACCTTTTATCTTCTTTATAAGATATATATAATCACTGAGATTTGATGGTCAGACTGAAGATTAAGAGGGCTAGTTTAGAATCAGTTTTGTAAGTTCAGAGCTTACAGGATGGTAGACTCTATGATCTCACCTTAATGGTAGTCTATGCAATAGTACTATTAACTTAGCATCAACTTTAACTACTGCTTTAGAAAAGATTCTAGGGTCTCTTGAAGGGCTCCCCTCTCAAGAAAAGCCAATCCTAACAAATTCAATTTTTAGTAAATTATATTTATTAGGCACCTACTATGTGCCAGCCACAATATCACAATGCCAGCCATTGGGGATGCAAAGACAAAAGATAACACTTCTGGTCACTGAGAAGTTTATGTTCATATTCAGGATGGGCAAGAGAGTTATAGGGTAGAGGTATGGAGAAACCCAACTTGTATCAAAATAAACTAATGTAAAGTATACACAACATTATGCAAAGTAAATTGAAAAGGAATGGAGAGCTGGCAAGTGATGGGGGTAGGGAGGGTGAGATTCACAAAGGCTTCATTTAGGAGGTGGCACCTGAGCTGTGCTTTTGAAACAAACTGGAGATTGTACAAGGTGGAGATGAGAAGGGAGTGCATTTTAGGTATGAGGGATAGACTATCCAAAGGCATAAAGGTAGGAGCCAGAATGTCATGTACAGGAAACCAACTAGCAGTTCTATCTGACAACAATAGAGAGTTTTTGAAAGAGAGTGGAATAAAAGATGATTAGAAAAGTAGAGGGAAGTAGATTGTAGAGGAATTGAAACAGGCTGAGGAGTTTGTATTGCATCTTAGAGGAAACGGAGAGAAATTTAAGATTTTTGGGGTGATGAGGAAAAGACAAAATGTTCAGACCTGTATTTGAGGAAGACCAATTTCTGGGCAGCTTCTGTTTTAGTTCTACTAACCATGATGATTTTGTTATTGTTTGGTCATTTTATCTTTGTGACCCAATTGGGGTTTAGGTTTGACCATTTTGTTCCTCCTCATCATCCCCCAAAATTTTAATTTTTCTCCATTGCTTTTAAGATGCAATACAAGCTCCTGAGCCTATTTCAATCCCTCTACAATCTGTACTTTTCTAGTCTTCTTTTATTTCACTCCCTTTCAAAAACTCTCTATTTAGCTCATTTTTACAGATGAGGAAACTAAGGTAAATAGGACTACCCAGGTTACACAGCTAGTAAGTGTCTGAGGCCAAATTTTAATTCAAGTCTTCTGGATTCTAAGCCTGGCATTTTATCTAGTATGCCAACTACCTGCCCCATGATTCAGTAGCAAAATTCCAAGGATAGCTTCTCTCTCTGAACAGACCTATTTTCATGGGTCTTGGTTCATACTTGCATCAAATCTATATCTATAAGCCATTGTTCGAATGCTCAATACTATATCAATACTAAGTAATGCCTTTTATCATCAAGGAGTAAATTCATATTTGTGAATGGTACTTGGTTTCTTTCTGGGTTTCTTATTTGTGGGAATTGGGAGGGGGAGAAGGATAAGGAGAGGAGAAAAGGTGGGAAAAAATTAGGTTCACATCTTAAATGGTGAAGACACAACAACAACAAGCAAAATTTGGAAACTATTTATAAATGGCTAAATAAATTGTGATATGTCAATAAAATGGAATATTGTTGTGTCGTAAGAAATAATGGCAATTTCAAAAGAAACTAAGATGACCTCTGAAATAACACAGAACAAAGCGAGCAGGATTAGGAGAATAAAAACATTTTAAAGAAAAACAATTTTGAAAGATTTTAGAACTTTGATCAACATAATAATAAGTCAGAGAACAAAAGAACAAAGAAGAAACATAGACATAATTTCTCCACAGAGAGAATTTATGAACTTAAAATTCAGAAACATATATTTTGGGATATGGCTAAAGTGAGAAAAAATGTTTTTGCCAGACTATGCAGTATTATATTGAGGATTTTGAGGGGAGGGTTTGTTTTAATTTGCTTGGGAGCAGATTCATTATTTTTAATGCATGATGATTCAAAAAGCTATAACTACCACAAATTTACTGCTACCATTCTAGCAAGTATATGTTTTAATGAAAATATCCATATAGGAACAATCCAGTGTAATATACTTGGAGCTAGAAAGGATTTTTAAAGACCCCTTAGTCCAACACCTTATTTTACCAATGAAATGATTGAGGACCAATGAAGTAACACTCTCGAAATCATACAGGGAATAAGTAATAGTGCCAGGATTCAAATCCACAGCATTTCATTCCAGGTCTATGAAGTGGTATAATTATACTTCAGTAGTGGTATGTATAATTATACTTCAATATGACCTGATACTTCTTCTCCCTGTCCCAATAAACAGCAAAGCTATGAAGTAATGGAGAGTGAAGAGAGGGACAATAATAACTATATTGTGATATTTAAGGTTTGTAAAATTTGTTACATATATTATTTCATTTTATCCTCACAGTTTGAAGGTGCTATTCTTATCCTCATTTTATAAATTAAGAAATTCAGTCAGATAGAGGTTAAGTAACTTACCCAGAATTACAATAGTTTGTAACTGAGACAGTATTTGAATTCAGTCTTCCTAACTCTAAGTGCATCACTCACTCCACTTTACCATCTAGCTGCTTCTAGTTGAAAGAACAATTTATTATATAATAGAAATAATAGCTGGAATCTCTAAAAACTTTAAGGTTTACAATATAGTTTCCAAAGTGAGGTAGGTAATAAAAACAACAGAGCCCTTATTTTGTAGATTAGGGAATTTAGATTCAAAAAGATTCCACCATTTACCCATAGTCTTTCAGTTCCTAAGGGTTAGAACAGGGACTCAGACTCAAAACTTCTGATTCAAAGATTAGAAGTACTTTCTTTTTCAGGATGCCACTCAGATAGGATAGCTTTTGCTGAACAAATGTTTCATGCATTCCTTAAGGCAAAAAGGCAATGCTGAAAATAGCAACATCCTCTTTAAGCATACCCCCAAAGGAAAAGATAGTTTTCTTGGTGGAGACAGCAATGTAGGATAGAAACAGCATTTGGTCATATGTTAGTCTTTTCAGCCATATTCATTTACCTGGATGTTACCCACTTCATCTTTGTTGTAGCCAAATACAAAAAATATAAATGCTAAACTCTCATAAACCTTTCTGAGAGAAGTGCTATTCTATTAGATGATATTAGGTTTCAATGAATAAACATTTATCGAATGCATTGTGCATTCAATACACAATATTTTTGGTATACAAAGATAGTCCCCACCCTCAAAAAGCTTATATTCTATTGGGAAGCAAAATAATTACAAGGTATTAGAGTTAGAAGATAATTGAAGGAAGAAATAGGATACTCGAAGCTTTGGGGATCAAAAAAAAGATTTCATGGAAGTTTTCTCAAATTGAGTTTTAAAGAAAACATATTTGAAAAGATACAAATAAAAAGGGGGTACATTCTAGACATGGGGACAGAGAGTACAAACTCCACTCAAGTACATCACTTTTTATGATTCAATAAACAAATCCTAGAGAACTACTTCAGATAAACAGATTTTAAGTGAGTGTCTGAGAAGACACAGTTAGGAAGTATCAAAGGGAGAATTTGAATACTATATCATTAGATATTCCAACAGCTTATGTCTAGCATAGTTCTCAAATAGCCATTGCAATAATGACCATAATAATTTATGTTCATTATACATAGTAAATTCAATTGGCTTGATTAAAGTGTAATGATGAGAAACAAAGGGCAGGTACACACACATCACATAAGATAGACTACCAGGCTTAGACTTTGGAAGATTTGAGTTCAAATCCTGCGTCAAACACTGTTTCCCACTGGGCAAATCACTTAACCTTTATTTGCCTCAGTTTCCTCAATAGTAAAATAGAAATATTAATAGCCCTTAACTCTCAGTGTTGGTGTGAGAATCAAAGGGAATAATAACTGTAAAGTGCTTAGCATAGAGTCTGACACATAGTAGGTACTATATAAATTTTAGCTGTTTTTAAAAAAGAGAAGATGGGGCAGCTAGCAGAGTGGATAGAGCACCAGCCCTGAAGTCAGGAGGACCTGAGTTCAAATCTGGTCTCAGACACTTAACATTCCCTAGCTGTGTGACCCTGGGCAAGTCTCTTAACCTCAATTGCCTCAGCAAAAAATAAAATAAAATAAAATAAAAAAGAGAAGATATACTCACACATTAGACTAATTTTTGGTGTTGTTTCCTTGATGATTGTTATCAGGAAACATAAAACTGGATCTATTAGAGAACCAGAGATCCAGTCCCTCTGACACTTACTATCTGTGTGATTTTTCAAGTCATTCAAGCTCCTTGGCATATTTCCACATTTATAAAATAAGAAGTTTGAACTAGATAGACTCTAGGGTGCCTCCCAGATCTAAATCTAAGATTCTATGATCAATTCATTTACAAACATTAATTAAGCAACAGATACTGTGCTAAGCATTAAGGATACAAACATTATATCTATAATATAATAGTTTGACACAATATCCTCATACAAATGTGATCACATCTGCAGCAAACCAAAATTATCATTCAGTTTACTCAGCCAGTCAATTAAGTGAAACATCATTCAAACCACATGTTTGAAGCAACTGTCAACATCTATCTGCATTCTATAGTCAATAATGTCAAAATGGCAGCTTAGTAGCCATCTCTACCTCTCCTCCCTGTAAACTATTTAAACTAGTATACCTCACAAGAGATATTTAGTTTTTAGTGCAAATATAAAGATTAAACTTGGGACATTTATGTAATTTAATTACACACAATTCAATAAGAATTAACTAAAAAGCTTACTTAATGACTAGCAAAGCATTTACAACTTTGTTACAATAAGATCACTAGGTTTAGAGGAGTAAGAAATGCTTTTTGAAAGCCTAATCCTACCACTTAATAGTCAAGTGACTTTAGTCTATTCATTTGTCCTTTTTGTAGCTTAATTAGTTTATCTGTACAATGGGAATAGTTGTATTTACTACCTATCTGCTCTAAGTCACAAGAGAATGCATGAGAGGTGCCTCATAAAGGATATAAATGGCAACTATTTTTGTGAGAAACTAGGAGTATAAAAAAGGAATAGTTTTTGCTCTCAAGAAGAGCATAAAATGCCTACTATATATTCAATTCTGAACAAAATATAGTATAACAGTCTCATACTTGAACATTCCTTTATCCTAATCTAAAATCATCTCCCTAGTGGATCTCCTTAAGGATCTTTTAGGGTTCAGATATTATATTATCTGGGTAGCAATAATTTGTTAATCACATCTAGATTTTCATTTCTAAATAAAGTGCTTTATAAATCATCATCATCTTCATCATTATAGGGAACTCCTGGTGAGAAAACACTCTTTTAATGTTAATTAGCCTCTTCTTGCCTTTTCCCAGGATCCAACTTAATACATGACAAAGACAGGACTCAAACCAGGGTCTTATTGATTCCTGAACCTGTTATGCCTATTTGTTTTTGGTTTTGGAGGCAATCAGGGTTAAGTGATTTATCCAAAATCACACAGCTACTAAGTGTTAAGTGAGGCTGGATTTGAACTCAGGTTCTCCTGACTCCAAGGCCAGTACTCTATCCATTGCACCATCCCCTGACTCTTTCCTATATTGATTATGCCATGCTATTTCCCTGAAGTTGAACAACTAACACATTGGAAGAGATTAATTGATCTGATTAACTTATTACTACTGTCATTAGCAGGTAGCACTCAGGGAATGAGATATAGGACAGGGAATATTACAAAATCAGAGGAATACTTAGGACTCAAGGGCTATCTGAGAAGGAAGGGTAATTTTGTGAGGGGAGGGGGAAAGAGAAAGGGGGATGCATATGGGGTTGGAGGACTCTAAAGGTGAAAGAACTCAACATAAACTTTGCTTCACCATTTTTGTCTACCAGGTCATGGGCTATTACATTTGCTTTCATTCTAAGTGACCAGGACTTTAAATTGAGGAAATTAAGTTACATGGCAAGATTAATCATGCCAACTAATGAATAGTCTTATTTGAAAAATTTTTAATGACACATCTCTATGGTTCATTATCTTTGTGACCTTAGAAAAGTCAGGATCATTTTGTGGCCCTTAGTTTTCTCATCTTTAAAATAAGGGTGATTGAAGTATTGATCTTTAAAGTCTCAACTCTAAACTTCAGTAATTCTGTGGGGCTCTGTCCCAGAGAGGATATATCCAACGTGAATACGTATTTATTAAGTTCCTGATGTCAGGCACTGTGTTCAGGACTGAAAATACAAAGATAGGAGTGAAACAGTCCCTGACTTCAAGGGGGCTGAGATTCTAATGAGGGATACATCCTGTACAGGTATAAATATAGGAAGAATATAAAAGGATGAATAAATTAGTGTTCAAATGAAGAGCCCTAGATGATAGGAAAATCTAGAAAAGCTTGGTGGTGATGAAGCAAGTCTCAAAGGAAATCAAAGATTCCAAAAGGCAGAAGTGAAAACTATATATTGTAAGTATGAGAGACAGGCAGAGCAATGGTACAGAAATGAAAATGTTTTATTCTAGCAGCATTATGATGGTAGAGAATTGAGCTCAGAGACAGGAAAACCAAAGTTCAGATCCTTTCACTGACACATACTGGTTGTGTGAGCCTAGACAGTATCTCCCTCTCTCATAATTCCCTAAAACTGTACGTTGCAGAACGGTGAGTATTTTGCATGGGTAGAGGCAATTTCCTTTACTGGAGCTCCATTATTAAAGAAATCCAAAGTCTATATCATAAAAACAATTTGAAACAGCATTGAATATCAATACAAACAACTAAATCTTCTTAGTGATTACTGAAATTTAAACTAATGAATTTCAAAGCAATATATATGTACACATATGACTATTTTGTGGAGAACTCACACAGAAAATAGTTCACAAAGTGGTCAGAAAAAGCAACACAAGGACATTCTCAAGGTTTCTCTTAAGAATTTTAGAATTGATTATATGACATGGGAAACTGGCACAGGATGGTGCAGTATGGCGTGCCCATCCCAAATGTTCATTAGGTACTATTTGTGTCTGATCTGTGGCAGAGCATTCAAGCTTGTATTGGTTTGAACAACCTTGTATTGTTTTGAATACACTAACTTGACTCTACCAAAATGATGTCATTTTGGATCCCCTTGAGAACAAAGAACAACAACCAACCAATATGATATAAAAAGTCCCCAATAAAATTCTTTATTCATTCTCATTCCTTTTATTCATTTGCACATAGCGCAGTCATCTGGTTTTTGTTTTGTTTTGTGTTTTGATTTTGCATTATTTCCTAAAGATCTTTCAAATTCCCTTTTTATCACTCATATTGTGTGACTTTAATCAAATTAGAATATCCCCCTGAAACAATTAATTTTATTGTCTTTTTAATGCTGGTCATTTATCTATATCATTTCCACTTATTGAAAATATCTATACCAGTGCTACAAAACCAGAATAAGAAGTATAAAATTATAGGCTCAGAGATTTAGGGCTGAGAGGGATCTTACAAGTCATGGAATTCAACACTCATTATATGGATGAGGAAACAGGAATAAGAGGTTAAGTATGACCTGCCCAAAGTCATACATACAACTAATAAGTGTTTGACACCAGATGTGGATTCAGGTTTTCATGATTCCAAGCAAAATTCCCTATTAAGCCATTCAGTTTACTTGGGCTGTTAATATTTCTGGTAACATTTTAAAGATAAATTCATAGAAATACTTTTTTTATTAAGGAATTTGAAATGTTAAATAGAAATCTCACTATCCATATTCCTTTAAAAAAAATTGTTAAAAGAAAGGGAAGCCAAGAATTGTTGTTGTGGGGGGGGGGAGAACAGAATAAAAACAAAAGAGAACTTGAAAAATGGACAAACTATAAATACATATTTCATGACATCCCAAACTCCACAAAGCTGGCCTTCAAATGAATTCTATGAGTGATCGCACAAACCAAGGAAGAGACTAAGAGCAGATCCCCACATAATTAGTCCTAAACAATAAACAGACCATCTCTCTGGTTAGGATCACAGCTTGTGCTTTCTAATACACTTGATGTATTTTGGAGATTCATTTTACTGCTGTGAGAAAGAGTCTCCCAAGACCTGGGATCACCATTGGATTGTTCCAGTGAAAGGTCTTGTTAATATCATTTAGATGTAAATCATTTAGGTGTAACATACATTTGGGGAAGCATTGACTATATGCAGTGTTTAAAATCAACCTTTCACTAAACTTTATTGGGAAGATTATTTTTTATTAAATTTAATATTAGCACATATTAAGCATTGTTATTCATCAGAGTTAGAGTTCATTTTTATATGGGAATATAAGAATTGGATTGGTGATTTAATTTTATCTTCAGCTATAAGCAAGCCCAATTTTTTTTTTCCTAAAGTTGGTGAAAATAGGGGATGAAGGGAAAAGAATGACTTTTATGATATATCTCCCCACACACACTATCATGACTTTTAAACCACTTTTGTTAATTTCCAAAATGCTGTGAAAATATTTGCATTTTGCAGTATCAAATGTTGAGTTAAGATTATAAACATGCAGATGTCTTGATTTTCAATCACTCCTCATCCTGTTTGTGTAAGATAACCTTTGTAGCTTTCAAAAACATCTTCCAACACCCTGGGGGGCAAATTACCTCTATTTTCATTTCCTTTAATAGAGTTGGATCATCTTTTAATTAAAAACTTATTGAACCAGATTCTCCCCATGTATAAGTTACTCTCTGGGGGAGTAATTTATGCAAAGAGTAAATTTGACTCAATATTATATAAGAATAGAAACTGTACAATGAATACCTGGAATTTTCCATTAGTTTGTTAATCACTATAAACATGGTGGGAGGCCCCACAGACCTAGAAAGAAATGCTAAAATGGAGATGAGAGAGAGAATTAAGGAGGGAAACTCTCAGGTACCACAGAGTCCTTTCTCTCCCATGCCTGCTAGAAATTTGGAGGCTAGGAGAGTGATATATTCTTACAAGCCCAGGATCTAGGCCAGAAATGCATGTGGCACAATAGGGAACATCAGGTATAAGATATACTGGGAAGGAATTAAAGGATAAGAATATGTGGGAATGTATAGAGTTAGAAGTAAATGAGAAGTAGAAAAGACTGACCAATGAAGGAAGACCCAGGAGCATGAATCATATTCAGGTCTAGTGAGGAGAAATGTATGATGGAGAGGTCCTTTCCCTTTTTACATTAGTACAAGAAAAAGGATTCATTTTTTCCTTTAAAATTACTGTGTAGTGGCAAAAATCCTCTTAATTGGTTTATTTGCAAAAGGTTCAAATAGGTGACATTTCCCCTTCTTCTCTAGTAGGGAATGAGGCAATAACTACTATAAGCTTCCTTGTTGGAGAAGAGGTAATCTGAATGACTGTTGTAGGTGATGAGTAAGAAAATATATTCCATATGGGGCTCTGAAACTTATAACCAACCTCAATGTTCCTCCGATCCAAAGGTTCTTAGCTTCATTTTATATCAGCCTTTGGCTACCCATTCAAATCATTTCAGAATGTTTTAAAAATATATTTTAAATTTAAATATTTAATCAAACTTTAATTAATTAATTAAACTTAAATAAATGAAATATATAGTATTACAAAGGAAACCAATTATTTAATTATATAGTTATTAAAATTTCAAGTTCAAGGAACACAAATTATATAACTCTGCCTAACACTACCTGATCATAAGATTATAGATCTTGAGTTAGAAAGAACCTTGGGGGCCACCCTTCATTTTTCAGATGAGAAAACTGAGGCCCAGAGAAATTCAATAACTTAGTCAAGATCATACAAACTATATCAAAAATAGGATTTGAATCTAGACCCTGTGACTTCCAAACCATTGTTCATTCTACATACCTCACAGCCTCTTACCTCTTACTCTTATTATCTAAAATATTTTTTAAAATAGTCTTTCTAGGATTCTTAGCCTTTTTTGTCATGGATCCCTTTGGCAGTCT
Source organism: Myrmecobius fasciatus (assembly GCA_023553655.1). Classification (NCBI taxonomy): domain Eukaryota; kingdom Metazoa; phylum Chordata; class Mammalia; order Dasyuromorphia; family Myrmecobiidae; genus Myrmecobius; species Myrmecobius fasciatus. Next base: position 384,320 of record JAJPUD010000754.1, on the reverse strand, counting down.
TATAAAGTTTATGGATCCCGTCTCAGAATAATATTTTTGAATGCTTTGAGTAAAATATATAGGATAATCAAGTATTATCATTATAGTGAAATAAAATTGTCAATATAATTTAAAAAAAAAAAAGAAAAAGCCACAGGACTCAGATTAAGAACTGTTGAATTCTATCTACCACCCCCATCCTCCCCTTTTCCCTTTAAGTGTGCAGGGCTCCAGCTGGGGCTAGTTGTCTATCCACAAGCATCTTCCTCCCATTTTATTCCCAGAGGAGAAGAGGAACAAAGCTGCTGAGATAGAGTTTTTAGGATGGAATAAGCACAAGAAATGAATCAACCAAAAGATCTGTATTAGTGGAAGAAAATTAATCTGTAAGCTATCTTCAAATTATTTTCCTCCTTTCAATACTGGGTTTTCACCAGTCTGAGGAAGAAGAAGAAATGTCTTTACCTGACCTAACTGTTTATATTATGTCCTGGATCACTATGAAGTCAATCCTCCCATATGGAAGCAAAGCAGTGTTCCTAAATGGTGTTATCATCTCAGTCAAACAATAAAGCAATAATCATTTAGTAAGCAGTTACTAAATAAAAGGCACTGTGCCAGGTACTAGGGATACAATGCTAAATATGAAAGTGTCCCTGCCCTCAAGGAGCTTTCATTATCCCACTTGTTGTGTGGGCTGATCTGCTGTAGATAAGAATGACAAGATAAAATTAATTTTTCTTTGGCTGCCCCTCTCCTAATCCCTTTCCTTTGCCCAAGACTTTAAGAGAATCTGCTTCTTAAAGTGTTACCTTCTCTAAATATCCCAGCTGTAGTATTATAATAGCCCATAAAGTTGAAGGGAAGAACACTTTGGATTAACCTCAGATACAGCATCAAAATAAAGATGGAACCATTTGAGAAAATTGAGGAGTGGTTAGGACATGTGATTTCATCAGTTAGGGTATAAAATTAAGAGTATGGAAACTTCCCCCACTGAAATAGGTAGAAGCTCCCTTACAACTTTAAATCTTAGAGAATTGCTTAGGGGAACTGAGAAATTGTTACATTCATAATCACATAAGGAGTATGTGTCAAAGGCAGGATTTACATTCACATCTTCCTGATTCCAAAGTCAACTATCTTTCTACTGCACTTGATGCCTTTCCAGAACCCACTCCATCATTACCCAGCAAACATTTCTACTCTTTTCAGTTTCTATAAGAAGTCAGAATACTGGCTGATCCTAGCACTATGCCCTATATTGCTTAATGGATAAGCTATGATTCTTCAGCATGGAGGAGAAGCTGTTTTTCTAGGCTCCCATTTCTCTTCTCCTGGTCATTGATTCTCTGAGGCATTCCATCCAAGGGCACTTGTCTAGTAGGAAAATGACAGTTCTCTGTGTGTGTGTGTGTGTGTCTCTCTCCCTCCATCTTTCTCTTTTTGTCTCTATCTCTTTTTCTGTCTCTGTCTCTTTTTCTCTTCTTCCTCTCTATCTTTAAGCAAGTTAATTCATCTCAGACCCTCTAAGAAATTAAAATGTCACCACAACAATAAACAAGTCCAATTAAGGTGGGTTTAAAGAAACTGAATCAACAGTCTTCTATGGCCATCATCTTATCTTAGGTTCTTTAAGTCAGGTTCATCTATTTAGTGTAAAAATAAAAGAATGCATTTCTGGGAAAAGCACATTCTAAATAACATTTTTAGGTCACAGATTTATGGAGACAAATTAAGTTTTTGTAATTTTTTTAAATAAAGGACAGACATGAAGGATATTACCCTAATTATAAAAACTCATGCATAATCATAATAAAACTAGTTTTCAAGACCAGAAGCTAAAATCATAATGATAATTATCATTAGTACAATACTTCATAGTTTACAAAGTGTATCATATAGGGTCTCTGCCCGTTTTATAGCCATTTTACAGGTGAATTAACTAGGGACAAAGAAATTATATCTTGCCCAAGTTCATATAGTTAGTAAGTGGCAAAGCCATATTTTCTCACTTTTAGTCCAGGCTAATCCATGGCTAATACAATTACCTTTTCTTTTAATTTCTTTATATTTGACTTGCATAGAAATCCATTTGTTTGCTCAAAAAAAAATGATCAAATCAAAGATACACCTTTATTTAAAAATTTAAAAATAAATTATAATTGATATGAATAGATGCTTAGATGAGAAAAAAATTGAAAATCTTGTTATATTGTTATTATATCATTCTCTTGTCCCTTCATCCTGGCTTCCTATAGCCTATTCCTTCCCATCTTGCCCCATATCAAGTCTAAACCCATTCACCTGGTTTCGAAAGTGCTCTATTTTCTAATCCCTCTCTATTTATTCAATCCTAATTCTCATGTTTCTCTAGCTATTGCCTCCTAAATTCCACAATAAAATACTTTTCCCCTTTATTCTATAATAACAACATGTTCATCAAAACCCAAATCAAAGTGTGCCTCCTTCACAAAATCATCAGTGTAGTCCATATTGATCTTGTCCCATTACTGAACTTTTACTGAACATGGCTCAGATGTCTCAGACTTCTCAAACAACTGAATTGAAATCCTGTAAAAAAGGTATTTTGGTGGAAAAGAATGCTAGACTTGCCTGTAATCTAAATCTACATCTCATAAAAGCTCTATGATATTGAGTTGTCCTTTTGCCACTTTGGAACTCAGTTCCTCTTCTTTAAAATGGGTATAATGATACTTAAAATATCAACTTCATAAAGTTTCTGTTAGAATCAATGAGATAATCTAGGTAAGTGCCTTAAAAATCTTATAAACTACTATTATTGTTATTTCAAATAAGGATTAAATGAATTGTATTTATAGTTAGTGCCTGAAGGAGAGGGGAGAAGGAGATAATATGGCCTTACCAAAACAGAATGATTATTCATATCAGTAGGAGGAGCATGTACTTCAGTCTCTTTGGGAAACTACTATTTTTTTTTCCTTTTGTATTTTGTGGAATCCTTAACATTTGCAAATGTACCCCTTTCTCCTAATGCTTTAGCAAACTACAGTCCTACCTCCCAAGTACTGTCAATTCAGAGAGAAAAGAATTCAACATCTCTGCTTCATCTATCTGGTGTATTCTTAGCTTTTTAGAGAAAAGAAAAATAGAATCAACCCCCCCCCATTTCTTCTCCCTTCAAAAAAAAGTTTTTGAGATTAAAAATAAGCTGTACTTTAATAATCAATATATAAGTCAAAGAAGTAGATTCTAATACCACATCTGCCACTAATTTCCTATATACCAAGGGGAAAGTGTTTTTTTTTTCCTCTATATGGGGAAAGAGGGTGATAGCAAGATATAAATATCAGCTATTATTAGTATTTTTTTCAGGCAAGACTTTTGTAAATGAATTGTATTTGTAATTCACAAGAGATACTATAGCACTCAATTTATCAAACCTCAACTTGTTATTTCTTCTCCACATTCACTAGAGAAAATCTGCCTAGCCTTGTCAATATTCTCCATTTCTATCAGCTGTACCACTATTCTTCTTAAAGCAAGCTAAAGATAGCCTTTTTTTTACTCTTCTAGCTCTTATATGTAATTTCAATAAATATTTTCATATCTTCTTAAATATGTTTCTCAGATACATCCCTTCCTTTCCATGCTCACTGCCACCACTCTAGTTCAGGCCTTCATCATAGTATACCTAAATTATTGTGCTTGTCTCTAAAATGATCTCTTTGTCTCTAATTATTCCCCTTATCCAGTTCATCCTACATACTATTCCTAGATGAACCTTTCTAAAACACCACTGTTATCATCTCATTCCCTTGTCCCTTCCTCCTGGCTCCCTATAGCCAGTCCCTCCCCACCTTGCCCCATCAAGTCTAAAGTCATTCACCTGGTTTCAAAAGCACTCTATTTTCTAATCCCTTTCTATTTATTCAATCCTATTTCTCATCTTTCTCTAGCTATTGCCTCTTAGACTCCACAATAAAGTAGTTCTCCCTTCTATCCTATAATGACAATATGCTCATCAAGGCCCAGATCAAAGTGTGCCTTCTTCACTGTTGGGCTCTGAATAAAAAAAATCATTGCCACACCCCCTTCTTTGCCATTAGGACTGGAAATTGAGTTTTAAAAAAGAGCCCAGGAAAAACCTTGAAGCTCTGACTACCTTACATGCACTGTGTAATAAACTCCAGGCATGTTATCTAGATCCTTGCTAGGATAATTCTCCCTCCTTTTGAGTATTGCCCCTTGACTAATTGTTTCCTGTCTTCAACCTTCTTATCTTGACTCCTATCCTGTCAGACTTAAGTTATGATCCTTTCCTGGAACTATGGCTTGTCTCTCCTCCTAGTGTCCTTGCCCTTCTTATCTACCTTTGTTTCTCCTATAAGATTGTATACTCAGGTTATGCATTCTGTTTGCAAACCCCAATTAGTTAAAAACCTATGTAAGTTCCCTGCCTTGGTTTATCTGTGTCAAATGCTTTGGACAAGAGTCCCATATGGTGAGAAAGCTTAAACTCCATATTAAAGATTAAAAACCAATCTCTGCTTGCCTCAGTTTCTCTGGTATTACATCATGAAGTCATCAGTCTAGCCCACATTGATCTTATTCCTTTACTGGACTCTTACTCAACATATAGCTGGTGCCACACAGTCATATAGTCTAGCATTGAATTTTTCTCATATGATTGCATATATGTTAATTTTACTTCCCTAACTAAATTGCTTTAACAGTAAAAAAAAAATCATGTCATATGTTTCATTGTGTCTAGATCCCCAAAAAAATACTTGATGATAAAGTGATTATAATTACTCTAGTATATGAATTACATCTTTGGGCAAGAATCATTTAGGGTCTACTGACCTTGTTTAAAAGGTTTTTAAAGGACAAAAAGGTGATATTTCCTAATTTTACCCTCTCCTTTCTAATTGTCTTATTTGTGTTGTGGGTACTACCATTCTTTTTTTTTTTCCTGAGGCAGCTGGGGTTAAGTGACTTGTCTAGGGTCACACAGCTAGGAAGTGTTAAATGTCTGAGACCAGATTTGAACTCAGGTCCTTCTGACTTCATTGCTGGTGCTCTAACCACTATGCCACCTAGCTGCCCCAGGTACTACCATTCTTTTAGCCACCAAAGTTCATCACCCTAGAACCAGTCAAGAAATGTTATTAAATACTCACTGTGTGCCAGGAGCAATGGCAATACAAAGAAAGGCCAGACAGTCCCTGAACTCAAGAAGTCCACAATTTAATGGGAAAGACATGAAAAGAATTATATATCATCAAAAATACAGGATAAATTATAGATAATCAACAGAGAGAAGGTACTGGAATTTAAAGAGATCAGGAAGGTTTCTTGTCAAAAGTGGGATTTTAAAATGAATTTAAAGGATTCTAAGGAAGACAAGAGAAAGAGATGAGGTTGGAGAGAATTCCAGGCATAAGAAACAGCCTATGGAAATGCTCTGAGTCTAGATATAAAGCATCTTGTGCAAAGAACAGGAAGGAGGCCATTGTCACTAGAGCAAAGAATACATGTGAAGGAATAAGGTATAAGAAGTCTGGAAAGGTAGAAGAGAACCAGGTTATGAAGGGATTTGAATGCCAAACAGAAGATTTTATATTTAGTCCTGAAGATGATAAGGAGAATACTAGCGTTTATAAAACAAAATAGTGATATTGTCAGATCTGTGTTTTTGGAAAATTAATTTGACAGTTGAATGGAGGATGAACCAAAGTGGTAAGAAGCTTGAGGCAGGGAGATCCACTAGCAATCTTTAGCAATAATCCAAGTTTAAGGTGATAAGAACTTATATCAGGGTGATGGCAGTGTCAGAAAAAAGAAGGGGGTTTGTACAAAAGATGTTACAAAGGTAAAATGAACAGGACTTGGCAACAGATTAAATATGGAGAGTGAGAGAGGATAATAAGTTGAGAATGACATCCAGATTGCAAGCCTCAGTGATGGGGAGGATGAGTGGTGTCTTTAATAAAAATCAGGAAGTTCACAAGGGGAAGAGTTTGGAGTGAGAATTGCTGAATTTGAGTCACCCTTGGCTCTTTGAGCTCACTCAACCCTCATATCTAAAAGTCTTATGAATTCTAGATCTCTGATTCTGTCAGTTCTCTCATTTATACCATTCTCTCCATTCACACTCTACACAGTCATCACCCTCATTCAGGCCTGTCTGGGACATGGGTCTAACACCAGCATCTTCTTAATTCAGATTCTATGCTGAGATAAAATGATGCACTCTCCAATCATTAAACATTTATAGAGGAGGTCAACTTTGCCCTAGCAAAGCAACTATATGACACAAGGATTCAGTGGCTCTAAACTCTTCTGAGTATAGCACTTTTCATCTCCATCTACAAATGCATCTAGGTCATCAATAGGTCATCAGGTATGGAAACTCATATAGACTTAGGCACTCACCTGGTCTGAGGAACATAGACTCGATGAGACAAGGACTTTTGTTTATACCCCTAGATGACTAGAAAGCTACTTCAGTGAAAGTGGGACCAATCAAGTTGCAGGGGCAGCTTAGTTTTGGGCCTAGTTTTGTCTAGGAGAAAAGAAAATGGGAAGATTAATAAGAAAGCTGTCTCAGAGAAGTTGAGACTTATCAAGTTTGGGGGTAGTTTTGTCTTCTTTTAGGTAAACATGGCCTTCCCATGTTGTGGGTGGGAAGAAAGATATTGCTAGAGTAATGTTAGTCCTATCACTTCTCACTAAATGGCCTCCAAAACTGCCTCTCTTTATCTAATCTCTCCCTTATCCAATCTATCTTCTAGGCCGTTGTCAGAGTGATACTCTTAAAACACAATTCAGACTATGTAGTAACTCCCCAGCTCAAGAAGTGTCAGTGATTCCCCATTACGAATATTAGAAAATGCAATTATATCTGTTTGGCATTTAACACTTTTTTTTGTAGTCTGGTTGTGTAGGCTATCTTTTCAGTTACATTATGCATTACTCACTAGCTAATTTGCAGTTTCACACATATAACATTCCATCTCCTGCCTCCCTGCTTTTGCTTAGGGTAAAGTATTTATAAAGCATTTATTCCAGGCCTGGGCTGGGTGGTAAAGTGGATAGAACTGTGAGCTTGGAATCAGAAAGACTCATCCTCCTGAATTCAAATCTAGCATCAGACACTTAATAGCCTTGTGATCCTAAACAAGTCAATTAATACTATTCACCTCAGTTTGTCATCTATAAAATAAACTGGAGAAGGAAATCGTTAACCACTCCAGTATCTTTATCAAGAAAACTCCAGAAATGGAGTAGCTAAGTGGCACAATAGATTAGAATGCTGGGGCTGGAGTCAGAAAGACTCTCTTCTTCTTGACTTCAAATTCTACCTTAATCACTGACTACATATGTAAGTGACCCCAGACAAGTCACTTAACTTTGCCTCAGTTTCCTCATCTGTAAAGTTAACTAGAGAAGGAAATGGTAAACCACTTCAATATCCTTGCCAAGAAAATCCCAAATGGGGTCACAAAAAGTCAGACACGGGAGAAATAATTGAACAATAGCAACATCCCATGCCTAAAATGCTTTTCTTCCTCACCTCTATTTTCTAGTATCCTTTAAGAATCAGTCAGATAGATATTAGATAAGAAACAATTGGACAGAGTCCCTGGATTCTGATAAATAAGCTCCCACCTTAACTTTCCTGGAATCAGGCTTTCCTATTACTTTCTGATCATTTCCAGACCCTACAAGTGTGCCCCTTTAGAGCTCCTATTTATGTTTTACATTATGCCATTAAAATGTAAACTTCTTAAGAACAGTAATAGCACATACTACACCACATCCACTTTATATTTATTTTGTATATATCCCATATTTACTTATCTATCTATAGTCCCTCTAACCTAAACTCCTTGACAATAGAGACTATTTCAGGGTTTTTTTTTTTTGTCTAACTCCAGTACCTAATACAATGTGTGGTATGTAGTAGATAATAAAAGGTTATTGATTGATTGACTGATTAGAGATCAATATAGAAAGAAGGAAGGAACCCACAGGTTATAAATGTATTTCTGGTGAGATTCAATTTAAGAAAAAAATTAATCTAGTTCCTTGTTATGCTTCTCATCCTGAGAGTGACTAAAGATCCCTGGGAGAGGACGTGTCAATCAAAATAGGATTAAAAAGAGCTTTGGAACAGTACAACTCTGAGAAGGCAGGACACATGGCCAAACTAGCTTTTTTCATATTCTTTTTGTGGTTAGAGAAGGAAGAAAAGAACAGAGGGTGGGAGAGAAGGGAAGGAAAGAAGAAAAGAGCCTCATGAGCTCAAAATGTCTGCTTTCCCATTTCAGCACAAATTGAAGTGATACCATGCAAAATTTGTGGCGATAAGTCCTCTGGAATCCACTACGGAGTCATCACATGTGAAGGCTGCAAGGTATGAGATTTTAATAGAATATGGTCAAAAACATCAGATCACTTAATGATGATACACTTCTGCTTGGCTGGCTTCCTTTTAATTCATTATAAACATATATGTGTATGTGTATGTGTGTATGTAATATGTTTATACACACACACACATATATACATATATAGTGACTAACCAGTCAACGGTGCCTTAAAAACTGCTTTTTGTTTAAGGCCCTGAATTATTTACATCTACAGCAGTCATATAAATATAGCAGCTTGCTGTGTTAGCAGTATTGTCCCCATTAAACTTGAGGGCACTTGCTACCTGGGAGGGCAAATTAAAGGTTAAAAATAAATATTGTAAGGTGATAGCTATAAACATTTCTCTAAGCCTCTTGAGAAAGAAGTAGCAAGTCTAACAGTTGAAAAAAGAATTGAACTACCCCTTACATTCATGGTTAAGAAGAAAAGCCAAAAGAAATTTAGAGCTATAAAAAATCTTAGAGGTCATCTAGTTCAAACTCCTCATTTTATAAACACAGAAACTGAGGCTCAGGTAAGAGAATTTATTGCAAGAAGAAAATGTGCTGTGCTTAGAACCAAATAAGTTTAATTCTTGGCTCAATCATTTGCTACATGTGACCCTCTCTTATGTGGCAGAGAGGAAAAAGCACTAGTTATGAAATCAGGGGATCTCGGTTCAAATCTTTATGCTGATGCTTGCTACTATTTTATCTTAAGAAAGGCATTTCTCAACTATGAGCTTCAGGTTCCTCCTTGATATGAGAAATGTTAATTAGCCCATATGAGAAAGTTAGTTAGATTGGATACCCTTTGAGATCTTTCCCAGCTCTGGACCTTTGATCCTAAATCACTTCACCTCTGAATGTCTGTTTTCTCATTTATTAAGATGGATCAAATGACCTCTAAGATTTCTTCCATCTCTAATTTATTACTGTATTTAGTCACAGAATTGGGGGATTCAGCTTCCTGATTCCCAGTCCCATTACTTTCTCCTCTATTTTGTCTTCCCAAAAGCAAAAGCATTTAATTGAGCAGCTCCATTTCAAAGAAACCCTAAGAGAAGTGAAGCAGTTAACATGTATCCAGCCCCGAAGCTAACAAAATCGGATATATAACAAGTTTACAAAATGAATGATGTGAAGTAAAAAGGAAACTATAGATCAAATATGAAGGGGGAAATGAGAACTGTTACATAACTGTTTCAAAGTCGAATCGGTTAGGACTGCAAATAGAACATGTAAAATGCAGCACAGCATGTGTGGGGAAAGGTGACATTACAGGTACAGTTATTGGAAAGAGCAATTACAGAACTGATTGAAGATGCAAGCAAAGTGAATCATTATTTAATGTCAGTAAACTGAGGCGAGAAACAGCACAGTCATAGATTCTGAGATCCGATCTTCATTTGAAGAGACTTTCAAATATAAATGAAACAAAGCCCATTGTAGCACCACTGAATAGTGATGCTGGGTGAGAAATTGACAAGTCTTTTTATAATGCTCACACAAAGTGTGATCCCTATAATTGAAATTGGCAGCAAAAAAGAAGGGGGGAAGGAAATAAATGATAAAAGAAAAAAGAAAGAGAAAAGCTTTATCTCAGTAACCAGTCAACATCCTGAGCTCCCTTGGATATGATTAGTGTTAATCCTTTTGTGAACCTCCAGAGATGTCCTTTAATATTCTCCTGCACCACTGCCTTATAATTAAAGGTTGGAAATATATCGGCTGTGTGCATTTATTCCTTACCTGGCTACCATTTCCTACAGTAAAGGTAAAAATGACCTTATCTCTCTTCTCTCTCCTGGCATCAGTTGGTAATTCTCATGGGCAATTTTTTCCTAACTTCCTGAGATATTGGATATTCCCTATATGGAAAGATACTTTACCTCTATTGGTTTTTAAATAATCCATTTCTTTTCATATAATATTTCTTGTAAAATTATGTCACTTAGTTCAATGTCAAGTGAAATTAGTTCATGTTTCATTGTTTAAAAAAATAATCTAGATGAAAAATGGGAGGGGGGAAGAATCACAAAGTATGGAGAAATGTTTTTCATGTAGAATCAAAAACATTTTCCCAACATTTTCTTCTCTGTGTTATAGTTAGTCCAATTAGAATATAGGTAAATTTAGATTCCAAAAGATTAAATGGCTTGCCAAATGTAAAACAACAGGTCAGTAACCACATTGGAAATAGCATTTAAGTGTTCTGGCTTCTAGTCATCTTCTCCCTTCTGCCTTTTCTCTTCAAATAGAAATCAACCTTCAGCAAAGAATGTAGCTATTGTTCTATGGGATACCCTAAGCTTTAAGTTAAAATGACATCCTGAACCACAGAATGTAAAAGAAATCTTTAATGGTTAAAAACAATTAAAGCATGAAATAATTTTCTTCAAATAAGAACCTCAAAGAAGTTTTTTAATAATAGCAAGGCAACACTTCACATCAATCCTCAAGCATTTCATGGCATTATTTTCAAGTCAGTACCAACAACTCATTTTTAAATAACATTGACTCAGCTCATGCATTCATTCAAATCCCTATTCATTCAATAAAATTTGAAAGAGAAACTACTTTTCATGCCAAAAAGCACATTTGCAATAATGAGCAACAGATAAGCAAGAAATGCCTCATAATTAGTGTCAAATTGGCCTTAAATTAAGCCTGTAGCTATAGCTTCAGGAAAATGTTTTAGTCAGTATCAGACCTGTACTCCTAAGCAACTCTTAAGTACCAAAAAGTACAAGCCACATAATGCTTATTGAAATGTAAATCTCATATTACTATTAATCAAGGTATATTTGCTGAAATGATACTGTATGACTTGTTTTCATGGATTCCAGGAAGCCATATTACTTCTTTCTGGAATTTGTCATGGATTCAATGCTATCATTCATCCTTGAGTGTCAGCCCAATTTTCATCTCATTGTGAATCTAGTCTCTGTTGCCATCCAGATCTCACATTCTGCTATGATTACACCTCTGGATCTCATTGTCACCCTTTAAATCTCATAGAACCATTCCATTAGATAAATTATCCTCATGGCTATGCTGTGATGATGCTAGTTCTTTTCAATGCATGTCATTTGTTTTTCTTTGGGTGTAAGAAAGGGTAGTAGAAGCCAGGTCTAGTTCAGGTACTGGAATGAGATGGTTGACCTATCCTCAAATTAATTTCTGAGATCCAGCAAGTAATTACTTGGGAGCTAAGGTTGCATTAGATAGTTGGAAAAACACAGAGGCTGATGACTCTAGTCATATGTTTTATTTAAGGCCACTTAGAAATCAAATCAATAAATATTTATTAAATACTTACTATGTGCCAACCATGGAGCTAAGTGCCAAGGACACAAAAAAAAACATCAAAACCAGTTGCTGACTATAAGGAGCTTATATTCGGATGGAGAAAATGATACACACCATCACTGAGTTCTTTCCAACCTGTTACTCCATGTTCTTTTCCCTTCATAAACTCTGTGTGGTGGAGTGAGTGGGTGTGTGGGGGGGTGTTGTGTATGTAGATGCATCTGTTTCTGTTTCTCTATGTGTATGTATATGTATTGCCAGCTGCAGAATCAACTTCATTCAGCTTTCTTAGAGCATCATGGTACTATGGGAAGAACAATAGCTCTGTCAATGGACCCAGGTTCTAATTCAATTAAGTGTCAGAGAACACATTCTCTCTATGACCTTAGACATTCTATTAACCTCCACGGGCTTCAGTTTTCCCATCTGGAAAAAGGGAAAGAATAGACCAGAAGTCTCTTCTAGCTCAAATCTATAATCCTGTGCTAAGACATAAAACTTGTTTCCATTTTCTCACAATAGGGACTAAGGACAAAGAGAAGCCTTTGGTTTTGTGCTTACTCCTAGTTTACCAGTTTACATAGCACTGTCCTCTCTACCTTCCTGACTATTATCATATCCATGAAATGCTGCTATTATTCTTCCTGGGGAAAGTCTGCATTGTCTTTAATGGGAGAACCTCAGCAAGATCCACAGGAAAGTGGCCAAGGAGTTTTTACACGTAAACAAATTTGTGCTGACAGTGAATCCCCTCCAAAGAAATTTCACTATAGAGTACAACCCCTCTGTGCGTGATAATAGTTCTTGGGTTTTGCTTCCTATAAAAATATATTTCTCTCTCTCTCTCTTTCTCTC
>JAJPUD010000754.1:314785-371765 GCA_023553655.1 Myrmecobius fasciatus | reverse complement strand
CCTTCCCTCCCTCCCTCCAGGGATTCTTTCGAAGGAGCCAGCAGAACAATGCATCTTACTCCTGCCCAAGGCAGAGAAACTGTTTAATTGACAGAACGAACAGAAACCGGTGCCAACATTGCCGGCTGCAGAAGTGTCTTGCCCTAGGAATGTCTCGAGATGGTAAAGAGTTAACATCTTGCTCTCCTATTTAAACCCTTTCAAATGGTTGTTGCTTTGCTGGAGCCAATTTAAACCCCTGTTATAGTTTCCAGAGAATGGGAATATGGAAGAGAAGAGGTGGGGAAGACCTTTCTGATAGCATATTAACTGAACACATAGAAGTTTTTGGGTGGGGAAGGAGGTGGTAGGGAGGGGGAAAGACATACATATCCAAGGGTGTTTGATGAGAAAGTAACGAGCTGAACAGGTGCGTAGTTTACACTGAAGGTAGAGGAAGCAAAAATGTTTTTTTAAAAGCTTTGCAAACACAGAGAGCTGAAGAGATTGGATAAGTGACATGTCTAACCTGAGGCACACCTGTTAGTTAGGTGTGAGTTCAGCTAATAAGCCTGATGGATTTCTGCTTGTAAGAAGCAGGGTTCATGTGCTCTTGGAGTTGATCATGTCTCTCTGGCAGATGATTTGTTCTTATCCTAAAACCCATCTTTCAGCTCCCAACTAATCTTTAGCAAAGACCCAGATGGCATTAGGAGAGTTGTTTAGGACAATTTGGCCCTGGATCTGACACAATAGGGATCTTTCCCCATAGCTACCACTCTAACTACCTCAACTACAAACTTCATGGATAGAATCACATTTTCCTCACACACACACACACACACACACACACACACACACAAATTCTTTAATAAAGGTAAGAAGGAAGTGATACTTTGAGCAGGGGAGAGGGGAGAGAAAGGAGGGGGAGTCATTTGGGCTTTTCTAGCATATTGCAGGGAACCTTGGAATTCTAACAAATACATAAATGGCATTTCTCTCTAATATTATCACAAAATGGCAAAGCCATTTAACTTCTATAGGCTTTAGTTTTCTGACATGTAAATGAGGAATTGACCTAGATAACCTAAATAACCTAGATAAATTCTTAGGTTCCCTTAGGTCTAACTCTATGACCTTATAACCCCTATGACTGAAATGATTCCTTGCAATCTGAGATTCCAGTCACATTCTCTCTGCCATAGTTCTGAGCAATAAACTTTTATTTAAAAAAGAAGTGATTCTATATTCACATTCCAAAGTGATGATAATTAGCATTCATTTACAGCTAGTACCCTGTGAGGGCAACTGGAACTAGTGTGTGGCATGGTTTTAAGTACATGGATAAATTCAGTTTGACACATAACTTGACAGCTAACATATAAAATACTTAGTCCTTAGCCTGCCTTTCCTAAACAGGAAAGTCCTTCCTGGTATGACATTTGAATCTGTAGCTACTTTTGTCCCAGTGACATCTACTCCACCCCCCACCCCAAAGGAATCTGCCTTGCTTCAGCTGAGGGCATCAAGGATCTGTCTTTTGATTTACAAACATTTAAAGGAGCAAAGAATATAAGCATCTTCTAACCAACTATGTTTTATCCCTTCCTTGAAATCTGCATAGAGGGCTGCTCCCAGGGATTGTGTATTTGGAAACTAAATCATCTCACCAGAGAATTCCACATGACATGATCTGACCCACGTTTTTAAGAAGATCCAGAAAAGAAGGAAAAAGAGAAGTTGGGCAATGACTAAAAATAGTATTCATTGAAATAGATTTAGATGGATTACATATGAATTTGAAATGTGGGTCGTGTAACTTATTTCTGCCATGTGAGGGCAGCACATTAATTGACACCATCCTGAAAGCCTCATTTATAAATGTAGAGTGACTCCAAATAATGGGATGATTGTGATGATGTTTCTATAGTATTTAAGGTTTACAAAGCACTTTACAAATGTCTCAATTTATCTTCACAATAATTCTGGGAGGTCAGGGCTTTTATTATCCTCATTTTGCAAATGAGAACAAGACAGAAAAAGGAAGGAAGAAAGGAAGGAAAGAGAGAGGCAAGGGGAAGAGAGAAGGAGGGAGGGAAAGAGGGAGGAGAGAAGGAAGGAATAAGGGAAGGAAGGAAAGAAAGGATGAAGAAAGGAAGGGAGGGAGGGATTAAAGGAGTGAAGGAAAGAGATGGAAGGAGGGAAGAAAGGAGAAGAGAAGAGAGGAAGTATGGAAGGAAGGAAAGAAAGGAGGAAGGAAGGAGGAAGGAAAGAAGGGAGGGAGGGAGGAGAGAGCTGGAAGGAGGAAGGGAGGGAAGAAAGGAGAAAAGAAGAAAAGGAGGAAGGAAGGAAGAAAGCAGGGAGGGAGAGGGAGTAAAGAAAGAAACATTTATTAAATGCCTGCTATGTGCCAGACCATGCTAAGCATGTTACAAACATCTCACAACAATTCTTTGAAGTAGGTGCTGTTATTATAACCATTTTACATATGTGGAAACTGAGGCAAATACAGTTGAGTTACTTGCCCAGAGTCACATTGCTAGTAAGTGTCTGAGGCCAGATTAGAACTCAGGATAGACTCCAGGTTCAATATTTATTTCTATTACAAAGTCCTTGTAATTAAAGAAAACATTCTTTTTGACTATTAGCTCTTGTGATACTGAATGAAATCAGTGGGGTAGAGTTATTATACAAAAGGACTCAGGCCAAGAGTCAGTAGGGATTTAATTCATCCCACAGGGAGAGGAGACTCTTCAACTAGCTGGTATAATAAGGTTCTGGGGTCTTTTTAATGGTGGAATAACATTCTCAAAGGAGAAAGGAATAAACTGCATTAAATAAGCCTCTGAGAAATGAAAACAACATGATGGCCAAGGACACTGAAAACTTAAGGATGATGATACGCAATCAAGCCATGGGTCAAACAACTATTCTGAAGCTGCCAGAAATGACTTCCTGAATACTTCCTACAGATGAATACATGCCAAATAAGTGGTAAGGAGAGTGAGAGGATACAGTGGACAGAAAAAAAAATGTAATTCTTTCTTGAAGGGAAAAGCTTCTTCCTTATTGTATCATATGAAGGTTTAAGTTTTCTGAAACTTCTATGTGGTCCACAATTTCAGGTCTTGGACTGGTTAAGTAAACATTCCCAAAGTACTTTAAAGGCATTAATAGTGACCAGACTAAGAATGTTCAATCTAATTTGATTCAACAAGCATTTATTATATGCTAGGCACTGTGTTTGGCTCTGGGAATAGAAAAACAGAAACAAGCTTAGACCCCACTAGGGAGAAACACATAATAAGGAAGGCCAAAGCAAAATATACACAATACAAATTGCAAAGTAATTTGGGGGAGACATGAAGGGTTGAGACAACTTGGGAGAAATGAAAGAGGAGATCAAGAAAGGCCTTGTTTAGGAGGTAATGAATCAAATTGAATTGAGCAAGGATTCCAAGAGGCAGATGTGAGGAAAAAGAGCATTCCAGGTAAAGGGGGCTATCTTGTACACAGTTATGGAGATAAGAGATAGTGTGTACAAGAAAGAGCAAATAAGACATTTTGGCTAGAATGTAGTGTGAGCAGTGGAGAGCTATGTAAAATCAGCACAGGTATAGAAGGGAGGACTGAAACTAGATTGCAAATGTATTTAAATGACAAATAGAAGAGTTTGTGATTCATCTGAGAGATGCTGGGAAATCAATGCCATTTAAATAGGGGAGTAACATGATCAAGCCTATACTGAGGGGGGATTAATTTGCCAGATTAGTGAGAAACTTGCTTCATTCTGATGATTGTTGAAGGTTTTTGGCTGTCCATGAAAAGTTTCTCTTGATCATGGCTTCCCATTCAAGCATTTTAAACTGTAGGGGCATCCTCTATAATTGCTGTTAAGATTTCTGTAATTTCCCCTTAATAGTTATCACCATCCCTAAGTTATTTGTGTCAGCTAGGTGGTGCAATAGAGTACTGGACCTGGAGTAAGCAAGAGAGTCTTCTTGAGTTCAAATGCAGCCTCATACACTTACTATGTGACTCTGGGCAAGTCACTTAATTCTGTTTGATTCCATTTCTTCATCTGTAAAACTGGCTGGAGAAAGAAATGGGACACCACTCTAGTATCTCTGCTGAGAAAACCTCAAATGAAGTTACAAAGAGTCAGAAACAATTGAAAATGACTGAACAACAAAAAGTTATTTATAAGCTAACAGACTTGTAGACCCAAAGCTAGAAGGAAAATCCAGGGACCAGCCAGTTCAGCTTCCTAGAGAACAACAAAAAATGATAGCTTAGTGATACAGATATAAAAGTAAAAAACAAATGGTACCTAGGATCTATTCCATCAAAAAAAGAGAGTTTCTCCTAGGGATTAAGCTTTGCTATAGAGGTTCGTGTATGTAATTGATTAATTTACAAATAGTATTGAAGAAGGATCTTAGAAAAAATAGCAGCAACTTTTTTGCTGCAACAACAAAAACTATTTAAAAGCTGTAGTGAAAAGAGCATCAAACTTCAAGTCAAGAAAATCTAGATTCAAAGTCCCATCTCAAGCATTTACTAGCTACGTGACCAAGAGAACAAGTAACTGAACTATTTCTCTCAGCCTTAATTACTTCATCTGTAAAATGAGGATTAATGATACCTAATAGTATTTAACTTGAAAAGTTGTTATAAAGAGAAAATGAAAAAGACAGAGAAGGAAGGAAGGAAGAAGGACAGAGGAGAGAGGGAAGGAAGGAAGGAAAAAGGGAGAGAAGAGGGAATGATGGAGAGAAGGGAAGGAGGAAGAGGAAGGGAGGGAGAGAGGGAGGGAGAGAGGGAAGGAAAGAGGGAAGGAGGGAGGAAAGAAGGAAGGAAGGAAGGAAGGAAGGAAGGAAGGAAGGAAGGAAGGAAGAAAGGCTATCTATGCAAACTTCCTCATTTTGTAAAAAAGGAAAGTGAGGCTGAGAAATGTTCATGGAATTTTATAGTTAAAGTGGTAGTAAGTATTAGTAAGAATTCCAACCCAGAATCCCTTACTTTTCAGAGGCTATCAAGTGCAACTCATAACTGAGCAAAAAAAATTCCTTCTATAATATCTCTAAAAGAAATCATCTAGTTTCAACTTAGGAGATCTCCAGGGACTGGGAACTCAGTACCTACTAGGGAGCAGCCCATTCAACTTTGGGAGAACAGAAATTGTTGGAAATTTAATTGTAAGATCCTTGAATGCTTCCTCTTCTTGCAACAACAGTAAGGGAGATTGGCTGTTTCTGTTCTGAGGGCTGAGCAGTCTGTGCTACCCTACAGACCACTCCTACAACTCAGCAATCTAGTAAAGCAAAAGTTGAGAGGAAGGGGACAGGAGAGGAAGATATTACAAAAAAATCTCTCTCTCTCTTTCTCTCTCTCTCTTTCTCTCCATATATATATATATATATATATATATAAACAAAATACCCTATTCAATGGAGCTCCTCTGTATTATCATTAACATCATCTCATCCCTATTCTTATTTTAAATATAAATATTTATTAATGTCTGAGACATTTGAAGTTTTGTAACAAAATGTAGAATACCAGATCCTTGATCTCAAAGAACTCATGAAATCTGAGAAAGCAAACAACACATATAGAAAGAAATAAAAAATTTCATTGTCACTAATACCTTATTAAGCTTTACTCCAAAGGCATATGAACAAAACCTTCAAAGAAAAATAAGTCTTTTTTGTTAGTCCATGAGTACTTTCAGACTGCCTTCCCCTTTTCTCATTAGAATGATTAGGGACACTACTTAAAGAGAAAAGTTATATAGAACCCAACTTCTTAAACTGCGAATCATGACTCCATATGGGCTCTTGTAACTGAATGTGGGAGTCATGAAATTATGATTTATTACCAGTAAGTGTTTGATTTGTATACCTACTTTATATACTTATTCACCTGGGATCACATAAAAATTTCTTGGGTATAAAGGGATTACAAGTGGAAAAATTTAAGAAGCCCTGATATATGACAGAAAAAAATTTAAAAAGAAATTTCCTATGCATTCTTAAATGGATGTTAAAAGTATCTCCAGTTCAGGTGTGACTTATATCATAGGATAAAAACCTGAGAACTGAAAAGGATCTCAGAGACCATTTAATCCATCTCTCTCCCTCATTTTACAGATGAGAAAATTGAGGCAAAGATAGTTTAGTGACTTACCTGGGGCCATACAATAAGCTATGTGTCTGAGGCAGGATTTAAAACCAGGGTTGACATAATTTCAGTGCTCCAACCACTAAAGCATTAATGTCTCTTGATCTATGAACTCTATGGTCCCTTTCAGCCAGAGTGAGATTTTATGCCAATTCAATTCATTAAACTTATTTTGTCTCTGACTGCTAGAGAAACCTAAAGACAAGATACATACATACATGTATATATAGGTTTGCAATGTCTAGAAAATGTATAAAGTCCCTCTGTGAATTAGTTTGTGTCATTTTTGGGGGGAAAGTGAGAATGATTAAGAAGAATACAGAGATGGAAAAACTGAAAATTGGCAATGATAAGGTCTTAGGGTTTAGGACAAGCTAGCCTATAGAATTTAGTAATCTTATGTTATATAGTCAAGATTTGGAGACTACAAAATAGATCATTCTCGCTAGCTGTGTCTTTTTAATCATTTGGCCATTATATATTTTTCTCTTAAATCAAAAGAAAAAAATCATAAATTAATAGAGACTATACATAATTTTATCTCCTTTCTTAGCTTTTAAAATATAGTTCTTTCTCTGCAGGACAGCACTAGGCTCTCTGTCAATCTAGCACTGAATTCCAAATTGTTAGTGAAGACACACCCTAGTACTTCGACCAGTACAATTGAGTGGTTAGTGCATTTATTTGCAGTGAGAAAATTTGAGTTCCCAAGTAATAGCTAGTGCCTGTCACTTAAGATGTTAGGATTAATTCAATTCAACAAGCCTCTATTACATGGCTACTACATGCCAGCCACTGTACTAAATAGTGGAGATGCAAAGGCAAAAATGAAATAGTCCTAATCCTCAAAGGGGATTACTTTCTACTGGGAGAAACAACATGTACTTAATTAAGTAAATGAGAGAGGGAAAGGGGTGGGAAGAGAGACAGAAAGAAACAGAGAAAAACATAGAGAGACACACACAGAGAGAGAACAGAGATAGAGACAGACAGAGAGAGACAAAGAAACAGAGAGAATACAGACCAATTTGTTAATGGTATCATCAGGATAGGCCTCTGGTAGGAAGTGATGCTTGAGCTGAGCTTTGAAGTTACAATGTAGAGAAGAGGACAAATATTCCCGCAAAGGCACTTAAAGGGGAGATGGAATGTCATTTCTGAGGAACTGGAAAGAAAAACATTGTTTCTTGTTTTCTGCTTTTCCCCCCAACTCAGCTGTCAAATTTGGGAGGATGTCCAAGAAGCAGAGGGACAGCCTATACGCAGAAGTGCAGAAGCACCAGCAACGGCTTCAGGAACAGAGGCAGCAGCAGAATGGGGAAGCAGAGGCCCTTGCCAGGGTCTACAGCAGCAGCATCAGCAATGGCCTGAACAACCTGAACAACGAAACAGGTGGCACCTATTCCAATGGGCATGTCATTGACTTGCCAAAGTCTGAGGGTTATTATAACGTGGATTCGGGCCAGCCATCCCCAGATCAGTCAGGACTGGATATGACTGGAATCAAACAGATAAAGCAAGAACCTATCTATGACCTCACTTCTGTACCCAACTTGTTTACCTATAGCTCTTTCAACAATGGGCAATTAGCACCAGGGATAACCATGACTGAAATAGGTAAGTACACTGTTCATCTTTTCAAACACTTTCTAGAAGTTCAACCTAAAAATAGTTGGAGCCATTTCCATTGTGAATGTTTCCCTAAGTCTGTTTTGGATCACTTAAATTGAATCAAATAGGGCTTCTACTCAGTTCAATGAATCTCTTTGTTACCCCCAACCCCCAAAATGATTATTTTATCAAGAAAGAAAAGAATGGGGAAATGCTATGGATGAGGAGGGTTGCATTTTTTTTACAGTGGTATGAATCTTTGGAGGATAAATGATGTATGTATAATGAAAGGAAGTTTGTCAATCAAGTAAATCCAACAAATATTTATTAAGCACCTGATGTATGCCAGACACTGCCTTACATGCTGGGCACACAAAGACAAAAATAAAACTGTGCTTAGTTTGAAGACGCCTACACTCTACTTTCTGGAAGTTCTAAGTAAAATAAGTAGTGCTAGCAGTAGCTAATATGAGAAGAGCAATTCTTATAAACTTGGGGTCTATAATCAGTCTTTCAATCTTGGGCAAGTAAACTCTGGGTCTTGATATTATCTGTTAAATGTTGGATTTATACTAAATGTCCTTTTTGGTCCCTTACACATTTAATATTCTAATCATTCAACATTCGGTGCTAGGCTCCAAGAAAGCATTTTATTTTGTTTTGTTTTATTAAAACATAGTTTGATAGTTGGCATAGTTCTATTCTGAGTTACTAGCAGAAGATAGAGCACCAAATTTGGTGTGAGAAAGACAAGTTCAAATCCAGCCTCAAATACTTACTAGCTTTATGACCCTGGGCAAATTATTTCATCTCTGTTTGCCTTGGTTTTCACAGTGCCTGGCACATAGTAAGTGCTATATATAAATGCTAGCTAATATAATTTAGGTCATTTTAGAAAGCCATCAGGTATAATGGCAGAAGATAGAATCTGTTAGAAAGGACTTATTCAAGTAGGTCCTATAATAGATGATATTATGAAAAAGGTGGAGAGGTTGCCTAGTTTTGGTATCCATTTCTCATAGCAACAAAACCCTCCCCTACATTGTAGTGTCCCCAGACCCCAATCTCTGAATTTCTTGATCCCCATTTCCATGACCCCCCATTCTCACTTCATTGAAATGGCTATTCTTTGTTCCATTTCATGGAGACCTATCCAGGTAATGAAATAGCTAACCTCATAAAGTAATTGAAACAAATTTCAGTGAAAGATTGTGGTTTAATATGTGACCCCATCTAGATAAGTATTTGATTTTAACAGTGGTCTTTTTTGCACTTTACTCCAAAGGTGTGGTTCATATGGGAATTTCAGGCATCATGGACAGCTTGAGGGAGAGATATTTTTGGTCACTGGAACCTTTTAGGGCCTTTAAATCACAACATGTAGGCTACCACCTACTCTGCTTCTGCCTAGGGCTAATCCTATAAATAGGACTCCAGGGGAAGTCTGAGCATAGTTTCAGTTCTATAGGCTTTGAACACTTGGTAACTATCCCAGATCTTTCAGTGTATGTGCTCCCTCACACACACAAAGACACTTGGTCCTTGCTGCCATGACCTGCTACTAACTGGTATGTCATACATATCCTCCCCCTCTTCTGTCCCTGCTCCCACCATCTGGCTATGGTAGAAAAAGTATATAAATATGAAATTTAAATATTTAATTCTCTCTTACAGAAACAGTAAGTTTTCTTGTATATAAGAATCATAGGGAACAAACCTGCATTAATTAATATTCACAACTATGAAACTATTTAGAAGGTAAACCTCTTAAGCCTTTGGTCCCTTTATGAAGTAGATGAGCAGTATATTTGGTAGAATGTAAGCTCTATGAAAGAAGATATTTCTTGTACTTTTTCTTGCCATTTCATCTCAGCATTTGGTTGGCTGTTAAGAGTTGGTATTTGATAAATAAATAAAATTAATAAATAATATTGGATTTTTGGAAATCCTTCCAGGTAGACCACAACAATAATCCTTTATCCCACACGAAAAAGTATTGATTTTCCTTCATTCTTATATTATATCTAAAGACCTGATTGAGTTATTTGGAAAATGCGTTACTTAAAGAAGTTTTTGTGAATAGCCTTTCCTCTGGCCCTATTCTCTCTCAAGGAGAAAATTCTCCTAAGATAATCAGGAACCACGGCATTCACTCTTTCTCAGTTCTAGTAGCACCCTGGATTTCCATCACAGTCTCTAGCAGTCAAAATGAAACCAGCTTTTAACGGATTTATTTAAAGGCATATGGAGCCCTTAAAATTCTCCTCATCTGGAATAAAATTCAAAGTTTTTTTTTTCTTATCAGAGAAACTGGGATGCAATTCAACAGTTCCACCCCTGACTTCTCACAAACTCTATGTGACTTTACCCACCCACCCCACCATCCCTCTTTGTAAACATGTCCTTCTGAAGAACTGCATCGCCATCTAGTGGGCACATGAACTCCTATCTGATCAACAGCTAGCTTCTGAGAGGCTCAGTTCTTAAGAATAATCCTCGTGAAATGAAAGAAATGCATCAACAATCTTCCTAGTTTGATATTTATTCTAGCTTTAAGTTTTAAAACGACCTTGGTATGAACATTCAGCTCTCCTTTTTTCACAAGTTTACTGTGTTGAGTATCCCGTGGCGCTCTCCAAGGTGCCGGGTGCCACAGGTGCTTACATTCTAGTTATGTCTGCCTATCTGATGTGGTTGATTAATAGTGTGTCTATATACTTTTGTGTCTGACTAGCTACCTGTGCAAAAAAAAAAGTCCAGGGGAAGGGTTTTAAAAGGCAAGAAGTGAATCTGAATTAAGCCATATTTTGAACATATTAATTCTATATTATATTATAGGATTTTTCACTGTACCATACTATATAATATTCCATGTTTTATTATATCATGCCAGACTATAACAAAGAATCTTGCTAATCACACTTTTGATCTTCAAAGGGACTCCTTTGTTTCCTCTGTGTTCCAAGTTTGTAAATAAGGGAAGCAGGTCATTGTTTTAATAATTAGTAAATTTGAAAGCATAACAACAGTATTGCTTTTTAATAGTTTTCTAATCCGTCCTTCATTGGAAAAACTATCATTCTGAATATAGATAATAACTTAAAATTTCTTTTAAAAGTCAAAACACAGATTTACCAGAAATTCCAAAATGATCCCATTGTCAGTTATCTAGGTAATATGAAAAGTTAGGTAAGTACTGAAAAATTTTGCTGAGAATACAGAAATCTCAGAAGAACAGGCATCTTTCTAAAAGATATGCCTAGAGAATGAACAAGAATATACTGCACATCTCCCAGAGAGATTTATTTATGGAAGAAATGAAAGTAGTGATGTGTCAACATCCAAACACCTTAAAAAACTAATCCTTTCAGAAATTGTAACCTAGTGACTTGCAGTATTGACTCAGAGGAGGGATAAAATTAAGAAGGGCAAACAAGGTCTACAAAATAGCACTTATCCTGGAGCTGTCAACAGAGCTTACTTAAAATGTGAAATTGAGCTGACATATTGGGTGTGATGCATGTATAGCAAAAGTATGGAGACTGCCTGTGGTTGAATTAAGGAGTACAAACTAGCTAGGAGGGAAAAACAAAAACAGTATGGTTTAGCAAGAAAGGCATTTGGCCTTGGAAACAAATGTCTTTGGTTTGACCCTTCCCACAGTGACTTTAGGCAAATTTTTGAATCACTCTGAATCCGTTTTCTTTTCTGTAAAATGGGTATACCTTAGATCAAAGAATTAAGTGGAAAGTGAGGATAAAATTGCAATCCATTGGAAAAATGTTGGTTGCAACTGTTCATGTAAATTTTTGGGAAAAAAAACAGAAAATGGAAAGCAAACCTTCTGTCTCAGTTATCAAGTTCAGTGCTATAAATGTTTATTAGCACTTTTACCTATAATGCTCTGTGCTAGGCACTGGAGAGATAAAGATAGGTATACCCCAACTTTTGCAGTGAAGAACTATATATCTAAAGAGATAAAAGGCAGCTAGCAAATAGCTATGGTACAAGGCAGAATGAGATAAGTGCAAAAGAGGGGTTCAGACAAAGTGCAATAAGAACCCTGAGGAGGAAGAGATCACTTTCAACTCTAGGATGAAGAAGGGAGAGAGGTCATAGTAGGTCTCATAAAAGAGTTGGCATCCAAATTGAGCCTTAAAGAAAGGGAGAACCTCTAATAGAGGAAGTGAGAAATATGGAAGTAGGAGACTACTTAAGACTTAGGAGACAGTAGAGAAGAGAGGCAGCATGAGAATATATTCTGACTCTACCAAGACAGAAACATGACCACCCAGAGGATTTATAATTACAATGGAATGGTGGCATAATGGGCAGAGTGTCAGGACTGGAGTCAGGATTCAGTTTCAGTTACTTACTAGTTGTGTGATCCTGAACAAATCATTTAACACTGTTTGCCTCAGTTTTCTCACCTGTAAAATGAGCTAGAGAAGGAAATAGCAAATCACTTCAGTATCTTTACCAAGAAAACCCCAGATAAATAAATTTGCCCCAAATCACAAAAGTAATAAGCCTAAGAATCTAGATTTGATTACTAAATCCTCTAACTCCAGAACCACCATTTATGGTTAGAATTCTAGTCATTTAAAATATAAAACAACTTCATTTAAAAAAAAATTTTCCGGGGCAGCTAGGTGGTGCAGTGGATAGAGTACCAACCCTGAAGTCAGAAGCTCCTGAGTTCAAATCTGATCTGAGACACTTAACACTTCCTAGCTGTGTGACCTTGGGTAAATCACTTAACCCCAATTGCCTCAGAAAAAAAAAATTCCTACCCTGAATACTGAGTATTTATAGTTACAGGAGACTGCAACAGAAAAAGATATTGGCCAAAAAATTTATTTTCAATGATGCACTACTTTTATTTATAAAAGATAAAGGAGTTTTGAAAATATTATTACTCTGCCTTTTCATCTTTCAAAAATACACACATCTTAAAAATGTTGAAAATCCCCTTTCCTTAGAATTCCAAGTTCTATCCAGTTTAAGATAGCCAGTGATATTTGTTTTTATTAATATATTTTGAAAGATAACCATGCATTCAAAAATTTTACTTAAAAGGGGCTAAATTTTTTTGTTATTATCTATTAGCTCTTAGTAAAGATGGGAGCAGGGCTCAAATTGAATGGAATCTACCAAAGGTCTTTCCAGGGGATAATAAATTAGAGAATACCTCTTAGGTAGCTAGGGAAGGGGGCAATTCAATTTACATTTTTGTATCATGCCCTGAAGGGAAGATACCTGATGAAAGAATTCTCTCTAAGGGGGCCAGCACAAGCCCCAGGCATTTCAGAATGATATTTCTTCATTATCAATGCCATTACCCTCAGCTGGTGGTATTCAGTCAACAAAGATTTAATAAGCACTTACAATGTGCCAGGCAGTGTGCTAAACACTGAGGATACAAATACTGGCAAAGACAGCCTTAAAGAGCTCTTAAAGAACTGACAATCTATTGGGGGAAACAGCAGATAAACAATTATGTGCAAACAATCTATATACAGAATAATTTGGAAATAAACAGTAGATGGAAATCACTAGAATTCAAGGGGTTGAGAAGGGCTTCCTGTAGAAGATAAAGTTTTAGCTGAGACAAAGGAATCCAGGAAGCAGAGATCTTCCTAGTCCTGGGGGGAACAATTCGTGAAAATGTCAATGACTTGGGACATTAAGCAACTGCAAAAGAAAGAGTGCTACTACTGCAATATAATGGTGATCCTAATAATTTCTTATAAGAAATGAAATATATGTAAATATGTGTATACATATATACAACATACTTATATGTATATACTTATATACCCATAATGCATTTTAAACAGTGTTAAAATAAGATAATGAACTCCCCTCATACCCTGGGATTTACTGGATTAAACAAATATTCTAAAGAATTTTTTTAAGGAAATTATTTAGGGCAGAAATTGTGTGAAATTGATCTGCTTCAATTGAAGCTATTCTGGAGACAGGGGATCAAATTGATTTTTGACCCCAAATTCAAAGTCTACTCAAGGAGACACTAAATACTTATCAATGAAAACATAAATTATTAGGGGCTTCTTGCAGATGAGAATTTTCCTTTTTAACACTCAACTGAAAAAAAATAGTCCTGTTAGATATGAAAGATTTTGCATCAAGGGAGAAGAAAAGGAAATTTCATCAGTTTCTGCCTGTAGCTAAGTAAGATGAAGCAGGGAAGTGATGAATATGTGGTGACTACAGAAACAGCTCCCACCAGGCAGCTCCCACTTTCAATAGCCAGGGAAATTAGGCCAGACCTTAAAGATGTCAGATCCTAGGCATTTAGTAATTTTCAGGCATCCCACAGCACTTAAACTACTATCATAATAACTCCTTCATTCATGAAATCACATTAGTGACCTGCACCAATAGGGTGAAGGCTTTGGCTTGTGTAGTAGTAGTAGTAGTAGTAGTAGTAGTAGTAGTAGTAGTAGTAGTGTAAATAGATTTGCATAAAACAATCCACTGGCCTCCACTCCCCAATTTATGTTGTCTCCTTCAGTCAAATATAAACTCCTTGAGGGCAAGGACAATTTTCACTTTTGTTTCTGTGTCTCCAATGTTTAATACAGTGTTTGGTACATGGAAAACAATAAATGATGTTTCATTCATGTAGGACTTCAGAATAGAGGAATGTTAACTGATCCACATGGAGACCCTTGCCATATGAGATCAATTAGCACTGCAACTTACTAAAGTAAATTAATTCACTATTGACATAATAATGCAGGAAAGTACTAGAAAGATTAAGCATGTTATATGAGGGGTCACTTCTGTGCAGAGTGGATGGAATACTGGACTTATAGAAAATAAATCCTAACTCTGATACTTACTAGCTATGGTTTACTAGCATAAACAAATGTTTGGGCTGCAATTTTTTCAACTATAAAATGGGGATGATAAAAGCACCTACCTCACAGAGATGTAGTAAACTTTAATTGAGACAAATATGTAAAATACTTTACAAACTTTAAATGGCTATATAAAAGTAAGTTGCCATCATCATAACTATTATTAAATCATTTTTATGGTTTATTAAGAACAATAACTAGAATTCTTATAATGCTTTGTGGTTTACAAAACACTTAACAAAGATCACTTCACTTTATCTTCATGACAACTCTGGGAGGTAGGTAGGTGCTCTAATTATCCCCCTTTTATAGATGAGAAAACAGCCTGAAGGAAGCTAAATTACTCACCCAGGTTCATACACATAGCAAGTATGTGAAGCTAGATTTGATCTAATCTTTCTGACTACAGGTCCAGCCCTCTATATATTGTGCCATTCAGATGTCTTACAAAATATTTTGCATAAGTTATCTCTTTTCAGAAGATTCAAATCTATATGTCTGCTTTAATATGGCACTATAATTCCTATGGTAAGGGAAAAGTAACTATCCCTTAAATCTATATCCTATCTAAAGAGTAATTTAGGAAGCCATTATTTAGTGAAGAATCTTGGAATAAAAGAAGTCCACTCCTCTGCCAAAGTAAATTAAACTAGAGTTTCTTAACCTATTTTGTACCCACATCTGGGAGGCCTATGAACTCCTTCTCAAAATAATGTTGTTGTTGTTTTTTAATTAAAAAATGTGAGGCAACTAGATAGCATTGTAAATAGAGCACCAGCCCTGAAGTCAGGAGGACCTGAGTTCAAATTTGACCTCAGACATTTAACATTCCTAGCTCATATCCTGACCAAGTCACTTAATTCCAATTGCCTTACAAAGAGAGAGAGAGAGGAAGAAGAAGAAGAAAAGAAGAAGAAGAAGAAGAGAAAAAACATGGAATTAGAAGTAAACCAATTTCACTGAAATAAAGTTATCAACGTTAAGCAAAAATTTATAAACCTTAAGTAAAGAAGCTCTAGATTAGATGACTTAAAAGATCAGTTCTAAAATTCCATTTTTCTGCCTTGGCACAGGACCATTCTCACTGATAATATATTTATTTTCCTTTTCAATCATCTAAGCATATTTACATAATTGAAGGTAATCAAGTTATTGTTTTTAATTAGTTGGTTTAATCACTTGAAAATATAGAAATGGCCTCCAAAGAATGCCCTCTGAAATGGATGTCAAAAGTCCATTGAATAAATCTCCATAAGGGGATTGACATCTATTTAAATTGCCCAATCAATTGACATGTCAAACAAAATCCAAGTAGTAAAAATCATTATTAATAATGGCCCTGGGCAAATCCCATAATTAGGTTTTGACCATTTGTATCCAAAGTCAAAGCCCACTAATTGTCCTTTGTGTGATTTAGTTGGGAGGTGTTTTCTCCCCCTATTGTTTTGTTGTTTTTAATGGAGTAAGAGTAGATTTTAAGGGACCCTGGTCTTTACTGAAATGTTTTCCTTATAAAGTGTAAGCCATGCTCTCATCCCCAGCAACTCTATGAAATTCTTCTCATGAATCAAAACAAAGAGTATCCTGAATCAAAATGAAGAGAAATTCTCATGATTGGTTCCTCCATCTGAACTTGCCCAGCATTAGAATAGTTTTGGGGGTTTTTTGTTTTTTTATAAAATATTCCTGCAGTTAAATCCTTCCCCAGGCTGTTGGACAGGTCCAGAGAAAGTAAGCTATTAAGAGGTGAAATGATTTGCCCAAAGACTTTTACAAGAGAAGTTAACAAAAAGTCATTTTTTTCTTCTCTTCACTTTTTTCTTGCTCCTTTTTCATCACTTTTTCCTTCCTTTTCCTAAAATTGTTCAAAAAAACAACATTTACAAATGTATTAAACGTTTCCTATTGTTTTTTAAAAAAGACATTTTCTTCTGAAAATTGACTTCCAACAGTAACATTTTCCTTATAAAAGGCATCTCTTTGTTGCTGAAGTATTTTCAAGAAAGCAGTCTACAATTTTCAATCTTGTGTGCATGCATGCATATATGGACACACACACATACACACAATTGTTTTAGTCCAAAACTGTCTTTCACACTTTAAAATACAAACAGGGAAATAAGTTAAATATTCAATTTCTTTTGTATTGCTTCAGCTTTTTCTTTACTTTCCCATATTACCCTTTTGAACATTTGAATTGCTCATTTGATCTTTCTATTCTATTTCAGCTTCATTCTCTAGCCCAAAATGACTCTTACTTGAGGTTTCAAACATTGCAAAAAAAAAAAAATGCTCCTTCCTAAACTTGCTGATTAACATTGATCTTGTCTATATTTTTATTTATGTTGGACTTAATTTTATTAATTTTGGGTGCTCTTTTATTTTCATCATGATTGCTACTATACCACATGCTTATTATGGTTTTATTTTTTAAAATTCTATTAATAGTAATGTGCTATTCAGAGGATATCTTTCTCTTACAAAACTCAAGGAATATTATGACTAATATCTGTGCCAGGTAAGAAGGATAATTTACAATAGAAAGAATAAAGGTGTTTAAATTTGGAATACCTATGTTCAAACCCCGACTTTGTCATTAACTACCTGTGTGACTTTAGGAAATGTGTTTCATCCCTCCATTATAGTTTCCAAATTCCTTTTGTTTGTTGTTCAGCCATGTCTGACTCTTCATGACCCCATTTGGGATTTTCTTGGCAAAGATACTGGTATGGTTTGCCATGTCCTTCTCCAGCCTAATTTACAAATGAGGAAACTGAGAAAACAGTGTCTTGCCCAAGATCACTCAATTAGAGAGTGTATGAGGCTATATTTGAAATCAGATCTTTCTGACTTAAGCTTGCTGCTCCCTCCACTCCCTGAGCTCCCCTCCAGCTTCCCTAAAATGATCCAATTTCTTTCATTTTAGAGATGGAGAGCTCAATTTTCAGACCTGCAAGTAGGAAGAAAGACTTTCCTAAACCTAGAGGAAGATATTTGTCACAGGTGTGTAAGAAGAGGAAGGAAAGGAGGATGGATCTTAGAGGAGGAATATTTGTCCTCTTCCACCACAACAGAGGCAGCATTATTGAGCACATACCCCCTACCCAAAAAGGAAATTACATGGATTGTCCCAGATCTTGGATATAAAATCTCATGCTTCTAAATAGTTCACCACAATATCCTTTTTGTTTTATTTTGTTTTACTTTATTTTGGTCTTTTGAGGGTCTTTTTTGCCATTTATATCTATGCTTTTGAGGCTAGCATCAATAAGGACACACCCACCCACAAAATATCCTCTTGCAGATACTGTCAGAACAATACTGGGATAGATACCCAAGGACTATTATTGTTTATATTCTCTGAGCTTCAGTTTCTTCATATGTAAAATGAGAGACTTGGCCTAGAAATTGTCTATATGTTCTCTTCTGGTTCTGAATGTATCATCCTATGATAATTATGTTCTCTTGAGGAATGTAACAATGGTAGATATCTGTTTTTTATCTGAACAATGTTAATATTTTCATCTTAGAAACAGCAAATCTAACAAGCTTAGAAATAATGATGATGGTGGTGGTAATGATAAAGATAATTAATAATAGCTAACATTTATATGTCATTTACTATGTACCAGCACTGTGGTTAACATTTCACAATTATCTCATTTGATCTCACAGCAATTAGGAGGTAAATACTATTATTGTTCCCATTTTACAGATATAGCCTGAATCCTCATACTTTGTCTACTGAAAACTAGTCAACTGAAAGGGGGAAAATGACACCTAAAACTATTGGGTTATTCTTTTGCTTTTTTTTTTTTTTTTTTTTTTTTTGCTTTGTTTTATTGGAGAGGGTTTGGTATCAGATCAAATGAACATGTGGAATTTTTTTAACCTATTACCTAGTTGTTTTGTTGTTGTACAAATATTTTTTAAGAGCCTGGATTCAGGTAGATAGTGATATCCTGAAAACCTAATGAAAATACTTAGCTTGAGCTCTGAGCAAATCTCTGGAGGTACTCTGGCATTAATTCAAAGTGAATCCCCTAAAGGAAATCCACTTTGGGTATAAGCTGAACTGAGCAGTCAGCTACTCTTTCTAGATCCTAAGGGTAAGTGGCAAATTAAAAATTCATTAATCATGTTAATTGAAGCTGAGTATTAGTGCTTTGGGAAGTATACCTCCTAGTTTAAAAAAAAAAAAACTGGGTGGTTCAAATTATCAAGAGGAAAGACTGGGATTTTTTCTCATGAGAAAAGTAAAACAAAAGAAATCTGGAGTTCACACGCTTTACCCCCTAATGCTATGTATATCTTTGATTCTTAGCTCTCACTTTTTGTGGTAGAGTTGGGTCATTGGTGGGCATGATAATAATAAGTAGAATGGTGGTTTTAAAAAAGACCCTCAGCATTTCTGCCTCTGCTGGCATGTGGGGTTCCAATGAGGCTAGCGTCTCAATGGGAATATATCCCCGACTTTCTAGCCTTTGGAGAGCACCACTTGCAGAAAAGGGCCAGTGAATTCTAAAATAAGCTCTTTTAGTGAGAAAAGCCAGCTGAGCAGTTGAAATCAGAAATGCAGAAGGTCACTTGCTATTTTGGAAGCTGCAAGCTGGTCCTCATTTTGTAACTTCGCAGTTATAAACAAAGAACTGTCACCTTTCCTCTCAGTGTATTTATTTCCTATGAAAATAAGCTGATTTAACCCTTTTTATACATAAAATTAAGGGATTGGCAGATTTTTTATATCATTTGCAATTTTAAACAAAAAATAGTCACCTTTTTTCTGGGTGTATTCATTTTCTATGAAAATAAGCTGATTTAACCCTTTTCATACATAGAATTAAGAAATTGGTAAAATTGTACAAATTCTCAGTTACAAACAAAAAATTTAACCTTTCCCTTTAGTGTATTTATTTCCTTTGAAAATAAGCTGACAACCATTTTTGTACATAGAATTAAGAAATCAGAAGATTTTATTACAAAAAGCAATTTTAGTCAAGCAAAATAAGTTATTCATATAGTAGGAAAGTTATTCATTTATTACTTTTTGCTTAACTCTAGAATGTTATGAGGAGGGGAAAAAAGACTATTTCTTATGGACAGTGGTGGTGGTAGTAACTATGGTGATAGTGGAGTTGGTAGTGGTAAGGGAGGAGACTTATGCTTTCATTGGTGTATAGTAGAGGTATCAAACAAAGCTAATGCCTGAAACACTCTGGAGTGGACCTAAATCAGATTAAAATGTACTTGGAAGATTTTTAACCAAATAGAAATGTGATAAAAACATAGATAATATTAAATTTTAAAATTAAGTCAATGTGAACTCTACAAGGTTTCCTTATTTAAGGTTTAATGGAATCTTGAGTTTGACAGCATTGATATAAGGTACTTCTGGGGGAAAAAACTTCCAGTTTTTAAGCAGAATCTTAGCACAATCTTAGAAAGTTACTTGGGGGGGGGGGCAGCTAGATGGCATGATACATAGAGCACAGACCTGAGTTCAAATCCAGCCTCAGACACTTAACACTCAATCGCTTAACAAAATAGCAAGTAATTTAGCCCCAATTGCCTCATAAAAGGCAAAAAAGAAAGTTTTGGGGGGGCATTGAGAAGTGTAATTATAATAGCTAGCATTAATATAGTGTTTTCTATATGCCAGATACTGTGCTAAGTAAGTGCTTTACAAATATCTCATTTGATCTTTACAACAACTCTGGGAGGTAAATGCTATTATTATCCACATTTTACAAATGAAGGAGAAGAAGCAAAGTGACTTACCCAGAGTTTCTGAGACTGGATTTGAATACAAATCTTTTGATTCCAGGTCTTCTCCTGTTTCCACTGTACACCTAGCTGCTTGCCTTGGCTTTTATAGATTATGTCTCTATACTATGAAGTATGGGTATTCCTCACCTAGACTACAAACTACCTTAGGAAAGAAGTTTTTTCTTCTATTTTTAATTTGTTTTAATTACCATACAATTTACAATATAATGGTTACGTATTCAAAGCCTTTCCTTTGGATAGAAGAAACAAGTATTGTTCTATCATGATTAAGATCCTGATCATTTGGAAATAGGTTTTTCCATTATTATCCTAGGATATAAGGATCATACTTATAAAGCATTCTAACTTACAAAGCACTTTATTTTCGTGATCTCATTTGGTCCTCATGACAATTCTTCAGAATAGGATAAGGAAACTGTAGCTGAGAGAGATTGGGTGATTTGCTGGTAAGCAGCCGAGGTAGTATTTGAATCTAGGTATTTCTGATTCCAAATCCAGACAACTATCCACCAGGTATCTAAGTAATACAATGGATAGAAGTTGGAGTCAGTAGTCCTTCCTTTAAAGTTTATCTCAGACACTTAATAGGTCTGTAACTCTAGACCAAATCACTTAATTTCCCTCATTTTCAGTTTTCTTATCTATAAAATGGGGATAAGAATAATAACAGCTATCTCACTGGATTGGAAGACCAAACAAGGTGATACACATAAAGTATTATACAAACTTTAAAGTGCTACATAAATATTAGCTATAATTATATATAGCCTTCATTGGCTTGGGATAATTGATAAAATCTAAAAAGGACCTCAGAGGTCATGTAGTCCAATGCTCTCTTTTTATGAAAGAAGAAACACTTTCATAGGTTTGTAGTTAGAAAAATGCACTATTTCACAGCTTTTTTTTTCTTTAACTTCCTTGTGGTAGTTAAATATTTTAAGAGCCTCCAATAGTTTTCAACCTTTCAAGTCAATATGATGAATATCTTCTTCCTCTAATTACTTCCTTCCCTTTTTCTCTCTCTCCCCTACCCCGACCACTATACACATCCCTGACCCCATACACATACACAATCTCTTAAACTAGAAGGAAATTCTTGATGTCTTTTCCAGCAGGTTCCTTTCCCCATACCTTTAAGGAAGTGACTTCATCCATTGACCATAGGAGAATAGCAAATGCAACTCATAAACATTACTTCTCTAGGTGCTCGAATTCCACTTGTCAACAAATCCTCCTGGACAAACTCAGAACCCATTATCCTGGCATCTCTTGTCCTAAGATGCTTCTGCATGCAGCAGTTTGTAGCTTAGGGGCAGTAAAAGGATCTGACACAAAGTGGGCACAAAGGACAATCAAAGGCAGCAAAGGGAACATAATTGCCCCAAAATTTCTTATCTCCTTTGCTCTTTTACTTCTATTGTTTGTTTCTAAACTTTCGCACATGACTGCTCCCTGGAGAGGACTTTATATAGTTTCCTTTTCTGCTTTTCCAAGCAGTCTTGGCAATTCCTCTGGCTCAAGAGGCAATGAGAGAGGGCAATGTGGCATGGCAGGAAGTGGACTGGGCTGCACTAATGAAAATTTTTCTTCCTATTCAACGTTTTTGAGCAGTGGGCATAGAGAGGATAACATGCCAGAAAAGAGGCATAAGACTACAGACTAAGAACTGGAAGAGACCTTAAAAGCCCTTGTATCCTAACCCCTCATTTAACAGGTGACAAAAGTGAGACTCAGGGAAGTTAAGCAAGTTGCTCTGGATCACACAGCTAGTATCTCATAGAGATTTAATTTAAATTTTCCTGGCTCCAAGTCTAGTATCTACTATACTACCATCAAATCCAACCCTATTTTAGAAATGGGGAAACTGAGGCTCAGAGAACTTAAAGGATTTTCCCCTAGCACAGCTACTAAATAAATGTTGAAGACCAGACTATATATCAACTTCTAATTTCAAATCCAGTACTCTCCAGACTTTTAAGTACTTTTCCAAAAAGAAAAGCAAAAACAAAACAAAAAACTTACATTTTCATAGAATCAGAGGACAAAGTTTTAATTGTGATTGCAAAGTTTTAATGTGATTTTAAGCTTACATTTTTTTTAAACTAAAAACAACACTAAGACTTTTGAGACACCATGTGCGGGTGTGTATGTTTTAGATGTTTGCATTCATTTGTATCATCAAGACTCAAACAATGAACTATTATACTACTACTCATTCTTATTAAAGTATAGATTAATACTGAGTGAATCCTAACTTATTTAAATAAAAAGGTAAGTCAGTGAAGCCATTAGAGATATAAAGTATCTCTCTCTATATATATATATAAAGTGTAGGAATATTTTTAAGCATTGTATAAACCAGAAACCAATACAAGTAAATATGTTAAATGAAGAGATTAAGAACACTACAATTTAGCATTTTTCTAATACTTTATATTTGTAGTGGGTTTTGTTGCTATTTTAAGGTTCTTATTAGACAATGTATCAATCTGGAAATGCCCTTGATGCCCATGATCTTTGCTCTGCCCCTGCCTTTGTTCATAGAATCATGCCTTGCTTCTTTGTGCTAAAAACCTATATACACATGCACACACAAATGCATGTGCCAAAAACTAACTAGAAATTCACATCAAAATTCACTAGCATTTCCTAGTCAAGAACCATGATTCAAAGCTCAAAATTTCCCAGGCAGGAAAAGGTGTCAATACACCATGGAGGAGCTACACCAGCTAGCCGGGCAGACTTACTCATATGAAGAAATTAAGGTGTCTTAGAGCAAGGTATTTGGAGAAAGTATGGCGAGTCTTACCTCTTTTCCTTACCTCCTCACCTGGAAGAGACTGCAAAGGGAGTTCTGGTCTTGGATCTAAATTGAAATTCAAAATCATGGAGTGAATAAAATCACCCAATCCTAGAGATTAAAATAGGAAGCTTTTCTTTCATATTGGAAAGGAGATCTTCAGAGTTTTGATCTAAATACCCATGAGATATTACTAGGAATGCCATTATGAGCCAAGAGATTTCTTCTTGGCTTCCACATATCTTTTAATATATCAAGTTTTCTGGCCAAGTTTGGAATACCATAGTTCTAAGCCAAACACATGTTCATAGTATCCCATGGGGAAGTTTTGTTTCTATGCTGCTTCTGGTTTGCTGAGATTCAAACTTGTATATACTAAATATTTCTTTACCATTTCAGTATCACTTAATCTCAGCATAATCAAGAAAATTATCAGAAATCAGGAAGAGGAAGGAACAAAAGTATACTCCTCTCAGATTCTGCTTCATAGAGCATGGATAACAAACTGAAGATTGAAATGGCACTTAAAACCTTTGCCTTGTCAGAAAGTTGGTTTCCCTGTGTTCTGCATGTCTCCCAAAGTACCCACCAGCCATTCCCTCAGATAGCTGAGAGATCGTGATTTTTTTTTAGGGGACCTCCCACTAACCATAGCCAAATTTGAACTTCAAGGAACTGAAGACAGACGGTGTTCATTGCTGCTTTTAAAGACTTTTCATGTTTTCCAAGCTCATTTAAGATGTTTTCAAGGGAAGTGTTAAGACTGTTAGAATATTCTTAGCCCAAACAACATAAGGCACAATTGTTTTAGCTTAATTTGATAGCAATAATGACAGTAATAATAAAGTGAAATCTTTACAACCAGCAAGGATCCCAATAATGGAGTCAGAAAGCATGTAAGGAAGGGGGCATCAAATATAAGTTTCCATCCTCTTAATGGATAGAGTGATTCTGAAAAATATCCAAGTGGATAATTTGTCTCGAGCCTTTGAGGCAGACAGAATTTGGAGGAGGAAAAAAAAAACAAAACTTCCTGACACAATAGCGTGCTTCCAAACTGCTTTCAAACATTAAATATTTGCAAAGCTGATTTCCTTGTAGAGAGCAGTTTTATTCCCAAACCTACAAATTGATTTTTCTTTCTCCTAGATCGAATTGCACAGAACATCATTAAGTCCCATTTGGAGACGTGTCAATACACCATGGAGGAGCTACACCAGCTAGCCTGGCAGACTCACACATATGAAGAAATTAAGGCGTATCAGAGCAAGGTATTTGGAGAAAGTGTGGAGAGCCTTATCTTTTACTTATAATCCTGTAGCTGTCCATCCCTGCTGCCACCACCTTTAGAGCATTTAATAGAATTTTACCACGTTGGTAAAGGGTTTTAATGGGATGAACAGAAGGAATAGCTGAATAATATATTTTTTTAATGCACTGAAAGCATAAGGAAAAGAGAGGTCTAAAGAGGAACATTCTAAGATATTCACTTATAGGTTATTCAATGTCTTTTTTTTCTTTAAAAAAAAAAGTCATAACAATATTAAATGTAAGTCAGAGACAGAGGCAGCCTAGAGTAATGGAAAGGCTTTAGACTCAGGGCCTAGGTTCAAACATGGAATTCATCACTTACCATATTTGTGACTTTAGCTGAATCACATTGTCTCTGAACCTCAGTTTCCTCATCTATAAAAGGAAGTTGTGGGACTAGATAGCTTTTAAAGTTCTTACCAACTCTATATCTATCATGCTAAGACTTTCTTGTCACATCTTATGATGGCAAAAAAAAAAAAAGCACATGTAACTGTTTACAAGCTATCATTGTTGATAAAGAGATTATTTCAGTTGACTTTGAATAGCAGACTTCTTTCCAAGCTTCAGTTTTCTCATCTGTAAAAAGTGAAGGGCTTTCCTAGATGATCTTAAAAAACCCTTCCACTTCTAAACGTTCTCCGATTATATTTCAGAGAAAATGCTAAATATTACAAAGAACCCTGGACTGGAATTTGTGGAAATGTGGGTTCTGACCCCTATAACACATGCAAGCTGTATGACCTTGACTCTTTCAGCCTCAATTCCTTCTCCCCCAAAAAGTCTCATCTGGCTCAAAAATTCTTTGGTCCCATGAAGTCTGGGTCGGTTTACCTCACTATATTATTATATTATTAATAATATGGTTTTCATTTGCTTAAAATGTTAAAGGGTTTTTGTTTTGTTTTGTTTTTAGAGAGAAACTTCAGTTTTCTGTTCATATTGGTTTTCCTTGAATGCTTTTCATTTAATTTAACTCAATAAACACTTATTAAGTCCTTATTATGTGCCAGGCACTGCACATAATTATCTAATTTGGTCATCATAAAAACCCTGGGAGGTAGATGTTATAATTACATTTTATATATAAATATAAATATATATTATATATTATTATATATAATATATATTATATATGTACATATACATATATAATATTATATATATAATAATAAAATTATATATATATATTATATCTATAAGGAAACTGAGGTAAATGTCAATAATTGACTTACCATGGGTGCACACAGATGGTAGGATCTGAGATCAGAAAAAAAGAAAAAGCTTTGTCTTTCTAATTCCAGATCCCAGTAATTTATATACTAGATCACCCAGTATGAACTTCAACTGCCTTGAAATATCCCTGGGCTGATATTAACTACCCGTAAATATTATTTGAGCTTCTACCTGCCTAGCAATTTTAATAGCTAAGGGCCATTCAGAAGCAAGAAGGATACTTCTGTAAAATGCAGGGTTACACATAATCCAAAGAGTTTCTCTTACCCTACTTAAGGAAGAAAAGTGGAATCTGTTTTTTAGAAGAGAAAAAGAGGAGAAAAAGGAAAGGGGAAAGTGGGTTTGAGAAACTAGGTGTCCTGGAAGCCTTTTCCCATTTTAGTACCTTTCACTTTCCCATGATTTTAATCTATCAAGATCCAAATAGAGCAGCACAATACCTTTGATACATTCACATCGAACCTCCTACCTCTTATTAAGAGGATTCTGTAAATTCCCAACTCGGGGCCCAGGGGACAGATAAGCAAGAATCCAGCAATTCTGCGTCACTTATCTCGTCTCCAGAGAGTTTCTTTGTTCTTTCTTTCACTATGTGTGTGTTTTTCTCCTCTTGAAGACCAGAGAGGCATTGTGGCAACAGTGTGCTGTTCAGATCACTCACGCAATCCAATATGTGGTGGAGTTTGCGAAGAGGATCACAGGTTTCATGGAGCTCTGTCAAAATGATCAGATTCTACTCCTGAAGTCAGGTGAGCATGTGCAAGACTAAGGGGGCCTGTGGAGTTTAGACTAGGCTGTGGTGGGCAGTTACCGCGGTGTCGGTCCTAATCCATCCCCTTTCCAGTAAGCCGCTCATTTTTGCCGCCCACACATGGTCCTCCAGTTCCCATAGGGAACTCTCTATAATAAAAATGCCCCGTTCTTCCTTTCGATTCTCCTTTGAAGTCAAATGCAATTCTGCTTATTGAAAGCGGAGCCATTAATTGCAAAGGCTGAGAGACCCAGGCTGACAGGCATAGCAAGTAATTAGTGTGTCAAGGTGGCTGAATTGCTGAGCTGGCGCGTAAAGAGAGGGAAAAAAAAAACCCAACACTGGCTTTCAGGGAAACAAATCCAGGCTAACTGAGCCCTGCCTCTGTGGTCAATTCCAATCATTTAATGAGAATAGCCTGCAGCCAGTGCGGGTGTAGGGAGTGGGGAGTGGAGGAGTGGGAAGAGAAAAGGGAAGAGAGGAAAAACGTGCGCTTACTCCACCCACATTCACCCCCGCCACTCAAGAAATAACGGAAAAAGCAGTCTGCTTGGTCCTGGATTCAGTGATGCCCTTATCCAAGCAGGAAGGAAAATGCATTGATTTCTTTTCAATAACCACTTAAGGAACATTAGATTTGTTGGTGTCAGCCTTGGGCAGAAGTACTTATTACCAGATCACTGGGCGTCCCTGTACAACTTAACCTCTAGTCCTGGTTTTGTCATAAATTAGGAATGTGACCTTGAGCAAGGTCACCTCTCTGAGCTTCAGTTTCCCCATTTGTAAAATGAGGGTAATAGTATTTGCACTACATCCTCCCTAAGTTGTGAGGGGAAAAGTATTATAAGCTTTCAAGTATTCTAGATATGAAGTTCGAACATGGTTCTTTTCTGATACTAGCCCAGTTATTAAATAGCACACTCTGCCTCTTGAAATTACTTTTCATTTACTTTACAAAGTTTGATTCTTCCTAGTAAAAGATTCCCTAACTTCAGGGATCATTTTGACACGTTTGTTGTTATTGTTCAATCTTTTTCAGTGGTATCTGACTCTTCACAACTCCACTAGGGGTTTTCTTGGCAAAAATACTAGAGTGGTTTGTCATTCCATCCTCAACTAATTTTATAAAATGAGAAAACTGAGGCAAACTAAGATCATACAGCTGGCAAATATCAAAGGCCAGATTTGAACTCAGGTCTGGTGTTCTATCTACTGTACCACCTACCTGTCCAGTTTTGGCACATAGCAGGTACTTAATAAATATCAACTTAATTGCATTGGGTTAAATTGAATTGAAATGAATTACTCTGTTATTAGGGCTGGAAAAAATGTCTGAAAAGTTACCAGTCAATGAAGGTAGATTTTCAAAGTGTTCTGAGTATCCCTAAGGAAAAAAGTTCAAGACTATTTTTTTCTTACATTATAAATGTCTTTCAGATAGACTTT
Organism: Myrmecobius fasciatus; assembly: GCA_023553655.1. Classification (NCBI taxonomy): domain Eukaryota; kingdom Metazoa; phylum Chordata; class Mammalia; order Dasyuromorphia; family Myrmecobiidae; genus Myrmecobius; species Myrmecobius fasciatus. The sequence continues at coordinate 343,774 of JAJPUD010000754.1, read as the reverse complement.
GAATGTGTGAAATAGTTGCTGTTTTCCTGACTTTCCCCTCAATAGAATGTAATTTTTAGAGTAAGGGCTATTTTGTTTTGATCTTGGTATCTTTGGAAATACATAATATATTGAATTTTTGTTGATTCAAATTGATTGAGAACTTTCCTCAAGCTTTCAGAATGCTCTATGATATGCATTTAAACTTCCAAGTGGTGAGGATCCTTTCTTAATGGATCCTATAATCCCCAAGAATGTGGAGTCACATAGCAGGAGTCTAGCTAAACAAATGAAGAATCTCAGTAAAAGCAATAAGTTCTGTGGAAAAGTTTCACATATCATTTGTTGCTCAAAGTAATTATGACCAAGGACTCTGAGTGGAGAAATAACTATGCATGTTCAATAGCCTTTCAGACATCCCAAACTGCATGTCCAGTACACAACTTAAATTCAATATGTCTAAATTATAACTCAATATCTTTTTCTCTAGACCCCACCCCCTTCCAACTTTTCTTAATATTGTAGAGAGCAACACCATCTTTCCAATCCCTCAGATTCACAACCTAGAAGTCATCTTTGACCCCCCACCACCTCTCACCAATCCCATATCTGTTGCTAAGACCTGTCCATTTCATCTCTAGACTATGCCCTCTTCTCTTCTCTGACATTGTGGATTATTGCAAAAAATCTGCTGGTAGATCTGCCTACCTCAAGTGTTCTCCACACTCCAATCCATCCTCCTTTCAGTCACTAAAGTGATTTTCCCATTTAATCACATTATTCCCCCCTACTCAACAATTCCAGTGGCTCTCTATTGCCTTCAGGATCAAATATAAAATGCTTTGGGTGCTTTCAAAAGCCTGTGTAACCTCTCCCTACCTTTCCAGTCTTCTTATTCTTTACTTTTCTTTTTTTAAAATTTCTTTTATTGGGGCAGCTAGGTGGTGCAGTGGATAGAGCACCAATCCTAAAGTCAGGAGGACCTGAGTTCAAATTTGATCTCAGACACTTAACACTTCTTAGCTGTTCGACCTTGGGCAAGTCACTTAACTCCAATTGCCTCTTAGCCAAAAAAAAAAAAACAAACAAACAAACAAAAAAAAAACAAACAAAAAAAAACATTCCAAACTAAATTTCTTTTATTTTATGAAACAAAATAAGAATTTCAAATATTGCTCACAAAATTGCAATTCTATTATGTATCACTTGCTACTTTTTAAATATATAATAAAGTTATCACGTGGATATTTTTGCCCTTTCTTTTCCTCTTTCCACTCCCACTCAAAAGATGGCTATCATTAGATGGCAAATATGTATATGTATATGTGTATATATGTCTGTATATATGTATGTAAAATTATTCTATAAAAACTTCTATTCTTGGGATGGAAAGTACCATCTGCATGCAGAGAGGATCACAGAGACTGTGTTTCAAAGCCGAGTATTTTCACTTTTTTTTGTTGCCGTTCTTTCTGTTTATTTGTATGTTTTGTTTTTTTCTTCTTCCTTGATCTGACCTTTCCTGTGCAGCACGAGGAATATGTTATTCCTTACTTTTCAATGTTACTCTTCAATTCAGTGATACTGGCCTCCTGGTTGTTCCACAAACAAGACACTCCATTTCACAGATTTAAGCATTCTCTCTGCTGTCCCTTCTGCCTGAAATATTCCTTTCCTTCCCAGACCCCAACCTTTGCCTACTGAGTTTTTTTTTTTGCTTCCTTTACATTCCAATTAAAATCCCACTTTATACAGAAAACCTTTCCCAATCCCTCTTAATGCCAGTGCCTTCTCTCCATTAATTATTTCCTTTTTATCTTGTGTATAGCTTGCTTTGGATATATTTTTTTTGCATGTAGTCTCCCCTATTAAATTCTAAGCTTGCTGCAGGCAGAAACTGTCTTTTTCTTGTTTTTGCATTCTCAGTACTTAACATAGTGCCTGACACATGGTAAGCACTTAATAAATGCTTGATTGATTGATAGTCCAAGCTAAAAGTACAGCTGAAATGACCTCTATAATGATCCTTCTTAAGCAACCTCACACATTGGCTAAACTAAAGAGGAGAATGTTAGAATCAGGAAAAGCTTCTATTGTCCTGTTGGAGCATTGGCAGCAATAAAGTCCTAGAAGCATATTTTTAAAACATCTGTTTAAAGATCTTGGGATATGTCCAGACTGAAAACCATGGGAAGCATTTGGCTAAAGTTTATTATTTTTCAAATTGCACTTGACTTTGTGCTTCTACATTTATTTTTATGACCTAAGAAAAGAAACTCTATCCTCAGCTACTGACCTGAATTTATTTAAAAGAACTTAGTTCCTGTGTTGTGTGCATATATGTATATAGAAACATGTCAGAAAAGACTGAGACATGATAGAAAACTCAAAAAATGAACCAAGGGATTGCTTTGTGATTTCTGTGGCTCAGTTTCATTGGTGTTAGTCTTGTCTCTGATATTCTAAAGTGAAGTTGCTCAAATTCTGAACCCTTCCTCCTCAGTTTTACTAAATACCTATATATGCATGCTACAATAGTAAGCACCTCCAGGAAAGGATTTTTATGTGTGTATGAGACCCCTTTTGGCAGTCAGATGAAGCCTTTGGATCCTTTCTCAGAATCATGTTTTTAAATGCACAAAATTAAATACATAGGATTACAAAGAAAAACCAGTTATATTGAAATTCCATGTGACTATATATATATTTTTTCTTCACCTGGACAGGTTGCTTGGAAGTGGTTTTAGTGAGAATGTGTCGTGCCTTCAACCCACTAAACAACACTGTTCTGTTTGAAGGAAAGTATGGAGGAATGCAAATGTTCAAAGCCTTAGGTAAGTTTGTTTTTAGTGGATAGGTCATGGTTTGTTTGTTTGGCTTGTTTTTTTGTTTGTTTTTCTGTTTAGTTGCAATCAGCTGCATTGCCTTAACTATTAGCTTTGTTGTATATGCCCAAACAGTGTAAACTGCTTCAGTGTAAGTGTGTATGGGCTCCAACCCTGACTTGAGCAAGGATGAATAATTCATTTTTTAAACATCATACTTATATGATCTTCCTTAATTAGAATGTAAAGTTCCTTGAGGGTAAGGACTGTCTTCTGCTTTTTGTATTTGCATCTCCAAACCTTAAAATAGTATTTGACACATAGTAAGTACTTATTAAAGTATTTATTCATTCATCCATTCACACTGTGCTGAAGAGTTTGGCTCCCCACCTAATAAATAGAAGAATCATGAGCTCACTAAGAATTAAAATTAGCTAGTACAGGAAGGCGCCTTTTCATTTTGAGCCAGATCACAACTCCATAGCTGAGAAGACTGGGGTTTATTCTAATGAATTTTGTTTAGTTTTACTTTATTTGTTTTTTTTTTTGTTTTGTTTTGTTTTTGTTTTTGTTTTTTTAAGGACATCTACTTTATACAATGGTTTTCTAAATGTATTCAAAATCCTCAGGTGATCCCACAATGCTTTGGGTAACATTTATGTTTAAAAAATTACAGTACTTAAAGTTTCATTCTTGGCATGAATCATTGATACCTGGTTAGGATATCTAATTAAACTAGACACATATCATCCATGCCCTATCAAAGACAGTGATGTTCTATCTATTAATCATGGCAAGGTTTATTGAGCCTGGCAAGAGGGCATAGGTGAAAAAGTCTATAGGTGAGTTCTTTTGCAATACCAAAGTTAAAAATAGTGGTTTAATAGAAAGCCCAGAACTTGGTGTCATAGAGCCTGAGTTCTAATGCCATTTTGACCACTTAAAAGCCCTGTGACTCAGTTCTTAAACTTAATGTCTTAGGTCAAATGAGATATATTTGTAAAACACTTAGCATAATGCCTGTTATATGGCAAGTACTATATAAATGCTTATTCCCATCCTTTCTTTTTTATTTCCTTTCCTTTTCTTTTCTTACCCTTCTCTTCCCTTCCTCATTCCTTTCTCCCTTAGCTTCCTTATCCATAAAATAAGAAAGTAGAACCAGAAGATTCTTTCCAACACTAGATTTCTCAAATCTATATGCTGTACTTATGACCCATGACACTATGCTCCTGGTCTATAGACCATAAGAGTTTGAGAACCTGGTGGAATACTGTCAGATTAGAATGGTTTCATTGACTGTATCAACCCACCAGGACACCAGAGCATGATCAAAGAGCATTAGCAAACCTGGATTGCTGCCAGGAAAAGTTTCTAAGATTCTTGGTTTCATCTGCTCCATATCTTGCCCTTAAATGCCAAAGTAGGACACCACTTTTCCTTGCCCATGTTGTTAGTTGATCTAGTCGGTTGGCAGCAATTAGGTCAATGCTGGCACTATTCCTTCCATGTAGTTGATACATGTCCATCCACTTTTGTCTCCAAGGCTTAGTTTTCAAGAAAGGATAAAAAGACTTGACAAACATCTATGGAAGATTTCCAGCCTCATAAAATAAAAATTAACTTGGGATTGCTATAGGATTGCTAATTGACTATCATGATAACTAGCATTTATAAAGTGCTTTAAAGGTTGACAAAATATTATCTCATCTGAGCTTCACAAAAAGGTGAAAAGGGTCCTATTATATCCATTTCACGACTGAGGCTAAAAAAGAATAAGTTACTTGTCCTGGGATCACACAGCTCAGTGACTTTTTGAGGAAGAATTCAAAATTGGGTCTTCATGATTCTAAGTTAGCACATTATTTCTATATTACCTTTGCTTAGCTGCCTATATTCAACAACTCTAGTTTTCTCTGTCTCCCTTTCTTAAAGAATAATCCTAATATAGCTCTAGTCTACCAACTAGTTTTTCAGAGAATGACTCAGATAAAAATCTAATTTCAGGAACATAAAAAAAAAAAACTTAAGATCATAAGATTTAGAGCTGGAAGAAATCTTGGAAAACGACTTGTCCAACCCTTTCATTTTTTTGCCATTAGAGTTTAGTACAGACATTAAAAGTTGAAGAGCAATCACTTAAAGGCAATCAAAATGGTGATTATCCTTCAGCCCTTGCCATCTGAGTTGGTTAAAGGAACTGAGAATTTTTAGCTTAGAGAAGAAAAAAACTAAAGACACATATGGTCAGTTGTCTTCAGATATTTGAATAGCTGCCATAGAAAAGAGAGACTATATCTATTCTTTATGGTCCCAGCAGACAAAAGTAGAGGCAACTGCTGGAAACTGCAAAGAAACAAAGATCAATTTATGTAGAAAAAGCTTCATTAAGAGTTTTCCACAGCCTCAATAATTGTGTTTCCTCTCATTTGACATCTCCAAGGAAAGACCAGTTGATCTTTTGTTAGACCTGTTGGAGCAGAAATTCCATTTGGTTTATAAACTGACCTAGACAACACTGAATTCCCCTTCAGTTCTGAAATTCTATGTAATTCAATGATTTTTTCCCCCTTAATGTAGAGTCTGAATCAAACTACACCATCAGGCTTCAAGAGGCCTATAAAACTCTCAAGTCCTATCTGAATCAGATTAAAATGAAATTGGGAAATGTTTAACTAATTAAAAAGTCAACATGACATAGATAATGTTGGGTAATAGTTTTCTAAGACTATATGCCAGGTATGATCTATTTCTATTTGAGTTTGACATTACTGGCATAGAGCAACCAGATGCCCTAAATCTCATGGTTCAATTCCAAAAGGATTTAGTCAGCCTTCTGCTATTCTAGACCCTGAATTTGATCCATAAGACTACTGCTTCTACTAACAACAGTAATAATAATGAGAAGAGCTAGTATATATCATACTTACTATGTGCTAGGTATCATGGAAAGTATTTTACAAAAATATCTTACATTAACATCAAACCTGGGAGATGTTGCTATTATGACTCCCCTTTTATAGATGAGGGAACTAAGGCAAACAGAGGTTAATTTACCTGCCCAAATGTCACTTAACTGGTCTCTGAGTCTGGATTTGAACTTATAATAATAAATAATATTAAAATAGCACTTTCTATGTGCCAGGTACCATATTATATACTTTACTGTTATTATCTTGTTTGATCCTCACAACAACCCTGGAAGGTATTATTCCCCTTTCACAGATGAGATAATTGAAGTGCCTTGACCAAAGATCACCCTGCTATTAGGTGTCTGAATCTAGTTTTGAACTCAGGATTTAGCATCTTCATACATCACATAGCTATACCACTTAACTGCTAGGACAGAATTCTCTACCTTGTACTTATTCTTCAGCTTCTTGGTTGAGAACAGGATTCTAGAAAGACAGAATATAAACCCTTCAGTAACTATACAGATGTCAGCTTTCTTGACTCTTATCCCATTTAGTTCCAATGTTATTCAATAAATTTCTTTTCTTCTTTTATAGGTTCTGATGACCTGGTGAATGAAGCATTCGACTTTGCAAAGAATTTGTGTTCCTTGCAGCTGACAGAAGAAGAGATTGCCTTGTTCTCATCTGCTGTGCTGATTTCTCCAGGTAGGGAGAGCTACATGCAAATTGCCATTCTCTTCTTCTGCATCTTCTCTTTTCTTTTTGTCACTGGAAAAAAAAATGAGCAATCCTACTTCTGTTGATCTCTTTCAAGACCCACTTGAGAAGAACCAGACCTCCTTTTATTCAGTGATCTCAAGGACTGATTATATCAATTCCATTTTTTGTTGATGCTATCTCTTTCTTCCTTTCTATATTTGTCTGATTGTCTATCTCTGTTTCTTTCTCTGTCTGTCTGTCTGTGTGTGTGTCTCTCTCTTTTTCTTCATCTGTCTCACTGATTCTCTGTCTGTCTGTCTCTTTCTCTTTGATTGTCTCTGATTCTCTTTGTGTCTGTTTCTGTCTGTCTCTAAATCTCTTTCTAACTGTTTCTCTCTGATCCTCTCTGCCTTTCTGTCTCTGATTCTCTCTGTGTATCTCTGTCTTTGTGTATCTTTCTCTGATTCTCTGTGTTTCTGTATATATTTCTCTGTTTCTGCCTTTGTTCCATAGCTTTGTCCATCTGTCTCTGTCTCTATTTCTCTGTTTTATCTCTATCTCCTTCTGTTTCTCTCTGTTTCTGTGTCTCTTTCTCATTTCCCTTTTCTTCCTCCGTTTCTTCCTTCCAATCTTAACAAGTTCTCACCTTCTTCTGTGGCTCTAGAAGACAGTTGTGTTATGTTTTGTTTTTTCCCCTGAAATTAGACCAGAACAGATGGCACAGTTATACTCAGTATCTTAACCAAGAACACCATTCTTAAGGTTTCCTGTTGTTTTGGAGGCTTTGCTCTATCTAATAAAGCATTTATGAGTAAAGTGGAGAAAATTTATCCTTCTGATGGTCAGTACTTTTTATAAGACTTTGTCTGAAATAAAGAGAGTTCTGGATATTCTCTTTACACAGTTCTTCAGACATGGAGATGTGACAATCTTTTTAAAATTTCTACATAGATTAACAGATACCACTAACTATTTCTGTCAATAATGGCAGCCTATGTAATTTCCCTTCTGTTATTCTTTATCTCTTTCTCTCTTTCATTCAGTGGGTTCATGAAATTTGCTTTTTCCATGTAATATGATTTTTTAAAGATGAAATCTAAAGCTATGAATCAGTGAGTAAGAGAGAAAAAGTTTCACTAAGTCCTCAGTCCAAAGGAGGCATCTGAATAAGAAACTTCCCCCCCCTCCTTTTTTTCCAAAGGGCCCCATATCGATAAAGAGCTAGATTCTTAAACATGATTTAACCAAACTTCTCATTTTCCTGATTCATGGGTAATCCTGAACCTCAGTATGAAAGCAGATGAATCCCTTGCTTCCACCCTGGCCTGCGGGGCTACAGTGGCAGGAAAGTTTGTAAGATCTCAGTTGTTTGACAGCCAGAGAGGGGCTACCCTGGAAAATATTTGTCTGAATTTTTCCAGGTGAACTATAAGCCAACTTTCCCATTTGTTTATCTTCCTTATGTAGCTTTCTATTCCTTTCAGTCCCCCTTCCACTCTGTAAACCTCCTCTCCCCCAGAAAAAAAAAATTATGCCCAGTGTGATAATAATAATAATAGTTAACATTTATAAAGTGATTTAAGATTTGCCAAGCACTTTGTAGTTATTGGTTTATTTGATCATCACAATAGCACTGAAAGGCAGAGGCTATTATCATACCCATTTTACAAATGAGCAAACTGAGGTTACAAGAGGTTAAATGACCTGTTCAGGATAACATAGCTAGTATATCAGAACTGGATTTAAACTTATCTTTTGCTGACCCCCAAGTTTGGCACCCAACTGCCTGTGATGTCATAGAAGCTTGCCATCTACTTTATGGAACTTTTCCAGCCTGCCAAGAGCCCCCCATCAATAACCTTCAATCATTGTGGTTGTGCTGATATTGTGACTAGCATTGTGACTGTGTTGATATGGAGCCAGCCACCTTCTCAAAAGCATAAGGAGAATAACAGGTAGCAGTAGCCCTCCCACTAGGCAGAAGCCTGAGCCCCAATGGGCCTTCTCTCATGCCAGGCTCTATGTTTCCCTAGACTATCCCATAATAGTGGCAGACTGTTTCATTCCAGACAACTCTGGGAAGGGAGGGAGAGAGCAATTAAATTTAAACTGAATGACAATAATCACTGAGGGCTTTTGTCTTCACTTACGTAAGGGTTTGTTTAACTGTTGGGTAAAGTTGTCATTGTCCCTTCTAGAATTACAGAATCAAGTTGCTCACCTTACTTGAACTGGATTCAGGAGTATTATGCCTAGGTTCTTTTCCATGGGTATCTATTCAGCATCTGAAGATTCTTACTGACTCATTAGTAAAGCTAATTTATATTCCTAGGGCTCTGGATAGGTCAGTTCCAATTTGAAGCTAGTCTACCATGCTGAATCCTAGCACATTGTTTCATATAAAGCATCCAGAAGATAAGTACTATAATTTTCCATCACCACCACAAACAGTTAACAAAGGAGAGAAATGCATCTAAGGAGAGAAGGCAGTTTATATTAGAGCATCAGTTTATATTAATCCTACAAAACATAGAACAGCTTCCTTTCAATACTTGATAAGAAAGCCTAAGTGTGTGGGCATCGAGAAACCTTACCAAATCAAGGCTATTCTACCATGAAGCATTTTTCCCCCTCCCAGACAGATTATTCATTTCTACTTTGTATTATAGAAACTAAGGCTAGATTTCTGTCAGGAGAGAGAGAGACAATGTGTGATTAAGAATAAAGAGACATTAAGAAGTTCTGAAACCAGCACATTTTTTCACTAAATCATGATTTCCTGTCATTTATTGCAAATCTAGAAATTTGGTTTCAAAAGCAGCTTTACAAGTGACCCGTTGTGGGGCTTGAGATGTAGGATTTATCTTCATTGATGGTTAATGATGTCAAAGTCTTTTTTTTAAAAAAAAATTTCTGTCTCTCTCTTTATCACTTCATCTTTTTCTTCTTTATCAGACCGAGCCTGGCTAATAGAACCTCGGAAGGTCCAGAAGCTTCAGGAGAAGATTTATTTCGCACTTCAGCATGTGATTCAAAAGAATCACCTGGATGATGAGACTTTGGCAAAGGTAGGTCCACAGATCATTACACAGTTTGATTAGGAGCTCTACAACAGAGACTACTCACTAAGGAGAGCATTCTCAACTATTACCAAGTTATTAAAAGCTACAACAGTGGAAAGTGCACTGGCTCTAGAGACAGAAGACCTCTTCTGGAACTCAAACTTAGCTTCCAGCACTATCTACATGACCTTAAACAATTCACTTAAACTTCCTTGACATTAATTTCTTCTGCAAAATGAAGGCATTGAATTAGATGTCTAAAGTCTCTGCCAGATCCAAATCTATGATCCTATGGGCAAATAAATTTACAGCCAGAAACAAACTGGACCATGACCAGGAAGCTGAATAATTTGAGAAGCATATTATGGGAAGAATAGTTAAAGGAGCTAGGGATTTTTAAATCCCCAGCTTAGAAAAAGAAAAAATATGGAGAGATGTGTCATGGATATGGAGCTACATGGGACCATGTAAGAGGCTCTCTTGTTCAACCTTCTCATATGATCATAGGGACTACTGGTATATAGCTAAAAGATGTCATCTATTGTCTCATTTTACAGATGAGGATACTAAGGTTCAAAGGGGTTAAGGATGCCCAGGATTACTGCAGATGAATTTGAACTCAACTCTTCCAATTCCCAGTCTAGGATTCCTTCACTCAATGCCTAATTACTACTCTCTCCTCTTTTTATGGGCTTGTATATAAAAGAGAAATCTACTTCTTCTGTGTTTTCCAAATATACAGAACTAATATTAGTGGTTGGGAAGTGAAGAGATGAAAATTTAGACTAAATGAAAGGAAGTGTTTTAATTCTTAGAGCTATCTAACCATAGAATGGGCAGCTTCTTAGGAAATGAACTTCAAATCACTGGAAACAGCAGATGATTATCTATTGAGAATACTGAGAAAAGGATTTCTGCACTGGGTGAGACAAGTTGCTCTCTATAGTGCCTTTCAATGTGAAAAATTTAGTTGAATATTTTCAAGTAACATTGTAGAATATAATCCCAGCAGGATTTAAGAATAGTATAGTAATATAGTATCACAAGGACAATACACACACATACACAACCAGAGATTGAATCATGACTTGGAAACTAATGGTTGTATTTATTATATTGGACACATATTATGAGAAGAATATGCATAGACTTCCTGGAATTTCTCTGTTAAACAGTGAAATTTTCAGAAGAAATTATCATTCCCCTCCCCCCCAAAAAACCAGAGAAAATAGTTGTTTTAGGGTTCAAGTTGGAAAGAACATTAAATTTAATAACTCTTTTCATGTTTTTTTCAGTACATGATTTTACTTTGTGTGGGTATAAAGAGAACAAAAACTAAAAATTAAACCTCCAGCTTATCTGAATTCAAGACAGCTTCTTTACCTTATTTTTCATCATTAAAACTCTCTTACTCAGCATTAGATCCAGCTAGACTTCCTTTGTATAAAAAAGAGAGAAAAAGTTTTAAGTGCTACAGGCAAAATCTGTATATTCATGTAGATTTCACATTTGCATATACAAGCAAAATACTATTATAACAAATTCCACTGGATTCAAACCAAGTCAAGGAGCATTTATTAAACACTTACTGTATGCCAGGGACTGTGTTATGTGCTGGAGATATAAAGAAAAGCAAAAAAAAAAAAAAAAATAGCTTTTATTCTCAAGAAAATAATAGTCTAAAGGAGAGATATGCAAACTAGGCACAAATGCTCTACAGGATAAACTTGCAGATAAGCAGCAAAGAAAAGCACTAGCATTAAGAATTAGCAAAAGTTTCTAGTAGATAGTAGGATTTCAAATGGATCTTAATACAAGCTTAAGATGGAGGTGAGGAGGAAGAGAATTCCAAGCATGGGGGACAGTCAGTAAAAATGTAATGCCAAAAATTTTGATTTTTTTTTTCATTTAACAAAAATCTGTTTTTTTTTCTCTTTCACATTACCCTCTCATTGGGAGAAAAAAAAAGCAAAACAAAATCTTCCTACAAATATTCATAATTAAGCAAAACTAATTTCTACTTTGTCTGAAAAATATATACCTCAGTATTCTCTCTGAGTCTATCACTTCTCTGTGAGGATATGGATAGCATTTTTTATCATGAGCTTTTTGGAATCTGCACTGACCATTACTTTGAGTAGAGTTCTTAAGTCTTTCAAAACTGTTTCCTTTCAGGAGCTCTATCTCAGTCCCCCAACCTTGCAACTTCAATGTGATTCTCACATCTTGCCCTTACTCCAAATAAATCCAATTTGTTGCTAAATCTTGTCATTTCTGCTTTTATAATACCACTCATATATGCTCCTTTCTCTCCACTCACTCAGCCATAACCCCAGTTCAAGTGCTCTTCATCTTTCATCTTGACTATTATGATAACCTTCTAATTGGTCTACCTTCCTTAAATCTCTTCCCATTCAATTTTCCAAAAGTACAAGTCCGACCACATTTCAGGGGACCTTCAGTGACTCCCTTTTTCCTCTGTGATCAAATCTAAATTCTTCTGTTTAGCATTCAAATCTCTTCATACTTCCACATATTCTACAATCCAGAGAGACTGTCCTTGCTGGTATTTGAATAAAACATAAGTCTTGACAAAAATTGTAGATGGTGAGAGTAATCCAAAATTGGATTTTTACAAGTTATGACAATAATAACAATAATAATAATAGCATTTACATAGTTCCTACTATGTTCTAAGAACTATGCTAAGCACTTTATAAATGTCATCTCATTTGATCTTCACAACATCCCTGGCAAGAATTGCTATTTTTTTTTTTTAATCATCCTCATTCTACAGATGAGAAAGTAGAAATAAATAGAGCCACTTTGTCCCAGGACACACAACTAGCAAAAGTCTGAGTCTGAATTTGAACTCAGATCTTTCTGACTCCAGGCCCAGCCCTGTACCCACTTCACCACCTCAATTATCCACAGCATAATCACTACTGGAACAAGGGGGGAAAGAATTTCAGTGTAAAGTACAGAGTCCTCTATTGAATTGAAGTAATTTACTAAAGATTGAGATAAAGAGACAAGAGTGTAATCATTGCTTATGTAACAAATAGCCTGGGAAAGAACTGAGATAGGGAGTGGTTGGAGGCCATAATGAGGATGAAAAGCTTTCCAATTACTTATTATATGGTGTGGCTTTATTGGAGAAATGAACTTGTGACTCAACATCACCATTTATATTCCATTGATATTTATTGTTGTCAGTTTAATGGACTGATGGCCTAAAAAAAAGCCCTCTTTTTAAAGCAGTGACACCAGAGGATGGGGTCTGTCTCCTGCCCTTGGTTAGGCAGGACACATAATAGCAAAGAGCAATGGTATAATAGAAATAAATAGAAATAACAGACCTTCTGAAAAGGTTTCAAATTCTAGCTCTTCTAATTATATGTGTGGCATACAAAAAGTCATGTAACATCTCTGTCCCTCAGTTTCTTCATCTTCAAAATAAAGGGACTTAAGATGATCTATAAAGCCATTTCTAGATTAAAAATCTATGGTCCTTTGTGTTTGTCTGGGGTAAATAGTAGAGTTAAGGAGTAGAATTTGGAGAGAAGGCTTATTCTTCAATAACAGACTCTGAAAGATTTGGTTCACCCTTGACTCAGGATACTCTTTTTTGTTAAATTTAGTTTCAGAGTTTGTTAGGTATTGTACCTAAGGGCAGCAGGTCTTATCTCTATGTTAAGAGTCTCACCTCTTTGTTAAGAGCTTCCTGGAAATCCGGCCACACTCTGAGTGTCTATTCAAAGGAGTGTCATGAGGAGCCAGAGGATAGATTATGGCAGTTCTTTATTCAGGATCTCATCTCCACCATTGTTTCCACTGCTGTGCCATCTTTCCCTTACCACTAGCGTTGCTTATATCTTCCCTCTTCTCCTAGCCTCATCTCATCACCTGACCCCTCCTCCTTACTTACCTTCCTTTCCCACTCTGTCCATATTCCCACACCCAATCATCAATAATTAAGTTTGTATTGAAAGGAGGTATTCAATTTTGGAGGGTCTCATTCTTCTTTCAATAACAGAGCACTTCCTCAAAACAAGCCATTCATTATCATTATAATGAAACCATTACCAGCAATCTTCAGGCCAGTTTCGGGGTCTCAGGTTTCTCAAGGGAATCACAGACCACACCCTTTGATCCTCAATTCAAGGACAAACTTCTTTTACTGGGGTCCCAAAATCTCAGACCCTGACAAGAGTTAATGGTCTCTGTGTCCATAAAATAGAAGTTCTGAGAGTCACTTTATCATGAAGAGATCTTTACCAGAAACAAGTACCCACTAAGTAAATCTAGCTTCTTCACTTGGTTCTTCTAAGGAGTCCTTATTTTCCCCCAATGACAGAAAATTTTTCTTCCATAATTTTTAATATGTGTCTTTCTTGATCTCTGCTGTTTTTGCAAAAGTATCCTTCTGAGTAGAACCAATAGATAACTTGAAGGAAGGGGTCTTGGATTCTAGTTACATATCTGCTACTATGTGACCTTAGGAAAATCACTTTGATTCTTTGTATCTGAATTTCCTCATCTGTAAAATTAAGGAGTTTGAAATAAATGACCATCTACATTTAGATTCCTTCCAATTATATGATGTGGAAGGGAAATAAATATCTCCCTCTGTACCCTATTTATTAGAGATTCATCAATTATGTGCTCAGTGTGATTGTTTTAAGGATTCTTTGGACATGTTATCTAGTACAGAAAGAGAATGAAGTCTAAAATTTGCCTGAGTCATAGACTTGAAATAAATGACCTAAAAAAAAGTCACCTTGGTTTGCATTGTTCTGGGCACCAAAGTCACAAAGTAGAGCATCAAAAGAACCTGTGTCCAGGAAGCATTTGTTATTCTCACTAACCTTTCATTTGGAAAGAGTTGTAACTCACTTTGAATTGCTTACTTCTTGGGAGATCAGATCATGAAGGACCTAAGAACTCTTAGGTACCCTGCTTGAGTCCTAGAATTTAAAATGAGTCATTGTGAGAGCTATGCTTATAAGCAATAAAAGGGGAGAAAAAAGATCTGACTCTGGGATTATTGATGAGTTTTTTCTCAAGGCTGAATTTTTCATTAGGAAAGGAAGATTGTAAATCTCCTTCTTCCTGTTCTGACAATAGCAGATGAAGGATTGTGGGAAGGGGAAAGGGTTAGGGAGGACAGGAGGAAACCCTGCCCAGTTGTGCCAGTATTGTAGCAATAGACACATAGACAAAACTCAAGATTTTCTAATTCTGTGTTTTGTTCTTATTTAGGATATCAGAGCTAGAAGGGGTCTAAAAATTAGTCAGTCAGACCTGGTGGGCACATGCCTGTAATTTCTGTCTGGGGGACACTAAGGCTTACTCTAGAGTTCTAAGCTGCAGTAGGTTAAGCCATTAGTGTCCACACTAAATCTGCACTAATATGGTAAATTTTTAGGAGCTCAGCTGCCTAAGGAAGGGCAAATCCAGCCTAGTCTAGAAAAAGAGCATGTCAAAGATCCTGTATCAATAAGCAATGGACTTGGGTCTGTGAGTGACTACTGCACTTCCAGCCTGGGCAAGATAGGGAAATCAAGTCTCTAAAAAAAAAAAAGATAGCTAATCAACCCTCCCATTTTGCAGTAAGGAAACTAGAGGACTTCTGAGTTGGTATTCTAGTAGTAGATTAGACATAGAATCCTAATTCTGAATAGATGGTAAGAATATAGATTTAGAGTGGAAAAAGACATTAGAGATCATCTATTACAAATCCTTTTCTAAATACAGGAGGAAACTGATATTCAAAGTGGATCATACAAAGTCTGAAAACTTTGTGGCACAGGAAGGACTAAAGTCCAGGACTCAACTCAGGGTTCATGCCTCTAGCCATTCAAAAGTAGAGTTTAGTCATATCATGGGACCTTAGATTTAGCATTTGGAAACATCAGCCAGCCTGATTTCCTTATTTTATAAATATGACAAAATTGTGGTCCAGTGAAAATTTCATCTTTCCCAAAGTGAGATGATGAATAATATCCTTATTTATCACCTTCATTCACTTACTCAAGAAATATTTATCAAGTTCTATCACATATAAACCATTATGTTGGATGCTATGGATATACAAATATGCCTGAGAGTTTTTTGGTTGTTTTTTCAATCATATTTTAAAAAGACAAGCTTTATACACTAATAATTAAAATGAGAGGCAATATATGCTACTGTTTTCATGATAATTTGGTAAATGCATTTTTCCCATAATTATGATCTGTGATACAGATGAGAGTCACTATAAGAGTCCAGATAAGATAATTTCTATTTCCATTTGGGATAAAATTGATAACTATTTCATAAAGCAATCAGCATTTGAGCTGAATCTTGAGGAATAGAAAGGATTTTGAGTAGGAAATATTCCAGACAGGAAAGATAGCAATATAAAGGTTCTGAGGTGGGAAAACATGAAAAATGTTCAAGTGATACAAGACTGACCTGTTTGGCCAGAGCC
The DNA here is from genome assembly GCA_023553655.1 of Myrmecobius fasciatus. Lineage (NCBI taxonomy): Eukaryota > Metazoa > Chordata > Mammalia > Dasyuromorphia > Myrmecobiidae > Myrmecobius > Myrmecobius fasciatus. The sequence goes on along the minus strand of JAJPUD010000754.1, from coordinate 327,819 downwards.
AAGGTGAATAATGGAAGACAGGCTATAAGCTAGCTAGGTTGGGGATAGATTGTTGTTGGTACAGAGAAGGTACTTAAGGAATACACAGTTAAGGAAGTTGTATTTTATTTAGTAGAGAACAGAGAAACACAAATGATTTTTGAAGAAAAGAATAATATTATCAAAATAGTATTTTGGGGGGAAGCATATTTTTGTACCAGGATAAGTTAGAGAGAAAGCTACTGTGGGATTCAAGAATAGTGTAATAAAAACTTGTATGAAGTTTCTAGCAGTTGGAATAGAAAAGAAGAGATGAAAGACCAAGAGATTATGGAGAATTTATTAGAAGGATTCAGTTCAATAATTCAATAAACAAGGTAAGCAAATGAACCAGATATTCAATATCTGCATTAATGTTGTTTAGTCATTTTAATCATGTCTGACTCTTTGTGACCCCTTTTGGGGGATTTTCTTAGCAGAACTACTGGAGTGATTTACCATTTCCTTTTCCACTCATTTTACAGATAAGGAAACTGGGAAAATAGGGTTAAGTGACTTGCCCAGGGTCAAACAGCTAATAGTGTCTGAGGCCAAATTTGAACTCATGAAGATGAGTCTTTCCAATTCAAAGCCCAGTGGCCTATCCACTCTGCCACTTAGCCCATCCATACTAATATTTTTGCCACCAATGTGAAGTGTCAAAGCACATGGTTTCAAATACTATATCTTCTATTTACTATCTGCCTGACCTTAGACAAGATATTTAATCTCCAAGTCTCCAAGTGGGCAGAAGATAAAAAGACAAAAACAAAATAATCCCTGTCAAGAAATTTAATCTAGTAGAAGATTTTGTGACTGATAAGATCTAAAGGACAAGGAAGAATGAAGAATTAAAGATGATTATATAGTTTAATCATAAAGAAAATAGTGATACTATTAATAAAAATAAACACATCAGGAAAAAGAGCTGGTTTGAGATAATAGAGGAATATCCAAGTATACAACAAGGAGTTGTAGACTCTAGAAAAATGTTGGGGATGATTGTTAAAGTTACCAGAGTAGCTAAGGTTTCTGAGAGAGGAGACAAAAAGAAGATAGTTAAAGAGAAAATCTTCACATTTCAGGAAAGAAACAATTCCAGAAGACAAAGAGGGGTGGTTAGAAGCATAGGAGGCAAGCCATATCTTGTTTGCTGCAGTGTTACCAAAGTCATGGGAAAATATATTTTCAAGGAGTATGATGTGTTTGACAGTGTCAAGTGATAATTAGGTACAGTGGTAGATATCTGTAATCCCAACTATTAAGGAAGACTGAGACATCTCATAATATTAAGAGTTCTGAGCTGCAGTAATATAAATGAATCACATGTCCACACTAAGTACAGTATTATTAATACTATCAACTCTACAACCAACAGGTAATCTAAGAAGTGGCAAAAATGTCCAAGCCAGAAACAGACATCCTTTCTATTAGGATCAATGGCAGAAGACAAAGCAAGTGTTTTCAAATCCCATATTAGCTCCTTATTAACTGTCTTTGGGTGAGATATTAAACCTCCCTAGACATTATTTGTGAAATAGGTAGGACTAGGCTGGATTTGATGGCTTCTGAGGTGCCTTTCAGCTCTACATCTAGGTTCGTATGAGTCTATTTGTCTCTGGATCTTTGATCATGCTTTAGTTATATACCAGTTGTGGCGTAGGGATGGAGATAAGGATTAGCTAAGTCTCTTGTGAAGCAAGATCACTACTTTTATTGGCTCCCACTTCCATTCTTTCCACATCAGTTGTAACAGCTGGTCCAATTTCCTATTGCTTCAAGGTACAAAAATTAATTTTCTTAGAATACACTTCTTAGGAAAGAGCAAAGGAATATTCTCATTCCTAAAAAAGTTTTTTTCCCTTTATTGACAACCCCTGTAGATATAACTAAAGCTTCATTGTTATAAGGGAATACTTGTGTGAATAAAGCAAACTTAAAATGGCTCTCTTTGTGGTCTTGATAGTATGATTATTTCAAAAGTGAAGGAATTTCCTTAGATTTTGGAACCTCCAACCCACCCCCTTACCCCCACTCTCTCCTTCTCTGAATGCATCTGAATCATCACCTCCCCAGCTGTCAGAAAAGAGTTTGTGCCATTAAGTGCTGCTAAGGCTATTCCTGTCCTCTCTTTGAAATGCACATCCCCCTGCTGTACTACATAATATTAATGAGCAATAAGTGACTGCCTCTGCTTCCTTCAGTGGACCCTTTTGGGCCCTGACAGAAGATGCTGTTGTTCCTGAGAGGCATCCTGCAGTATTGTTTCTCAGGACTGATGCTGAACTTTGTATTTTCCCATTGCAGCCTCTATTTCAACAGTTTATTAGAGAATTTTTAAACTACCAAGTCCGTAACACATGGGCTTGTGGGGGATTTTCTCCTCATTTATTATTTGCTCTCATGGAAAATTCAAAAGGAGTCATCAGCATCAGACCCCTTTTGCAGGCAAAAAGTAGTAGATGACTCCAAGCTACACCAAAGGCAGGAGGAGTTTAAAGTGTAGAATGAGCATCATCTTAGGCCCTGGATTTTCACAGAAAATAAGGAGAATCTACATTTACTTTTTTAAAATGGTTCATCATCAATTTTGCAGGTGCCAACAACCAACAATAGAAATAAAATACCAGCCTTCATTTTCAACATATCAATGTCCTATAAACTCATCACTAGGTCAAAATATGCTAATGTAATACTCTATGCCAAAGGAGTTAAAATGCTTTGTATTCAGTAGTAGAATAGATTGTGCTTCATCAAATTATGGTTAATGAAATCAGTTACTCATTTGAATCAATGCAGAAAAACTAAAATATAATTCTGCTTTTCCCCAATTTTTTAACCAAGAACTGATTATATTACTTTTTCCCCATGAATTTAACAAGATCTCCCAATATAAATATATGATAGAGACCTTCAAAACTATCCCACTGAGTAGTATTTAAGTGAATTATGTGACCCTCAAAATATTATTCCCAATAACTATAATGCTATAAATGAAAACAACACTAAAGAATACCAGATATTATGTCCAAAATTGGACAGGATATAATCCTAATGATAAGATATATTTCCTTCTTATTTATAGATAGGTGGTAACAAGAAGAGAATGATAGAGTCAATGTGTTAGCTTGTTTTCAATAACTAGATTTCCTTTTTCAAAGGAAAGATTCTATTTGGTGGTAAAGGAGTGAGATAGATTTTTGTTTGGGAATTCTCAGTAAAATAAGAAAGTGCTCATAAAACTTTTTTTAATCATTCAGATTGAAAGAACAGGCAAGCAGGACAGTTTTGAAAGTCACTTGGGATTCTTTTGTAGTTTTTTTTTAATAGAGATTCATATTTTCAGATACTTCCATTTCTTTCCCAATCTACTGAACAATTTTTTTTGCTGAAATAATTGGGATTAAGTGACTTGCCCAGAGTCACATAGCTGAACAAATTTTTTGCTTCAGAATATCACATAGTTGGGAAAAACTTAAATATAGTTGATACTCAAAACTTTTTCAATGTCTATTCCCTCCTTTATTTTGAAGGTAGTTATAAAAATATGTGAATAAATAAGGATGAAAGCAGAAATGGGGAGGAAGGAAAACACTTTACAGGAGACCTCTTTGGAAATTATAGTTTTTTGCCACTTTTTTTCTTTCAAGAGATATTCACACTTAGGTATCAATTTTCTCTTTTCACGAATTGACCGATTTTGCTGTATTTTTAAAGCTGCTGAAAGCCATAGTTTTAGAGCTACAAAGAACCTCAAAGATTACATTTATAGAACAAGATACTCATTTTACAGAGGAGGCAATTGAAATCAAGAGAAGTTAACTGACTTTCCCAGGATCATACAGGTAGGAAATAGCAAAGTCCAGATTTTAATCTAGGTCCTTGGCTCCAATGTCCACTGTGTCTTTCACTATCCAATGCTGCCTCCTATCTTATTAGGCAATTCAAAGTAGAAATCTTGAAAGGGATCCCAAATGTGGCTAAAAAAAAAATGAGACTTGGTATTTCAAAAATCTATAAAACACTATGGGCAATCAAAACTTGTCAGAAAGCAACAACTTTTGTTCACAAGTCAAGAAGTTTTATGTGCACATATCTGGAGAGCCTGAAAGAATTTCCCACATATGTACAAGCTGCTATAATATAGTGAAATAGTCAGTGGTCTGGGAATCAAGAGAATTGGGTTTGAGTTTGCACACTACTATTTTCTAGTCATGTGGCATAGGATTGCTTACTTTATCTTTACATTTCCTCATCCGTACAATAAGAACATTGTGCTGGAAAAACCTGAAGGTCCTTTCTAACAACTTTATCATTTTATGCATTATTCTTTGGTTTTATTCTAAACTGATCTAATGAGGGTTTAACAGTCCTCATATGTAAACTCAGAATATATTATTTGTCTTCTGAGGATAGAATGTGGAGACATTCCGTTAGAAAAGTTTGCTTGATAGTAAATCAATTCTGATAAACTTTAGAATACAGTTTGACAGAGTTTGAAATCTTCTCTACTAAAATCAGCCAGTAAGAACATCGTAGAAAATATAAACTCAGATTCATATAACATCTCTGGGAAATGTATAACCAGTTTCTCTGAAAAGTTTTTAATCAGCATCCTTGAACCAGCTGTCCCTCAGCTAAGACAATTCATCTCTCTATTGCATGCTTTTTCAACCTAAACTCTTTCCTCATTTCTATCTCCTAAATTTCCTGTCTTTCAGATCTAGTTAAAGTCCTACTTTCTACATTTCCCAATTTCCCTTCATGCTAGTACCTTCTCTCTAAGATTAGTTCCAATATATCTTGTCTGTATTTTGTTTTTTTCATAATTACTTGTCTCCTTTATTAGACTGTGACCTCCTTGAGAGCAGGTAGTATTTTGTTGTTGTTTTGCCTTTCTTTATATTCCAACATGTAGTATAGTGCCTGGAACATAGTAAGCACTTGTTGATTTGACACATAAAAATGGCTTTCTTCATTCTGGGAATCTTTGGCTCCACCCTTTCCCACCTCACAGTTTTAACCCCAATCACTTGGTTTTCTCTGGTTTCATTGTAGAAAGATTCAAACTGTTGACACTGACTCAGAAAATCAGTCAATCTTTAAAACCAATTCTTCCCTTTTTCTCTCTCTTTTTATTTTCATATACAGTTAATAGCCAAGATACCGACCATCACCGCAGTTTGCAACTTGCATGGAGAGAAACTGCAGGTATTTAAGCAATCTCATCCTGATATAGTGAACACACTATTTCCTCCATTATATAAGGAACTTTTCAACCCTGACTGTACTACAGTCTGCAAATGAAGGGGATCACAGAGCTGTCATGTGGTTCTCAAATGTGTCACTCTTAAGACAAAAGCAATGTGCTCATGAAGACTTATGAAAAAATGTCACTACTGCAACACTAGGAATGTCCTGCACTTAATAGAATTATTTTTCACCGCTACAGTTTGAAGAATGTAAATATGCACCTGAGTGGGGCTCTTTTTTTTTTTTTGAACTGACCATAAATATACAAATATAGGACACTGGGTGTTATCTTTTTTTAATTTTATTGGGGTATGTTTTGGGAGACAACTGTTCATAGATTTTATTGTAGATAAAAAAAATGAGAACAGAGCGGTACCTTACATTATTACTCTTGCTGTTTATTGTTCAGATATAATTTAAGAAAATTCCACTTATTAGACTTACCTATTTCTATGTTTTTAGATAGTTAATTGCATGTGGAAATTCGTAGCTGTCTTGGAAAGTGCTGTGCATGTATGTAATAAGTATATAATATGTGAATATATTATATATGACTATTACTTATACATGCACATATACTGTGGCTTAAAATCCCATGCCTACTTGCAAAGGATGTTCAGTCAGGCTTTCTTGTATTATTTACCCTCCGTGTAATGTGTTAGCTTTATTTTGGGTAATCTGGATTTTTGCTTTGCCAACCAGAGTTTAGCCATCCATAGCTAATGGCAGGATGGTATCAATGTTCTGAAATCCATGTACAAAAAAAAAGTGGATTCAATAGACAGCCTCTATACTAACAGCTCTATTTGTAGCCATGGTATAAAAGCCTTGTCTGGAGGGTTCAGATGGAAAGTACATTTTTTTTCCTGTTCTAAGAATCAGGCAACAGATAATATTATGGGGACCTGTGGCTGGAAAAGTTTTTAACCCAACACAATAAATATTGGGCATTTCCCACTACAAAATGCAACCTTTTTTCCCTTTTCCCCCCCAAATCTCTAGTCACAAATGGGATTTCTCCTCAGAGTAAATTATTGCATCAAATGAAAAATATAGGTTGTGATAGTAATCACCAGCAAACTCACGTTCATTAAAAAAAGTGATGTGATCAATGAAAACACAGGGGTGTTGGTGCCATTTTTTCTGCAAATGTTTAGTTCCAGGAATTATTCAAATGAAGTAAAAGTAGCATAAGTGAGTACCAGGTATAGAATCAGCTCTTAGAGTTCATTATTTTCACATATAAGAATGAGAGAGCTTTCCCATGTTTCTCCTCTATAGTTCTGGGGACTTCACTCTCTCTCTTTGCCTCTATTTCTCTCTTTCAATTTGTCTCTCTCATTCAGTCTTTCTCTACCTCTGCCTCCATCTCTTTAAAAATCTTCAGATCCCAAAAAAAATCTTCAGATCATATATTGAAAAAGTGGAGCAGTAATTGACTCATTATGAGTCTTTAAAAGACAATATTTTAGTATTAGATTATCTTTTAAAAAAACAAAGCAACAAAAATAGCAACACTTGCTCAACTTTTTAAAGACATTAAAAGTGCATTTCAGAATATACAAAGTCAATCTGTGAACTTAAATATATACATACATATAGATATATACATGCACATACATTATGTATATATAATATGTACACATATATATATGCATACATAAACACACACACATATACACACACTGTAAAGTCAGTGCATCTGAAGGCCCCATAATATTGATTTCAGGATCAGAGATGTTGGGCTGGTGGTGCATTAATCCTCACTTCTTCCTTTTCTCCTGATCAGATTATTCCACAAAAAGAAACTAAAATGTCAATTGAGTCTTCTATGCCTGTTCAGTATTGGCTGATCTAGTGGAAGATCAGGAGAGGGGAAACTTGTACAAAATAATGAAAATTATGCCATCCTTTTATAAATCAACAGAAGTCACCACTTCATTAAAAAAGGGTCTTTTTTCTCCTTGGAGGAGAGGGGTCCACAAAAGAGGGAATAATGCCTGTGTCTTTTAGATAGATGCAGTCATCAATGGAAACTTGGATTTTTTAGCCCTTAAACTCTCTTGAGGTTAGCTTTCTCCAGTTCACATAAGAACTCACAGATAACTAGAATGGTGGCATTTGCCTTTTCCAGATAGAAACTGGAGGCTTTTTTCCCCTAATGATTGATGAATTCCAAACCAATAGGGGGAAACAAAAAAGGCTTTAAAATAATGAATCTCATTCTCAACTACTGTTATATTCAATTAATTTAACTACATTGAACCAAATTACCTTGGGTGTCGAAGAAGACAGCTGTAGACGGCTTATTATGCTGCTACGGGGACTCAATTCTTTTTGGCGTAAATGTCACTCCTGCTAGCGCTTTGTATAAAGAATTAATTCCAAGAGTCATATTTCCTTCTAATGGAAAGATTACTTTACTGATTGCTAGGAAAACAGGGTAATAGAAGGCACTCCATTAAACCAAGCCGTTTCCAAATGCAATAGATGTTTTATGATTGGCTTGTGATAGGAAAGGCTCTAAGTGTCTGCCTGGTGTTTCCCTTTGAGCTTTGAACTTATGTCAAAGTTTGTTTTCCTAGTTCCGTTATCCTAGTGTTTTCCATTGTTGGCCTTTAACTCTTATTCAGTTGCATTGGGAATCATGTATTTCCTTCCTTTTCCCCAAGAGGTTTTTAATTGACTCAATTTATGAAGAGGTAGAGCCTATGATTTTTTTTTTCCCTTCCCCTGGTCCCATGGGTGAATTTATAGAAAGACTGATCCCCCACTTACCTCTGGAGAAGATGTCTTTGAACTAAAGTAGTTTCTACTTTTTCTAGAGCTGGTTTGAAATTTTGAAAGCTGGTGGATTTTTGTAGCTATGGAAGAGGGACTAAATCTAACTGACCCATCACGTATCCCACCAGCCAAGATAAGAGACCAAAGGAAGCAACACTCTGATGTCCACTTCAGGACCTGAAGAAAATACTTTATTTTTTTTACTGTAGAAGACTGAAAAATCTAAATCTGGTCCAGAGAGAATCAAGACGTGCTGTAAGTGGCACTGAAATCTGTTATATCTTTTTGAGCACCTCTTCAAAACACATCTGTGAAGAAACTAACACCTGATACAAACAACTGTCTTTCCCTTAGGTCCCAGCTAATAGCTACACTACATTATGTCCAAGCACTTTGTCCCATCTCCATGAGAATCAATAATTATCTATGATATATTTGTGATACAAGGAACATGAGACAACAAAGAAGCCACAATTTATCTTTTTCAATTCACTCTTTGTAAATGACAATCACTGCTTAATGCAGATGTTGCACTGTATTCCACTCAGGGATGTTTCATTAAAAAAAAATATATCCACATCAAGAATGAGGGGAGAAAAAAAAAACAGGAAAGAAATTTTAACAAAATTGTAAGCAGCTAAAAACATATTCCAATAAGCGACTTCCCTTTCTTCCCCTACCAGACAAGGCTTTCAGGCCAGTTATTTGACCCTACATGCTTATAACCTGAATTCACTGTCACTATTTTCCTCAATTCACTGAAAAGTTCTAGCCATCATTCCCCAGATAGCATGCTGGCAAAAGACACCTCAGCCCCCTTCTCTAAAATCTATTGACTAGCAAAATATCCAAACTGCCCTATTAATTCCACAGCTTATCTCCCAGTAAAACCAGGTTTGGCTCAAGTCCTGAGCAAAGGAGGAGCAATGGATTTTATTTGTCGGGCCAGAAAACTGAAGGTGTGATTTCTCTAGCTGCTTTGTTGCAGGATTGCAGAAGGAAGAACAAAAGTTAGAAGGAAAATAGCAGAGTAATATATTACAAATCTGTCTGATCCCTTCTCACTGCCAACTATCAGGATCTGAAGCTAAACCATAAGTATAACCTCACTTGTCATATTGGACCAAATATAGGTTTTCAAGGTAGCTTTACAATTAATCTCACTTAAGGCATTTTAGGCTACCTATTCACATGGGTCCACGCTATAAGAATGTAAGTAGGATCATGGATTTAGAGTTGGAAAAGGATGTTAGAGGTCATCTATTCTGACTCTATTTTGCAGACAAGAAAAGCAAGGTCAAGAGAATAAAAATCTCACAGGGCAGAGAAAGGATTCAATTCTAGGTCTTTGGACTCCAAATTGAACACTTCAGATCTCCTTGGCAAATTCTAAGCAACTAGATCCCTTTGGAGGAATCCAAGGCAACCAAATATTATGGTAACACTGCAATTATTTATCAGAAGATGTTATAGCAAGGATCCAGTATAATTTTTATTTCAATTTCCCTTGTGGTTTATCCCATACTACTTAGAACTCTGTACCATTTCAAGCCAAACCAAATATGGAGAAGAATTTTTAGACAACTAACTACCCATGTGTCAATATATATATATGAGGTCAGACTTCCAACAGAATGCTAGTGTCCCAAGGATTGACTCTAAACTTATCAGTCATTCAGTTTGTGTCGGATTCCTGGTGATACCATGGACCACAGCAAACCAATCCTGCCAATGGGGCAAGGATATTGGAATGGTTTGCCATTTCCTTCTCCAACCAGTAAAGAAAACAGTGGTTTGGTGACTTGCCAGGGTGACCTAACAAGTAAGTATCTGAGGTCATATTCGAACTCGGGTCTTCCCGACTCCAGGTCAAGCACTCTATCCCCTGAGTCACTTTGCTGCCTCTAAGGCATACAGGTTAAGGGACTTGCCCAGGATCACACAGCTAGTGTCTTTAGGGCATATTTGACTTCAAGTCTCCCTAATTCCAGGCCCAGCACTCTATCCACTGAACCATCTGGCTGATTCTATGGTTTTTCACTGCTAATGCAATCATACATCAGCCAAACTACCTGAAATACTGCCTGCCATTGTGGGATCACAGAGAGCTTCTGTCCATCTTTGCCTATGTTGTAGGTATTTCTTCCATTCTGTTTAGTATAGGAAGAAGAATCCCTCTACTAAGGTTAAAACAAAAGAAAGAAGCATTCAATAATTATTTTCTTCAAGGGATCTTTGTGTCCAATGAGGTTAATACTGCTGACAGTTAATTCAGAAGCCTATGTATATACTTACACATTCCAGGTCTTGCAAACAGATAACTATGTAGTAAGAATGACAGGAGACATCAATAGGTAGAGCAGCAATAACCTTTAAGGTATCTGTTTGTGAAAAAAAATGTTTTGCACTCTGTCTCTTATAAAATAAAGACAAAAAGTCACCATCGGCCAGAGATGTAACAGTGTCTTACATCTCTCTTCAAACTACTGGAGGAAGCTGCTACTGATAATAGAGGATGCTATTGACGTGAAGAAGCATTTGATTGTTTCAGAAAGTGGTCCTTGCTTAGTAAGCTACATGGGCAATAGTGTAGGCATGGTCCATTGAAAGTAGCATTTTTCTCAATGTGTCCTGTTTCAATGGACCACCTCTCTAGAGATACAACACAGAATAACAGTTTGCATAATGGGATATTTTTTCTCTTATTCCTTATTTTTCTCAATTTGGTTTCCCTGTTGGTCTAACACTATTGGAAGCAGCAAATTCCAACAGTCTAGATACAGGTAGAGACCAGTTGGACAACTAGAAAACAGACTGATGGCTATTTGATTTAATGGTAATAATTAAAAAGCACTTCTATTTGTCTTGACTAGCCTCCCAGCTTAATAAAACCAAGTAACTAGATACATTTGGCAGCTTCTTCTGAGATTCAAATGCACTATGTTTTGTTTGAGTATGTGTTTTTCTTTCAATGTGTCTGTGTGGGACTTCCTTTTTATCTGAAGATTTAATAATAGAATAATACTCATTTGGCCCTTCATTGTTCCATAGTGTGGACCTTGCATTCTTGGGCAGCAGATGGGGATTTTGTTCATGCACTTTTTTTCCCAAGCCTCTGAGTTACCTACCAAGTAAATTGGCTGTAATAAATAATCTTTGCCTCTTGCATGACTATAAGTGTGACCTCCAGTGAACCAGAGAGAGCAGGTCAGTGATTGTACTTGTGGCCACAAAGCACAAAAGAAAACTGGATTATGTCTGCAAAACCAAGTTCATCACAATAAGGGAAGTTCTTTCCCTAGTTGGGAAGGGTATTCACCATATTAATAAAGCTATCGTGGCTGTAACCTATGGAAAACATATGCACATCTACATAGATATTTACAGCATGCATGTGGTCAATTGTGCATGCATGCATAAACATACAAATTAGATATCTGGAAAGCTACATAATCCCATCTTCAATCACTGTACCATCTGCCTCATCTGACTAACACTAAAGAAAGTAATGGGGGGAGGGGACATTTAAAAAAAAAAAAACCTGAGTATGTATTGTAGAAATGTAGAGGAAAAATAAAAATATTTTTTCAGATGTAATTACTTTTAATATATGCTTGTGGAAGGTCTAATACAATGTACACTGTCTCTGTAATTTTTGCTGTAAATATCTCAGGACAGTGAATACACTGATTTTTTTCTACGTCTCTGTTTAAGCATAAGACTTTATAACAATTTTTTAGAGGGGAAAGAACACCAACAAGCAAATTCTGTACTTGCTTCCTATGAGTGTCATGTGCTCCTCAGTTTTTAATGGAAATCGATTGGGAAAGGGAAGCATTCTGACCAGCTCTAGGTTTAACCTGGACGCCTTTGTTTGTACATCACCAACTGATAAAGGGACAGGGCTGTCAATGAAATCTGCTCCCAGGGGTCTGGGTGCTGAATATCATCCTAAGATCTGCAAAATGCATCTGAACCAGACAATTTGAAAACCAATAAAGAAAAGAATGAGCAAAGATTGCCCAAGCAAGTACATCTGTCCTTCCAGCATTTAACTTTTTTAGATTTTTCAGCATGAAATATCTGAAGGAGAAGAAGGTCTGCTTTCTGACGAGCAAAATATTTTTGTACACACTCATTTCTTATTAAAACCTGAGGTCAGATCACTCTTTCACTGTAATCTGAAGCCATAACTGACCTTCACCAAATAAAATGTTTTCAAGAACATAGGGGAGGGTTTGGGAGAGGTTGAGGGGAAGGGAAAACCAAGATATCAATGGCTATAGCAACACAGGCAGGAGCAAGTCCAATGCACTTGGATGCTTTTCCTGCATCCCAAATATAACTTTAAATCACTAGTATTTTATGATGATCGATTTATAAAAAAAAATAGATATTTAGATTTAAATGAATCTTTCCAATATTTTTGAAATCCCTGACAATGTTCCTTGCTTTTAGGATTATGAGAGAAAATGATTTTCATATACTTCCAACTTTCAGAGGTTTAATGTTTTTTATCTTATTTCCAACTGCTCTTGGTAGAGTGAAGCACGACATTGGGTCCCCCAGCTGTTCAAACCATGGGCTATTTGGTGCTTGGCTGTAGATAATTGTCATTGCTGTATCTTAAGGGGTGGGTGAGGGGAGGGGTGTGGTTTGCTTCTCTTACTAAGCATGCTCACCACTATTGGTAATGTACAAAAGCTGCATTGCCGAATGAAAAGTATGTAAAAAATATATATTATTCACTCTAAAAAAAAGCGTAACAAGAAATACCTTCTAAAGAAAAATGCCTCCTATAGTCAACACTGATTTTTTTTTCTGAAGCTTAATTGTATTATAATGATGTATTTTTATTGGCCTATAGAGGTCAAAGGCAAACCACAAATGAATCCAGTGACATATATAGTTTTTGAATCTGCAGTTTTCTGATCTCTCTCTCTCTCTCTCTCTCTCTCTCTCTCTCTCTCTCTCTCTCT
>JAJPUD010000754.1:273288-314775 GCA_023553655.1 Myrmecobius fasciatus | reverse complement strand
CTCTCTCTCTCTCTCTCTCTCTCTCTCTCTCTCTCTCTCTCTCTCTCCTTGTTTAATATATAAGCCCTAATTTATGTGTATGTGAGTAAAACTACAGCCTGAGTCATTTAGAGAGTAAGCATTGAGGTTTTTTTAATCATAAATATATTAGAATACAACAGCACTCCCTGTCAAATAAAAAGGTTTTATATTACTTTAGAATGTAATAGGTTTTCGTCTTATTTTATGTCTTGTAGATTATTAGTTGAATACTGTTAGCATTCCATGATAATGCACACATGATTTCTGAATGTTTTCTGTAAATGACAATCAATGTTTATGAAGTTCCTTTAATGCTGAACAAAATTAAAAAATGAAAAAAAAAGAAAAATAAATGCTTCCTGATACTTCTTTCATTGTGAAGTTAGAAGGTATGAAAGTTCCTGATTTTATAAACTATCTTAATGAATTTACCTTAACAGTATCACTATAATTTTTCTAAATTCCAGGCCTGTAAGTAAATAAGATTTATTTTTCTTTTGCTGGAAATACTTATGAGATTGTAGATCTGAGCTAGAAAAAGCATATTCCAGGGCAGGAAGGAAAAGCTCAAGAAGTAAGCACTTTCAGTTTCTTTTGTGCCTGTGACTTTAGTACAAAGCACAGACCAGCCATCCATCTGGGTAGCAGAAGCCCTCCCAATCTAGTATGTAAATTAAAAGTGGACCCTTGAGCTTCTGGGAGAGTTTTTCCTGCATCAAAGTTGAAGCTAACAAATCATCAAGGACTACACACTTCAGCCTTTAGTTAAAAGACAATTGCAGCAGACTAATAAGAAATACAGTATTCTCTAGCCCAAACAGCCCCCCAAAATTAATGATTTTCATACTATTTAGTTTCACCACTCCCAACTATATTTTGTATTTTGGGTAAACAATTTCCCCTCACTCCTCACCCCCTCCACCACCAAAATATACCATTAACTATGACTTAACATATAATATCCAGCCAGGAGGTAAGTTGGACTAGACAGTCATTAAGGATCCTTCCAACTCTCAGATTTTGTGATTCTTTGATTCATTGGAATAATCAAAGGTTCCCAGTGTAGAAAGAAGGACTGAGAGAGGAAAAAGGTCTTTCAAGCAGTCTTGAGTTGGTTTTATTGGTATAGAAATGTTCCAAGTATAGAATACCTCAGAGCAAACCTCAATAGAATGTGTGTGGGGTGGGGGTGGGGAGAGTTCAACATAGATTGAAACTAATGGGGTCCAAAGAAACAGAGAAAGCCTTAGAAAAACTTTTGAAAATTCCCTCTAGTTCTCAAGCATTGGTCATGACAAATACTCTGGCCTTGTATTTCCAGCAAAGTCCCAATTGGAGGGGGGTCAGCCATATAGTGCCTGTCACTCAGAGGCAGCAGAAACAGTTGCTTTTGTGGAATCTCTGCCACACTGACAGATTTTTCTAAAGACTGGTTTCTGCCCATCAGTTTCTAATTGCCCATTTTCAAATAGCTGCTTAAATCATTCAAGAGGGTGCCTTTCAAATAAGAGTTCAGCTCACTCCTGAGGGTGTGTTTGCAAACCCTTCCCTTCCCCCAAATGTGAACTAGAAGGAATTATAATACTGTGCTATCTCCTCCAGTTGGAAGATGCTGCTGCTGACTCATCAGCTGTTTGACCACAGGGTAGATGTACTTTAAGAACTGCTTTCTTGAAGGTCATGGCTTGGGACTGAGCTCTCTGCACTCTTCTCCAAAGTCTGCTTATAATAGTAGCCGACATCTCCAGGGTCCTGGCTAAGGACAGAAGTGAAACTTAGAGCCTTAGAAGGGAGTCTGTGCACAACCAAAGGAACGATTTCAGAATTGAAGAGGAGACCTCCATCTCTTCAGTACCATACTCTAATTAATTGAGCTAATCAAGCTAGATGGAGTAATACAAAGGGATGAAACTTTTGTTGTTGTTTAAAAATAGCTACTTTACCGAGAAATTAAGTTTGCAAAGCACTTTATTATGTTATTTCATGTGATCCTGACAATGGTCCTGTGAAGTTGGTGGTATCATCCCCATTTTACAAATGAGGAAACTGAGGCTGAAGAAAGTAAAAGTGACTTGCACAGAGTCACTCAGCCAGTAAATGTTTGAGATAGGATTTGAAGTCTGGTGTTTCTCACTCACCTGCTATTCATAAGCCACCTAGCTATATTATATTAAAAGCTATCAAAATCCCATGCCGGCATAAAGAAACTAAAATTTGGAATATTATCTCAACTCTGGCTTTCCCAAGAGAGAGTGCAGATGGGTAAGGAGTGAAACCTGTACTTGGCACTAAAAGCCCTTGCTTCACATTCAGATTCAGCTTCATATAAGTTTAAATTAATTCAAATTGTTTAAATTTCCTAAACCTAAATTTCCTCATATGAGAAAATGTGCATTAAAATACAAGTATTACTTATCTCATATGGTTGCTATAAGGAAATACATTTTGCAAATTAGGCTTAGTGCAATGTCTGGAAAAAGCTGCTAAATAAATGTTTATTGATTGATTTATTGCCTGGAGCAAATCAAATAACTGAGTTTCACTTTTTTCATCCATAAAATACGTAAGTCATAATCTTTGTCCTTTCTCAGTCCTGTCTATCATGTCTGAGTCTACATGACCCCATATGGGTTTCTCTTGGCAAAAATAGTGAAGGGGTTTGCCATTTTGCTCTCCAGTTCATTTTACAGATGAGCAAACTGAGGCAAACAAGGTTAGGTGACTTGCCCAGGATCACAGAGCTAGGAAGTATCAGAGATGAGATTTGAACTCAAGGAGTCTTCCTGACTTCAGGTCTGGTGTTTTATCCTCATCATACTACCTACCTGCCCCAATCTTTTTTTTCCCCATGGAGCCATTTTTAAAATCAGACGAAATCATGTAGTGAAATAACTTTAAAAAATAGGTTTTCCACTTCCAATATAATAGATATGTACTGGAGTGTGGCACAATGGATAGAGTGCTGAGCTTGGAATCAGGAAAACTCATCTTTGTGAGTTCAAATCTGTTGTGTGACTCTGAGCAAGTCGCATATCCTCATTTGCCTCAGTTTCTACATCTGTAAAATGAGTTGGAGAAGGAAATGGCAGACCACTCTAGTATCTCTACCAAGAAAATCCTAAATGGGGCCATGAAGAATTGGACAGAATGGAAACAACTAAATAAGTGTAGTCAAAGGTCTGAAGCTGGAATTCCAGTTCTGCCAATTGTTATCATCAGTGTGATCCTGAGAAAGTAACTCAGATATCATTTTCTTCATCTGTAAAATATGAAGATTTGGTTAGATGACTGCTATATTTTTCTTCTCATTCTGATTCTATGATCCCATCATTATTATCCTAAGTAAGATACAAACAAGGCTAAAGTTTAAGTGTAAAGAATAATTCCTGCCCTGAAGAAGTATACAATCTAATGATGGAGAAAACAAGCAAGCAAAAATATACAAACAAGTTATATACAATCTAAATAGAAAATAATCATCAGAAGGAAGGCACTAGAATTAAAACACAGAAAATATTATTTCTATTTAAGAGATGAGAAAACTGAGAAGTTGCTAGCCCAGGATCCCCTATATCCAATGCCTGCTGATTTCACCTTTGAAATATCTCTTAAATATGCCTCCTCACGACACTACTACCTGGAGAGGCCAATATGCTCATCACTTCCCCCTGGACAACTGCATTAGTCTGCTGATGGGTCAGCCTGCTTCAAGTCTCTTCTCACTCCAATCCATCCTCCATTCAGACGCTAAAGAGATTTTCCTAAAGTGCAAGTCCAATCATCTCACACCTCCTCCTCTTACTCAATAGATCCCAGTGGTTCCCTATTGCTTCCAAGATCAAAAACAAAGTGCTCTGGTTGGCTTTCAAAACTCTTCATAACTTTGCCCTCTCCTACCTTTTCAGTTTTCTCATATCATACTCCCTCTCATATACTCTTTGACTTAATAATGACCCTCCTTGCTTTTCCATGTATAAAATATTCCATCTCTTAGTTATATGAATTTCTTCTGGCTGTTGTACTTAACTCTTTGGCTACCCTTTCATTGTCTAAAAGTCATATCACAGATAGGAAGAGTTACTGCCATCTAAGACAGGGTAAATAGCCTGCTTTCTTCTCTATAAGTCATCACACCCCTCTCCAAACAACACTCTCCCTCCTTTCCCCTCCCTACTGATTTCCCTTACTTCTTTTAAGTTCCAACTAAAATCCCACTTTCTATAAAAAGTCTTCCCCAACCCCTTTTATTTCTAGTGCCTTTCCTGTCTGTTATTTCCTGTATCTAGCTTGCTTTGTATATATTTGCTTGCTTTTTGTCTCCCCCATTAGATAGTGGGTTCCTTGAGGGCAGGAAATAGCTTTTTCCTCTTTTTGTAACCCAGTGCTTAGCTCACAAGATGTTTGATAAATGTTGATTGAATGATTACTAAGTTGATTATTTTATCCCTGCTCATCAGGCATTTATCCCTTGACCAGTCCTCCTTCTATATAATTTTCCTAAATAAAACAAAGATGGAACAGGGCCCTAGCCCCTCTTCTTTATTCTAGCAACATGGAAACACTGTCACCCTCTTTGCTTTGGCGGAAGAGACATGTGGTGTGTAAAGAGAGGAAAATGTTCAGGCAGAGATTTTTTTTTTTAAATGAGGGCCATTAAGAACACATACAAATGAATAATTAATGAACCACGCTAGAATTGAACTAATCTTATATGACATGAGCTGTTCCATGTGGGTTGACAGGTGCCAACCTGGAATATCCTCATCAGCATTTATTGAGAGCCTAAGTGCAAAGTACTCTGCCAGTTGTAGGATTTAGAGCTTGAAGATAACTCAAAAATTATCCAGTCCAAACCCCTTATTTCACTGACTAGGAAATTGGGGCCCAGAAGACTAAAGGGACTTGCTCAGAGTTACACAGATTGTAAGTAGCAGAGCTGGGATTCGAATACAATTTTTCTGACTCCAAAACCATCATTTTATTACATATCACCTTTGTTCATATTTCACTTTGTTAGCCAAAATGGACTCTGACAGAGAGTGGAGTTTGGAGAATAGAAGAGTGACTTATACTACCTCCCCTGTCTTAGATGGCAATAACCCTTCCTATCTGTGTTATGCCTTTATCCAATGAGAGGATAGCCAAAAAGTTAAGCAAATAAAGTGCAACCTTGGGCATGGGTTTCAAAATTCCTAAACTCTCTTTCAGGTATTTTCTTCCTTTTCTGAACTTGAATTCACTAAGTTAAAGTGATCAGTTGAAGTTTTCCTGTAGACTAAAAATTTTGCATGATTGTATAAGATCCAGCTCCTGGATACATAGTAGAGGCTGAATAAATGTTTATTGAATGAATGAATAAATGAACAAAGGGGTTTTAGTCCACTCTCCTTTTGGAATTTTTATTATGATGAAGCAGGGAACAAAAAACCCACTTGGCTATTTCATTCTTAGATAGAATCAGTCTGAAATTTTGTAGCTTCCTTTGCAATATTATTGGCTACCTCATCTTCCAGTACAGAGGACCAGAAGCAAGCACTGTTTTTTACTGATCAGCAGTGATGCTGAAACAAAGATCCATTAACCATGCTAAAGGCATTGCTCTGAAAGTCTTCAGGACCTACTTCAGAAATTTTTCTCCCTAAAAGAGACAAGAGGAGCTCTAAAGAACATTTTTTTCCTCTTTCCTACCAAAATTTCAGCTGTTGTGCACATTTCCTATCCCCCTATTTGATTATCAGGGTTCATTAAGGCAAACAGATTCTAAATCTTATTAACAACTGACATTTATATAATACTTCTGTATGTAAAATGTCTCATTTGGTTCTCACAACAATCCTATAAGGAAGGTACTAGTTTAAAAAAGATTATTAAATAATAGTAGCCTGCATGGGAATGTTGAATCCCCAGTTTTGGAGGCAGCATAGAGTAGCAGAAACAATTTTAGATCAGGAGTCAGAAGATCTTTTAGAGAAACTGAGTGCATTAAATTAAAGAAAAGAATATATCTAAAGTATTTTGGCCAGTTCTGACCACCATAGTTATAAGATGGAGAATTTCCAGAAGCAGGCAAAGATGAAGAACCCCAGGTCCATCTTATTTGGGAATCTGTTGAAGTTTCTAGGCACATTTAGCCTACCAATGAGAAGACTCAGGGGTAACATGATGACTGTCTTCAAGTATTTGAAGGGTTGATATATGAAAGAGGAATTGAACTTGTTCTGTTTGGTCCCAGAGAGTGGAACTAGGAACAATGGGTGGTCATTTCAAAGAGGCTCAATTAAGTTTTATTTCAAGAAAAGACCATCCTAACATTTAGAGCTGTCCAAATGTGGAATAAGCTGCCTCAAAAACTTGTACATTCCTCCTCCTTGGAAGTCTACAGCAGAAGCTAGATGACTAGAAGTTGGATTTGTTCATTCTTTTCATGTATGAGTTGGACTAGTTGGCAAATAAATTCCCTTCCAATCCTCAGATTTTGTGATTCTGTGATTCATTGTCTAAATCCAATTCAATACAATTCAACACCCAAGACCAGACGTACAAAGGGAAGAACAAAACAATCCATTAATAAAACATAGTTATACCAATTATTTAATAATTTTAATGAGACCAGACTTCCAGAAGCCAAGATGATGGAGTAAAGAGTAAATCATCATAACTCTCACACATTCACCTCCAAATAACCATTAAAAGTACCACCAAAACAAATCCTGGAATAGCAGAACCAGAAAAAAAAAGATACAGTGAAATAATCATTGAGCCTAAGAAACTTGAAAGATTGGCAGAAAAAGTCTAGATAGAAGAAAAACTGGGGAAAGAAATGAGCGATATAAGTGAATTTAAAAAATTATTTGGATTTCTTATTTAATAATTTCTCCAGTTACATTCAAAACAATTTTTTAACATTTGTTTTTCAATTTTTTAAATTCTAGGTTCTCTCCCCTATCCCCACCCACAATTAAAAACACATGGGAAGTTATGCAAAACATTTCCATAAAAAGTTGTAAAAGAAAACATAGATTTCCTACTCTAACGAAAAAAAAAACCTTCAAGAAAAATTAAGTTAAAAAAAAAGGGAGAGGAAGAGAATGAATGCTTCAATCTATATTCAGACACAATTGGTTCCTTCTCTGACTATGGATAATATTTTTCATCATAAATCCTTCAAAATAATCATGAATAATTATACTACTGAGAATAGCAAAGTCATTTACAGCTGGTCATCCCAAAACATTGCTGTTACTTTGTATATGGTACATTTCACTTTGTTTGAGTTCATAGAGAACTCTCCATGTTTGGTGTTTTATTTTGTTTTTTTTCTCTGAGAGCACTCTGCTCATCAGTTCCCATAGAACAGCAATATTCCATCACAAACACAAACCACAGTTTAATTGTGCCATTCCCCAATTGATTGATATCCCCTCAGTTTCCAATGTTTTGCCCTTAAGAAGAGAGCTGATGCAAGAGAATTTGGGGAAAGCATCAACAATTCAGAAAAAGAAAACCAGCACTTTAAAAAGTAGAATTGGTTAACTGGAAAAGGAGATACAAAATTTACTGAAGAAAATGACTTTTTAAAAAGTACAAAAGAAATTACAAAAACTAATTAAGGAAAACAACACTTTAAAAGTTAGAATTGGGCAAGTGGAAGCTAATGATTTATGAAATATCAAGAATCCATCAAACAAGTTCAAAAGAATGAAAAATGTGAAAATACCTCATGGAGAAAAAAACAGTTTACCTAGAAACTGGATCCAGGAGAGATAATATCAGAATCATTGGATTAAATAATCAGAAGTAGGAAAAGACAGCATCTTTCAAAAAATTATCAAGGAAAACTGATGTTCTTGAACCAAAGGGTAAAATAGGCATTGAAAGAATCTACCAATCATCTCGGGAAAGAGAAACCAAAATGAAAACCCCAAGGAACATTATAGCCAAATTATAGCAAATGACTATCAAGTCAGTGAAAAAGTATTGGAATCAGCCAAAAAGAAACAATTCAAATATTGGGAAACCACAATCAGCATTAGGCAGGACTTGGCAGCTGGAACATTAAAAGATTAGAAGTCATGGAACATGATATTCCAGAATACACAGGAACTAAGACTACAACCAAGAATCATTTACCCAATAAAATTAAGCATAATTCATTTTTTATTAAAGCTTTTTATTTGCAAAACATATGCATAGGTAATTTTTCAACAATGACCCTTGCAAAACTTGCTGTTACAAACTTTTCCCTCCTACCTCCCACCCCCTCCCCTAGATGGCAGGAAATCTAATACATGTTAATTATGTTAAAATATTTGACAGCTCGAAATGTGTATATATATTTATACAGTTGTCTTGCTATACAGAAAAAAAAACCTGAGAAGGAAAACATAATGTAAGCAAACATCAATAGAAAGTGTGAAAAAAGCATAATTCATTAAAAGATAAAATGGTCAGTCAATAAAAGAGAAGGATCACAAGCTTTCATAAAAAGAAGGCCAGAACCAACCCCAAAATTTGAACTTCATTGCCAAGACTCAAAAGAAGCCTAAACAGGTATAAAAGGGGAAAAGAAAACATAAGGGATTCAATAGAACTAAAGTATTTACACTCCTACATAGGAAGGTAATACTTGAAATTCTTTAAAAATTGCATCACTTTACAGCTGGAAGGAATAGATATAGACAGAGGATATGGGTATAAGATGAATTGAAAGGAATAGCATAAAAAATTAAGGGATGAGAAAAAGGAATATACTGGGTGCAGAAGGGAGATGTAAAATGGAGTAAACTATTTTACATGAAGAGGTACAAAAGATCTATTACAGTGGAAGTGAAATGGGACGGTGGGCTATGATTATCACTTGAACCTTACTTTCATCAGTATTTTCTCAAAGAGAGAATAATATATGTGATCAATTGAATATAAAAGTCTATCTTATGTGACAGGGAAGTAAAGGGAGAGGAAATTAAATAAAAGGGAGGATGAGGAAGGAATTGACAGAAAAGAAGGCAAATAAGGGGAAATGGTAGACAAAAGCAAAATACTGGTGAGGAGAGAAAGGGTGAGAAGATAAACAGGAGAAAGAATGGGATGGAGGGAAATGCATGGGTAGTGATCATAATTGTGAATGTGAATGGGATGAATTTTTCCATAAAATGGAAGTGGATAGCAGAGTGGATCAAAAATCAGACTACAATATGTGGTTTACAAGAATCACAGACTAAAAGCAAGAGGCTAGAGCAGAATG
The DNA here is from genome assembly GCA_023553655.1 of Myrmecobius fasciatus. Taxonomy (NCBI): domain Eukaryota; kingdom Metazoa; phylum Chordata; class Mammalia; order Dasyuromorphia; family Myrmecobiidae; genus Myrmecobius; species Myrmecobius fasciatus. The sequence continues at coordinate 305,510 of JAJPUD010000754.1, read as the reverse complement.
TATTATGCTTCAGCTGAAGTTAAAAAAAAAAGCAGAGGTAGAAATCCTGATCTTGGACAAAGTAAAAGCAAAACCACACCAAATTAAAAGACATAAGGAATAAAACTATGTCTTGCTAAATGGTGTCACAGACCTCAGTTTCTTAAACTGTGGTTCATGTCCCCTTATGGGATCTCATAACTGAATGTGGGAGTCATGAAAATCATTTGTTATCAGTAAATGTTTGATTTGATTTTATATACATATACGGGATTATGTAAAAATTTCTTGGGCAAGAAAAGATTGCTAGTGGAAAAGTTTAAGTAGTCCTTCTATAGATGATGAAGCAATATTGATACTAAATATCTTTGCACCATGTGGCATAGCATCCAAATTCTTGAAGGAGAAATAAGTTACAGAAAGAAATAGACAGCAAAATTATATGAGTGGAGAACCACAACTGTCTCCTCTCAGAACTCAATAAATCCAATCAAACATAAACAAGAAAGAAGCTAAGGAGGTAAATAGCATATTAAAAGAGTTAATTATGACAATCTTTTAGAGAAAACTGAATGGAAACAGAAAGGAATATTTCAGTAGCCCTTGATACATACACAAAAAGTGACCATGTAATAGGGCATTAAAACCTCAAAATCAAATGCAAAAAGGCTGAAATATCAAAAATATTCTATAATATTCAGCAAAGGAGTAGAAATTCAGATTAAAAATTAATTGGAAACTAGTCTAATCCTAAAGAATAAGTAGGTCAAATTAATACATTGTTGATAGAATTGTAAATTGACCCAGCCATTCTGGAGAGCAATTTGAAACTATGCTCAAAAGGTTATCAAATGTGCATACCCTTTGATCCAGCAGTGTTTTTACTGGGCTTATATCCCAAAGAGGCAAAGGGACTCACATGTGCAAAAATGTTTGTGGCAGCCCTTTTTGTAGTGTCAAGAAACTGGAAACAGTAGATTCCCATCAGTTGAACAATGACTGAATAAGTTATGGTATATGAATGTTCTATAAGAAATTATTAGCAGGATGATTTCAAAGAGGCCTGGAGAGACTTACATGAACTGATGCTAAGTGAAATGAGCAGAACAGGAGATCACTGTACATGGCAACAGCAAGATTATACAATGATCAATTCTCTCTCTCTCTCTCTCTCTCTCTCTCTCTCTCTCTCTCTCTCTCTTTCTTTCCTTCTTTCTCTCTCTCTCTCTGCTTAGGCAATTGAGGTTACATGATTTGCCCAGGGTCACACAACTAAGAAGTGTTAAGTGTCTGAGGCCATATTTGAACTCAGGTCCTCCTGACTTCAGGGCTGGTGCTCTATCCACTGTGCCATCTAGCTGCCCCATGATGATCAATTCTGATGGATGTGGCTTTTCTCAACAATGAAATGATTCATGCCATTTCCAATGATCTTGTAATGATGAGAGCCATCTACACCCAGAGTTCTGTGGAAACTGAGTGTGGATCACAACTAGCATTTTTTACTTCTTAATTGTTGTTGTTTGCTTGATTTGTTTTCTTTCCCATTTTTTTCCTGTTTGGTTTGATTTTTCTTGTGCAGCAAGATAATTGTATAAATATGTATGCCTATATTGGATTTAATATATATTTTTCCTGAGGCAATTGGGGTTAAGTGACTTGCCCAAGGTCACACAGCCACGAAGCATTATGTGTCTGAGGCCAGATTTGAACTTAGGTCCTCCTGACTTCAAGGCTGATGCTCTATCCACTGCACCAACCAGCTGCCCTGGATTTAACATATTTTTACCATGTTTAACGTGTATTGGATTACTTGCCATCTAGGGGAGAAGGTGGGGGAAAATTGGAACACAAGGTTTTGCAAGGTTCATTGTTGAAAAATTATCCTTGAATATGTTTTAAAAATAAAAAGCTTCAATAAAAAATAGACAAAAAAGAATAAGTGGGTTAAAGAGTAAAACACAGAAACAATAACTTCATTAAAGAGAGTAACAACAATGAGACAACATATCACAATTTATAAGATGCAGCCAAAGCAGTATTCGGGGGAAATTTAATTTTTCTAAATTCTTATATCAACAAAATGGTAAAAGAACAGACCAATAAATTTAACATATACCTAAAACAGCTAGGAAAAAAAAACAAATTAAAAATTCCCAATTGAGTATCAAATTGGAAATAATGAAAATCAAAGGTGAGATTAATAATATTGAAACAAAGAAAACTATTGAGATAATAAATACATCTAGGAGTTAAGTTGTATTTTTAAAACCAATAAGATAGGTAAGACATTGGTTAATTTGATTAAAAGAAAAAGAAAGGTGAAAATCAAATAGTATCAAAAAGGAAAAGTGTGAAATCACTAATGATGAAAAGGAAATTAAAGCAATCATTAAGAAAATTTTTGCTCAATTAAATGTCAATAAATCTGACAACCAAAATGAAATTGATAAATATTTACAAAAATATAAATTACCTAGATTAACAGATCAGGAAACAGATGGCCTAAATAGCCCCATCCTAGAAAAAGAATTTGAATAAGCCATTAATGAATTTCCTAGGGAAAAACTCCCCAGAGCCAAATGGATTCATGAATGAATTCCAGCAAACATTTGAAGCACAATTCCAATACCATATACTATTTAAAAAAAATAAATGAAGTCAAATTCCTTTTATAATACAGATATGGGGCTAACACATAAAGCAGGAAGAACTAAAACTATAGTCCAATTTCCCTAATGAATATCAATACAAAAATTTTGAACAAAATATTAGCAGGACAATTACAGCAATATATCACAAGGATTATACACTATAACCAGTTGGAATTTATACCACAAATGCAGGGTTGGTTCAATACAATGGTGCTTCAGTATTGATTCCAAAAAGGATGGCGGCTAAAACAATGAGGACTGAATTATTTTTTTCCTATAAAGAGCGCATCTCTAGTCAGTAGCCTAACCATTCCTCCTTACTCAGTTTCCCAAAAGGGCAAGGGCAGTTTTGTTGCAGAGAAAGAAGTCAGCCCAGCCCAGCTTTTTCTGTCTTAACCCAACTCATTTTCTGAGAGGAACTGTGGGTGACCTTATACTCTCCTTTTACCCCAGGCCTTCCAAGTTTCCTTGGTGTGGTTGGAGAAATGGATGGAAGAAGTGGAAGCTATTGTTCTGAGCCCTCTGCCTAGAGCTCTGGCCACTGCCAGGGCTACCAGGAGTTCTAATTTCTCCTCTGCTCTCCTCCTCCCTCAGCCCTCAGATCACCACTGCTGCTCCAAACACTATTCTATTCCTGTTCTTGGTGTTTCTCCTTCTGCTGAGCATACCACTGCTCTATGTCCCTTTTAATACTGTAGTTTTAGGAGCCAGAAGACTATACATTGTAGCCACATCATCCTACAGGAACTGCCTCAGACCTGCCTGCTAACATGCACAACCTCAGCATTGTGGGGTCCAACCTGCCAGTCCTGAATACTGCCACCTTCACTGGGAAGGAGCTGCTCATGACCCAAGACAATAATAGTGGCTGCAATGGGGGCTGGGCTATAAACTGACCAAACTCACATCCTTAGTACTCAACCAAGAAAACAACAAACTGTGACAAGTGCCATGCAAGCATCAAATGCTGAAGCATTTTTTCCTCATCAAAATGCATCACATACCAAGTTCTATCAGTTTCAAAGGTACCAATCACTACATTAAAAAAAAACTATCAACATAATTAAGCTTATCAATAACAAAACTAAAATCATGTGATTATTTCAATAGATGTTTAAAAAAGGCTTTGGACAAAATATAGCACTCTTTCCTATTAAAAACATTAAAGAACATAAGAATAAATGGAGTTACCTGAAAATGGTAAGTACTGTGTATCTAAAATCATTAGTAAGCATTATATGAAATGGAAATAAGTTAAAAGCATTCCCAATAAGAACAGGATGAAAAAAGAAATACTTATCACCAGTATTATTCAATGTAATCCTAGAAATGTTAGTTATTGCAATAAGAGAAGAAAAAAATCAAAGGAATTAGAATGGGCAATAAGGAAACAAAATTGCTATTCTTTGTAGATGATATGACATACTTAGAGAACTTATACTTAGAGAATACTTAGAGAACCCTACAGAATCAATTTTTAAAAACTACTTGAAATAATTAATAATTTTAGCAAAGTTTCAGTATATAAGATAAATCCCAAATCAGTAGCATTTCTTTATATAACCAACAAAATCCAATAATAAGACACAGAAAGAGAAATTCCATTTAAAAATAATTACAAACAACATAAAATACTTGAGAGTCCACCTGCCAAGACAAACTCAGGAGCTATATGAAAACAATTACTAAATGTTTTTCACACAAATAAAATCATATTTAAACAACTGGAAAAAATATGAATTGCTCCTGGGTATGGCAAGCCAATATAATAAAAATGACAATTCTGCCTAAACTATTTTGTAAATCCAGTGCTATGACAAACTACCAAAACATTATTTTATAGCATTAGAAAAAATAACAAAATTCATCTGGAAGAACAAAAGATCAAGAATATCAAGGGATTAATGGGAAAAAAATATAAAGGAAGAGGCTCAGCAAAAGATTTCAAACTATGCTATAAAGCAGTAATCATCAAAACTATCTGGTACTGGCCAAGAAATAGTCTATTCCACTGATCCATCACTCTATGCACATAAGACACAGTAGTCAATGATTTTAGTAACCTAGTGTTTGATAAACCCAAAGATCTCATCTTTTAAATAAGAATTCACTATTTGATTAAAAACTACTGAGAAAACTTAAAAACAATAGGACACAAAATAAATATAGACCAGCATCTCACATTGTACACCAAGATAAGGTCAAAATGAGTGCATAATTTAGACTTTAAGAATGACGTGATAAGCAAATTAGAAAAGCAAAGAATAGTCTATCTGTCAGACACCCGAAGGGAAGAATTTATAACCAAATAAGTAAAGAGAGCATTACAAAATATAAAATAGATAATTTTGTTTATATTAAATTAAAAGACTTTTGTTCAAGCAAAACCAATGCAACCAAGATTAGGAAGAAAGCAGACAATTTGTAAACAATTTTTATAGCAAGAGTCTCTGATAAAGGTTATATTCTCAAATATATATTGAATCAAATTTATAAGAATACAAATCATTCTTCAACTGATAAATGATCAAAGGATATGAATAGGAAGTTTTCAAATGAAGAAATCAAAGCTATTTATACACATATGAAGGACTCTAAATCACTTTTGATTAGAAAAATGCAAATTAAAATAACTTTAAAATAATACGTGATACCTATCAGATTGGCCAACATGACCAAAAAAAAAAAGAAAGAAAGAAAAGTTATAAATGGATATAGGAAAATTGGGACACTAATATAATGTTGGTATAGTTGTGAACTGAACCAGCCATTTTGGAGAATCATTTGGAGTTGCCCAAAAGGCAATCAAGCTGTATTTCTTTTGATCCTGCAATACCATTAATAGGTCTGTATTCAAAGAGATTATAAAAAAGGGGAAAGGTCTTAGTGTTTGAAAATATTTATAGCAGCCCTTTTCATGGTGGAAAGAATTGGAAATTGGAGGGATGCCTATTAATTGTGGAATGGCTTAACAAGCTGCGGTATGTGAATGGACCGGAATACTATTGTGCAATAAGACATGATGAATGAGTAGATTTCAGAAAAACCTCCTGGAAAGACTTGTACAAACTGATGCAAAGTGAAATAAGCAGAAGCAGGGAAACATTGTACACGGTATCAGCAACATTGTATGACAAACAATTATGAATGAGTCAGCTGTTTCAGTAATAAAACAATCCAAGCCAAGTACAAGAACTCATAAAGAAAAATGCTATCCATATCCAGATAAAGAACTGATGGATTCCAAATGCAGATCAAAGCATTTTTTCCACTTATTTTATTCTTTTTCATGTTTTTTTTTTCTTTTGATCTTTCTTCGAGAGAAAAATTTGAAACTCAAGCTCTTGTAAAAATGAATGCTAAAAATTGTCTTGACATGTGATTGGCAAAAATAAAATAAAATATATCACTTCTTTCTATCTCTAATAAAAATGATAATCAATCAATTAATTAATTTTAAAATATATTTATTAAGCACTTAAAGGTTTGCAAAATTTAAAGTAGAAACTCCCCTGCACAAGATTATTCAGTATTTGATGCGTTATCAAATTTGAGCCTCACACTTGGTTATACAGGCCCTATTGGTAACATTACTTTTATTTTACAGATGAGAAAATTGAGGATCAGAGAAATTTAGAGACATTCACATATGGCTAGCAAATATGAAGATAAGATATGAATGCAAGTCACCTAGACCCCAGTTCCAGGGCAGGAACCACTATATCACACTGCTGCTAACTTGCTAGATAAATCAACAATTTGTTAATCAATCAATCAATAAATAACAAAAATTTGTCAAGTGCCTGATATATGCCAAGCATTATGCTAAGCACTGGGAATACAAGAACAAAAGGAAACAGTCTCTGCTCTCAAGAATCTTACTTTCTACTAGAGAAGTGACACATATACATATAGTACTGCTTATACTTCGACTATATTACTAAGTTTGTTAACATTTGACTCCCTCCACATCATCATTTTTAATGTTGTGCATGATATTCAGTAACTTGAGTATTCATGAATGATACATATTGAGCTTCTTGGGAAGGATTGTAACTTTCAGTTCATTTTCACATATATCAGCAGCAATCTAAGCAAGGGCCAGCCCAACCAAAAGACTCATATTGTGTTTAATATATTGAGTAGAACAATGGAAATCACAAAACATAGTCATAGATTTGAAGGGAAAAAAAAAAAGCTTAGAGGCCAAACCAACTCTTACCTCAGAAGAATTCCCTCCCTAATATACTCAATTCTGTTTCATGCCCTCCAGTGACCAACATGAACCAGTGAAAAAAGTGTTCAATTCCAGGGCAAAATTAGAAGTTAAAATCCTGCTTCTTCTATTTACTAATGGCTCCAAATCCTTTGAATTCACTCCTTCATAGCATCCATTATTAGCCTGATTTTTATGACTTCATTGTTTTAATATAACTTCACCATATTTGTTTTCTTTTGCAATCCTATATACTTTTTTTGTTTTGTTTTGTTGAGGCAATTGGGGTTAAGTGACTTGCCCAGTCACACAGTTGGACTGTATTAAGTGTCTGAGGCTGAATTTGAACTCAGGTCCTCCTGACTTCAGAGCCGGTACTCTATCCACTGGTACTCTCTCCACTGAGCTATCTAGATGCCCCATTCTATATACTTTTTAAATGGACAGCTGGATGGTACAATAGACAGAGTGCTGGCCCTGGAGTCAAGAAAACTTTTCTTCCTGAGTTCCATTCTGGCTCCTAGACACCTATTAGCTGTGTGATCCTGGCATGTCACTTAACCTAACTATTTGTTTCACTTTCCTTATTTATAAAATGAACTGGAGAAAGAATTAGCAAACCCACTCCAGTATCTTTGCCAAGAAAATCCTACATAGGATCCCAAAGAATTGGACACAATTGAACAATATTTTAAAAATGTATTAAAAAGTATTATTCTAAGAAAGGAACCATAGGCTTCTGTAGACTTTATCCAATGAAAAAAATCTCCTCAGAAGTGCCCCCTTCTACTTTTAAAGCAGAAAGAGCTCTAGCTCTGAAGTCAGAGGTCCTGGGTTCAAATCCTATCTCTGCTGCCTACTAATTACATAGGTTTGAGGAAATCATCTTATATTCCTGGTCTTATTTTCTTCATTTATAAAGCATGGGAGTTAGAACAGATTATCTTTGAGGTATCCTCAATATCTATGATCTTACTTTTGGTCAGCTCTAATTTTTAGGAAAGTGTGTGTGTGTGTGTGTGTGTGTGTGTGTGTGTGTGTGTTTTAATCAAGATCCATGATAATTTCTGAAACAGTGTTTTCAGAAAGTCAGTTTGAAGATTTTAGAATGCTGATTAATGCAATGAACAAATCACAAATCCAAATGACTAAAAAAGAAATGTGCTGTTTACCTGTATAGAGAAGTGATGGACTTAAAAATGCAGAAAGAGATACATTTTTATACATGGTCAATGTAGTAATTTGTTTTGTTGCACTATGCATGTTTGGTCAAAAATTGTAATTTTTCATTTTTTAATTGTCCAATGGAAAAGACAGTGGGAGAAAAAAAAGTAATAAATACTTGTAAAAATATTTTTTTAAAAAAAGAAAGGTAGTTTGAGGTAGAATTTAGATCAAAGGGGGATTTAAAACTATCTAGTCAATTTCAAATTTCAATTTGCTTCTGTTTTCCCTTCCTAGTTCAGAGAATTAAATGACTCATTGAAGATCATAGGATTTAAGGATAGAATGAATTTTTAAAAGAAATCATCCAGTTCAACCTCTTTATTTTAGAGAGAAGGAAACTGAAGCCCAGAAAGGTTGTGGTTCCTCCAAAGTCACAGAGAATAAATGGAAGAGATGATACTTTATATACATGTAGAATGAGACACATTTTGGGGCCTGGTTACTGGGGGAATTTATTTTGCTCAACTATACATATTTGATACAAATGTTTATTGTTTTGTTTTGTATTGGGGGTAAAATGATGGGGGAGAAAATAAAAATAAATATTGATTAAATAAAAAAATTAATAAGTGGCAGAGTAAGGATTCAAACTCAGGACCAGATCCAACAACTTGATCCAGCAACTTCTCCACTCAGGACCATACAACACAAACAACAAAGTCAGGATTCAAACTCAAGTTTTCTGGTGTCAATTGCAGGTCTCTTTCCTTTTCATCATCCTGCTTCCTTAAAATTTATACTGCTATCTTCTCCCAGCCAGATAAAAATACTTAACCCTGATGGAGTAGGAAAGGCTTTTCAAATCCCTTTTTATCTCAAATTGGCAGCAGCAAAAAATTATCATATGTCAAGAGACGTGGTGGCAGTTTTTACACCATTCCCTACCCTCCTTCCACTAGTTGCAGTGAGGGACCTTGTTTTTCCATAATAAAAATCAGCAATTTCCATTCTCAACACACTCTTCAAGTCTAAACTGCTCCATACATTAGGAAATTGCCATTTAAATTTCCCTTATCAGGGAATTGAGGCATTCCCAAAGGTAGGGAATGGTGATGACTTAGCCAAAACCATGATCAATAAAATCACAGTGATTATGCTGGGAGAGGAGAGGAGGAAGAACACAGTTTAATGTTTCTTGTCTTGCCTCCTCTCAACACATACACACACACAACTCTGTACACTCACTCCAGTTGTAGAACAGTACCCTTTCTAAATGTCTTGTCTTTTGTGATTTTTCCTGTGACTTCCTTACACACAAGAGGCCCCTGCTTAAGGTACCAGCCAAGCTAAAAGTGCTGAACACATGAAGCTGTTGATTTCGCTGTCATAAGCTTAAAGCTGTTAAGCCCTGAAGGGTTTCTAGTCTTGAAAGCAAAACAGTCACTAAGAATGTTAGCGATTAAAATAATCCGTCAGCCTTTTGCTTCTTTTTTTTTCCCTGATACTAAATTCCTTTGATTCCCCACTTCCTCCCAAACCGCCCCCCCCAAAAAAATTTGCCCTGTCTTTATTTTTATTACAGCAAATAACTTCTCATGAATAAAACCAAACTTCCTCTTTTTCTGAAACTTTAACCCAGCCCCCAGCCTGGATATTATTATTCCCATTCTCCTATTTGAAGTTTCAATGAGCATTTTCCTCAAAAGAGAGTAAAATCAAATTATCCAAAAGTAATTTTATCTAAACTTATCTAGGCCTCCTCTCTCATGCTTAAATGACATGGCTCTTTGGGTAATATTCAATTATCTAATTCCTTAGCACAATTTTAATCTATTATCTCTGCAGGTTCAAGGTAGCAGCAGGGTCCCTATTTCTAATCTACATTCCATGGAGGGTTTCCATATGCTATCAAGTAAGTCCAGTCTGACATCATAGCTTTTATATCATTCTCATAGGTTGCCATATGTGTTCCTAATAATATACCCTCTACATCAGCTAGAGGCAACTGATCTTTTTCATCTTTCTCAATAGGCATTATTCCATGGCCAGTTCTTAAAAATAGATCCTTTAAGATAATCACCTGCATATTTACCCCCCTATGCACACACACACACACACACACAAAATCTGACCAAATTAATCTTAGCTATTTTTGTTTTTCTAAAGCGTTTACTTAGCTTGATTATCTGAAATTCTACAGTTTCTAAGCCTTATGTTTTTTGAAGTTTCAGCGTTGTTGGTCCTTGGTTTTGACAAGGACCATAGATATTATGGGTTGATGTCTTGACTTGTATATGAACTGGATTTAAGAAAGATAGAGTTGCATAGTCACCAGCCTCATTCTCTCTTCCAGTGGCAATACAAAAGTCAAGATGATTGGCAATAGCCTGGGATAATGGATGACCTTGCGCATCTTCAGTGTTAAGAACTTAACACAAATGCTTATTCTTGTCCTGCATTTAAATTCTCCACATTTTAAATCCAACCTATCTTTTCAATCAACTGATAAATAAGCATTTATTAACTTCCTACTAGGTAGCAGATACTGTACTAATTACTGAGGATACAGTTACAGAGAATGAAACAATCTCTATTTTTAAAGAGATTATATGCTACTGAAGATATATGCAGAATAAATATAAAAACAATAAATACAAATTAGTTTGTTCCAAGATAGTTTTGGAGGGAAAACATTCACATTTTGGGGGATCAGGAAAAACTTGATGTAAAAGATAATGAGGTTACCAAGAGAGAATATGAAGAGAAAAAGAGAAGAGAGTCTAGGATATAGCTTTGGAGAAGATCCAGATTTTAGAACCTTGATGTGGATAATGAGCCAACAAAAGAAAGAGATGAAAAGTGGTCACATAAGTAGTTGGAACACTGGGAGAGCATAGTGTTAGATTCAGAAGGATGAGGTCCAAGGGAAAAAACAGATCAGACACTAAATAGATCCTCAGTGATTTTGGAGAGAGAAGTTCCAATTGAGTGATGAAGTTGGAAGCCAGATTTCAAAAGGTTGAAGAGTAAATAAGCAAAATGAAGTTATGCCTGACTCTTCATGACCTTGTTGAAGGTATTCTTGGAAAAGATACTGTAGTGGTTTACCATTTTCTTCTCTAGTTCATTTAACAGATGGGGAAACTGAGGCAAACAGAATTGAGTGACTTGTCCAAGGTCACACAGTCAGAAGTGTCAGGGGTTAGATTTAAAGACAGGAAGAAGAGTCTTCCTAACTTCAGGCCTTGCACTCTACCTGCTGTGTCACCTACCCAAGGGAATCAAATAGGGAACAATAATGTAATAACAATAGCAATAAAGTAATGAGGGCACAGGTAAAGTTGAATAATGTGGATTTATTTTTAATTTAAATTTTTTTCAATCCACCAAAAAATGTCTCCTTCCCATCTCTTCTTCCCTCAATTGAGAAAGAAAAATAAAACCTCACTTATATTTATAGTCAAACAAAACAAATTCCCACATTGGTCACATCACACACATACAAACTCATGAATTTATATAACATAACACAAGAAGCAGAAGTGGCAGAGGCAGAGGGTAGGAGTCTTGTCAAGAGATAAAGGGCAATAGGATAAGGGATTGAGAGATTTCAGAGAAACCAGTTTAAAGTTGAAATGGAAAGGTAATAAGCATTTTTAAGTCTTAAACACTATATTATCTCAGGTACTGTGCTAAATAAGCACTTTATAAATATTTCATTCAATCTTCACAACAACTTTATACGTAGTTGCTATTATTGTTTCCATTTTACAGGTAGGGAAACTGAATAACAGTGATTAAGTGACTCTTCCCATGGTCACACTGTTAGTAAGAATCTGAGATTATATTTGAAATTAGCTCTTCCTGATTGGAGACCCAGAATTCTGTCCATTGTACCATCTATCTGCATCTAAGGCTGAGTACTGGGGCTAATGACCTGAGAAAGAACTAAGGGATGGAGAGAATGGAGGAATTGAAGAGGGCAAAGAATGGATCTAAGAAGGGTGAAGCATAGGGAGAAATGAAGTAATAAGAAGTTACAGATGAAAATATTAATTTTGAATTGTCATAATGCTTGGGTAATGGGTAATAGTAAGATGTGCTTGCTTGAGTAACCATCCCTGTGTGTGGCTAATAAGGAGTAAATGAGTAGAGGACCTTGTATTTCAGAAGACTGAGGAAATGGGAGATTAAAGAGTTTGAGAAAATATCATGGAAATAATAATGCCCCTCTATAAAAGTAAGTATTGAGGAAGAGAGAAACAGGAGGTTGAAAGTAATTAACATAGGTAGCAGTGAACATTAGATGAATAAATAGTAAATCTCACTACTTCCAAAAAGGTGTTACAGAGCTTGTTACCTCAAGTTTTCTGCTTCAGCTCATGCTCTTATGAGAGAGATGGGAGATAGATCCTCCCCAGTAGTTGGACCCTAGAAACAAGGAGATGGGTATTTACTAATTGCTCTGAGCATTTTGGCAAAAAATTTCTACTTCTGTATAAGGTCTGTTCTAGCTTCCCTAGCTTTACTTAGTTAATGAATGTGCCTTTACCTGATTGGATTGAATTGGGAAATTCTCACCAGCTGGTGAAACAGCTTAGCTCAATAATTCACCTCCTGGCTTCCATGCCTAGTTCCTGACTAATGCAAAGTCCTGAGCTTTCCATTCTGGTTGGTGGAACTACAAACCTTAGATTTCAGAGTAAATCACCTCCCTATAATCCTGCCATCAACTAGAATGAAATGTGTTGCTCAGATTTCCCACTCAGAAGGCTTGTGCCAAGTTATCCAAGCTCTGCCAGGGGGTGGATATTGGAAGAAGCATCTGCTTATCCTCATCTTTGTCCAAATGGCTTTTGGGCAGCCTGCATTCCAGGATTACCCTGTCAGTATCAGCCAGGGAAAAGCCACCAATGCTAGCCTTTAAAAAAAAAAAAGCTAAGTGTTTTCGATTTTGGTTCTAAATCAATGCTTCCCATACATGAGCTGGTTCCCTAGGCTCACACTAAGAAAGGACTTTCACAGTTGAAGAAGAAAGTATATCTTGGAGATGATGGAAGAAGTTATAAAATGAAACCAATCAATACTTACTGAGCACAACATGTATAAGGCACTGCTATTTGCCAATTTAGGTAGGTAGATAGGTAGATAGATAATAGATTTATAGTATACACACACATGATGTAACAATAAAGTAAAGAAACTATGAAACTCACCAAGTCTTGAAATTAAATTACTTTAAGCACAGTAAGAAATATTAATGTAATAAGAATGAATACAAGATAAGGTAAAAAAAATTGTATCAAATATCTTTGGGAAAAGGTCTCAGGATGCGAATTCATATGTGAGATCTTCCCTAATCCTCCCCTCCTATTAATATCTTACCTCCTAAAAATAAATATTACTTTGTATTTATGTATTCATTTTTTTATGTGTTATTGCATCCTCAAAGAGAATGTAAGCTCCTTGGAGAATAGCATTGTTTCATTTTTTGTCTTATATCTTCAGTATCTAGAACAGTACCTAACATAAATAATTTATTAATTAATTGATAGTTAAAATATACAGAGAATTAATTTTAAAAAATAAAGACAAAGTGTCATTTTGAAGTAGAGGATAAGACCAAACCTTTTGCAAAAGAAGGAAAGAAAATTGTCAATAATCACATAAAAAATTGGTATCCTTTGTTTTCACACCAGCTATATTTCTCACTGTAGTCTTCCCCACAAACCCCTTGAGAAAGCTATTCATTATAATAGAGAGTAGAAAATAAGTGTGTATATAGATATATATGTTGTTAAGTGTCTGAGACCACATTTGAACTCAGGTCCTCCTGACTTCAGGGCTGGTGCTCTATCCATTGCACCACCTAGCTGCCCCAACCAAAATATTTTTGAAGTCTAACATGCCTAGTGTACCATCCTCAAAGGTTAGCCATCTCTGCAAAGAAAAGGAAAAGAGGTATATCCCCATATCTCCCTTTCAGGGTTAATAGACCGTTATATTTTGAAGCATTTGATTTTGAAGATTTTGTTACTGTTACAATAAAGAGAAGCTAAAAAATAGTCAATGTTTTAGGGTAGACTACTGCAAAGGAAAGAGAACTAGATATGAAGCCAGTGAATCTTAATTTAAATATTTGCCCTATATCCATGTGGTCTTGGGGAAGTTTCCTCATCTGTAAAATGAGAGTATTGTTATTGTATAAAGTATTCTCCTGAATTTGTTTATTTCATTTATTAGCTATATAAGTCTTCATTTTTATAATTTTGGTGTTATAGTATAATTTTTTTCTTTGGGTTCTCACGTCATTCTACATTAATTCATACAAGTCTTTCCATGCCTCTTGGAAATCATCCATTTCCTCATTTCTTTGAAAACTTTGAAGGCTATAAGAACTTTGATCAATACAATGGACATTCATAGGTCCAGATGATTGATGATATTTTTCATTTTACAAAATGAGACATATGTTTTAGCATGGTCAATGAGGGAATTTATTTTGCTTTACTATGTTTTGTTATAAGGGATATGTTTTTCATTTATTTTTAATGGGTTGAAGGGAGAGAAAATAGATTTGTCTATTAGAAGAATTATTTTTCTTTTTTTTTCTTTTTTTTAGAAGAATTATTTTTCAAATGAGAGAGTGAATTGTAGATCCCTGTGATCTTATCCAACTTTTATCCTATAATCCAAACAAATGTCATTAAATTTGACTGAATATGTCATTAGGAAATCGAGAAATAAGTCATTTATCATTAAGATGCAAAGGACCATAATAATCATCCTTGAACAGATTTTTTAAAAAAACAACAATACTGACATCTAACCAGAATTAGACTTCCCTAGGGTAATACAACTAATAAAAAGCAGGATTAGGATTTGAATTCAAATCTTATGACTTCAAGTTTAATGTTTATAACACTTCATTGCTCCAAAGTCATCAGGAAGAATGAGTGGTTATAGAGTTATTCTACTGCTAGGATGCTATGTGGCATAGTGGGAGGAAGGTTGTACTTCAAGTCAAGAGGTGTAAGGTTAAATCGTAGCTTTAACACTTACCAATGCTGTAACTTTAGGTTCTTATTTGTTCATGGGGATAAAAATATTTACAGGCTGATATAAGGACCCTAGTAAGCCATTGACCTCTCACTTCCCTTCCAACTCTAAAAATCTATGCTCTGTGAATGAGTTGGTATCATTATTTTGGTAAGAGTAGGAGTTCCACCCCCATCTCAATTAGTGTAATCTAAGAAGACTCAGACTGCTCAAAGGAATAAAGAAATGAATCAATAAACTAGTTGTGAAGGAATTTTCCTGAGAGTTCACCACAATGCATGAATAAGCTTTTAATTAGACAAGATTTTAAGGCTTTGGCTGCTGGATGAAGACTGATGAGACCACATAGGAAACATTTTGTGATTGGCTAAAGAAATCAGAAACACTTTTAGGTTTATGTCAAATGGTAAACTGGTCACAGTTCATGTGCTAAGGATTTGCGTTTCAGAACTGAAACTGCATCCCTGAAAGGAAATTGCTCCTGAAGAAAGAAGGCTCACTCTCATTCTCTCCTTCCTCAACCCCTCTCCTTTTACAACACCCTCAGAGATATTGGGCCGGAAACAGTGTACTCAGTTATGATCAGAGAGGCTAAACCAATAGATGACAAATACATCTGAAGCAGAGTCATGCACCAAGGATAAATGGTTGATGAAAGACAATCACTTCAGGAAGAAGATAAATTCAAGGTCCATGATTTCCAGAGAAGAATGCTGACTATGGATTCAAGAAAACAGCTCCAGGCCATAAAATACTAAGAGTTGTAAATTACTGTTTTACAAAACATATATCCTACATTGTTTTCTCAGTTTGAACCCACATTTCTTATGGATCTATTTGTATTTATGCAAAACTAGGTCCTAGGTTTTTAGAGCAGAGGATATTTTATATCAACTGTTTTTACTAAACCATCTTAGCAAATGCTGCAGTTGTTCAGTCATTCAGCCATGTCTGACTTTTTTCCGACCACATTTGGAATTTTCTCTGCAAAGATAGTAGAATAATTTGCTATTTCCTTCTCCAGCTCATTTTACAAATAAGCAACTGAGGAAAAGAGAATTAAGTGACTCACCCACGATCACATACCTCGTAAGTGTCTGAAGCCATTTACTTTGATTCCAGCTTTGGTGTCCCCTCCCAACTATGATCAGAGCAAGTTTAAAGAACATGTCAAAAGTCCCTGGAAGGTATGTCCCATGTACAGCAAGCAGGTCCCTCCAGACTGTGACTTTGAAAGGCATGTTCAGACCCATTAGAATGTTTTAAACTTTGACTAAAATATCAGGTTTTATTATGTTATTCCAGTTTATCATTAAAAAAAATTACCTCCAGTAGATAAAGCATAACTGAGAAAATATCTAATCCAGTTTTTTGACTATTTACATGATATGTTACCTGTGTACAACACAATAGGATTAGGACCAAGGTGTATATTGGATTTAACAGCAGATAGCAAAGCTTTGTTACTCTCTTCTGCTCTAAGAAAAGAAAGTTCTGTGGGTTTGTGTGTGTCTCTTTATTCCCCGAATGTGAACATTGTACCAATAAAGGATACAAGTATTATTATTGTAGGGTCTGCTGCCAGATTTTAATTCAGAAAGATGATTCTTCCTGACTCCAGACCTAGCGTTCTATTTACTGTGCTACCTAGCTAATATCTGGGAACCCTAAACCTCTAGTGCAGATGGAGGGAGCAACCTAGAAAGGGTATTGTGTTATTTTTTCTCAAAATTAATCATATGGGCCATTCCATTTCCAAGTGTATCTGACCTGACCAGCAGGTCATCAACGTGGGTCAGGCGAGCAGGACATAAGCCGGGGGAGCAGAGCTCGTAAGGCCGAATGGCCTGGGGAGACACAGAGGTCTGGGGACAGGATCGCAGAGAGGAAGGAGACAACTCTAGATTATGGTAGAATATGTCTCAAGTTTATTGAGTTTGCACAGAGTATATATAGGCAGATAACCACAATGTAGTAACAGCACATTGAGCAAGAAGACAGATGGGGTGTGACACTTTGAAATGAGGGGTGGGGGTCAGGTGTCAAAGGTTAGGGGCTCCAAGGGTGGAGTAGAACAATGATATCTTGTGGTCTCCTGAGGCGTGTCGTTCTGCATGCTTATGCTGGAATATGCAGTGGTTGTTCTTAGATATTCAGATATTTGTGTCAGGGTGGGGAGGGGGAAGGTGAAAAGGGTCATGGTGTTAAGGTTCAGTCTTTTGGCAAGGGGGGAAAAAGGGGGGAAGGTTAGAAGGGTCATGGTTTTAAGGTTCAGTCTCTGGCATGTATCTAATTTAGAAGATAATTCTTCCTACAGGAAAAGTTAGAATATCATTTTCTTACATTTCTGGAGGTTTTACTAAGATGGAAAGTTTTTTTTAATATGATACATCATGGATGCTAGATAGGTAAATCAATAGGATGGCTTTGGGTGATGAATCTTTTGGCCATGGCAAGTTATACAATGAGGGAAAACATAAAAGGACATTCATATCTGTGTGACTATCCTCTACTTATGCAGTGACAATAACAGAATGTTTTTAAAGGGGGGAACGTGTTAACAATTTCACAGATTTTAGGATAAAATACCGTTATTCTAAACACTGCAAATTCTAAAAGATCATTTCAGTGAAATTGATTTATTTTATTAAAGCTTTTTATTTGCAAAACATATCTATGGGTAATTTTTCAACATTGACCCTTACAAAGCTTTCCATTATAAATTTTTCCCCCCTAGTCCCCACCCCTCCCCTAGATGGCAGGAAGTCTACTACATGTTAATTATGTTAAAATACTTGACAAATCGAATATGTGTATACATATTTTTACAGTTATCTTGCTGTGCAAGAAAAGTCGGATCTACAAGAAAAAAAAATCTGAGAAGGGAAACTTAATGCAAGCAAACATCAATAGAGAGCAAGAAAATGTTATGTTGTGGTCCACATTTCATATCCCTCTCTCTGGGTGTATATGGCTTTCTTCACTGAACAATTGGAACCGGTTTGAATCATTTCATGAAGAGAGCCATGTCCATCAGAATTGATCATCATACAGTCTTGTTGTTGCCATAATAATCTCCTGGTTCTGCTCATTTAGTGAAATTGATTTTAAGTGACTATTACATGCCAGTGCTGAACTAGTTGCTAATGATACAAAGACAAAAAATATATATATCAACCTTGCTCTCAAGAAGTTCACAAATTGTTTCACCCTGAATTCAAATCCAGGTTCCCTGTTTACTTAAATCCATGTTTAACATTTATTATTGTTCAGTTGTTTCAGTCATGTCTGACTCTTTGTGACTTCATTTGGAGCTTTCCTGGTAAAGATAATAGAGTGGTTTGCCATTTCCTTTTTCAGCTCATTTTACAGATGAAGAAATTGAAACAAACAGGGTTAAGTGATTTGGCTTAGGGTCACATGGCTAGTAAGTGTCTGAGGCCAGATTTTAACTCAGAAAAATAAGTCTTCCTGATTCCAGGCCCAGCACTCTATCTACTACATCACCTGGTTATTATGGGAGCCACCTGCTAGTGGCTGCTGGAGATCTAATTCTGACCAGCAGAATAGATCCCTTCATGTGAGAGGATGATAACAATACAAGGAGGCCAAAAGACAGTTGCATTCTCTGACCTCTCTCCTCTTCCTCCTTGCCTCCAATTTATTTCATTCCCAATTCACAAGGACTACAAGTGGAATAGGTGCAGCTAGCCTGTCCAACAAGGTATCTAAAGAAACCAGGGCACCTGAGACTTGAGCTCTAGCTAAGAATTCTGGTCATGGAACTAAGAGTATGTGTTCTGTGGAAATTGATCTAAACTATAAACTTAATCCTCTTCCCTTCCCCATATATTAAGTTGATACAAGAAGGGGCTTGAGTCCCACATGTTGGGGAGTAAGTGTATACTTTTAAAGTAAATACTCCTTTGCAAAAGTAAATCCAACTGTTAGCAATTAAATAAAACTACAGTGCAAGGGGTCCATCCTCTACAATTGAGAAAGCATTAAATGAGGGTACTGAAAATTTATCAAGCTGGATTTCTATGAAGAAAAGTGACTCCCAGACTTTCAGATACTGTCTTCTGTAATGAGAAAGCAAGTTGTTCTCTTAAAGCTAGCTACAGTCAATCCTTCTTGTCCATGATTGGTCACTGGGAGAGATAAAGTATAAAAAGAAAAAGAAAAAGCAGAGTAGAGTAGAAAATAAGTCTACAAAAAGTTAACTAAGCCAGAGCATCTCTCAAGTAGTTATAGGTAAAACTGAAAGAAGGGCAACAAATAAATGAAAATGGAATAGACTGGTCAGAATGTTTATTATAAGCTACTTTCATCACCAATGGCAATTGAACAACTATATTTCAATACTATCCTATACTTAAATTCTATTATGCTAAATGAGTTAGTTGAAATGACACTAATGAAGATGAAGATAGGAAAAGCAATTGAACTAGAGCATGTATAGAAAGAAAAATCTGTCCTGAAACTAAAACAATTTTGAAAATACTGAAGGATAAATCTTCAAGATGTATAAAAAGAGGCATTGTCTTTTTTGTTTTTAAATCACAGGCAGCATTATTATTCATTCCAAATATGGCTCATCTTATGACTCCTTGATCTACTTTCTAGTTGTGCCCCAACTCAGTAACTTCCAACTCCCCCCACCACCCAATTTTTTTAACAGCTTACAAACATTTATTAAGTACTTACTATGTTTCAGACACTGTGATAAGTATCAGAGATACAAAGAAAGGCAAAATTCAGTCTCTGACCTAAAAGAGTTTACATTTTTATGAGAGACAACTTGCAAAAAACATGCAAACAAAGCTTCCAACTTCCTCACCCCCATCCAATTTTTTTATCCTTTTATGTTTTGTCTTGCCTGATTAGGATCTGAGTTCCTTGAGGGCAGGGATTGTCAGTTTGTTCATTTTGTGCTTAAATTTGTACTTCTGGCATTTAACATATTGCACATAGTAAAGGCTTATTAAATGTTTTATCTATCTATCTTTAAAAAGAAAGTCACAAGGACATCAAAAACTGCCAAATCATATTCTCATCTCTATATAATATTTTTGAGAATGGCCTATATGTATATTGAACATATTTTGATGAAAATATTAGAAAAAATAGGAAGACTTTCCAAAAATGACATTCTATAGAAGTTTTTATAGAACATCTTCAAAGTTAGAAAATTGACTAAAAGATTTAGGAAATGCATGATCCCACTCTATCTCTTTCTTATTGGTTATTTTAAAATCATTTGACTTGACTCAAACATATCTTTGAAAGGTTCTCCTTCAACAAGGTTAACTCATTTATTTTCAAAATCATATGATATCTTTCATAGATGCAACCATGCAAATAACTTTGTTTAATGGACCTCAAATTATTAAGCAAAGTCTAAAACAAGGAAGTAGAAATGCTTGCCATGATGTCTGCCACTGTCATTCCAATGTTAAATGAAAAGGCAAAGGATTCCATATAGTTAAAGTCCTCTAGATATTCCTGTTTGCATACAGTTGACAAACATTTATTAAGTACCTACTATGTACCTGGCACTATGTTGTGTTAGAGATACAAAGAAAGGCAAAATTCATTCTCTGATCTCAGAGAGTTTACATTCTTATGAGACACAATATGAAAACAATTAGGCACAATCAAGATATTTACAAGATAAATTGGAGCTAATTAATGGAGGGAAGCTGAAAGCATCAAAGAAAAACAGGAAAGACTTCTCTTTTTTTTTTTTTCTATTTTTCCAAATACATATAAAGATAGTTTTCAACATCCATTCTGGTAAAACTTTGTGCTCCAAATTTTTCTCCTTCTCTCCCTTACAACTCTTTTCCCCCAGACAGCAAGCAATCTGTTATAGGTTAAATATATGCAATTCTTTTAAACATTGTTCATATTTTTCATGCTGTGCAAGAAAAATCAGATCAAAAAGGGAAAAAAACCCAAGAAAAAAAAAACCAAACAAATAACAACAACAAAAAATGAAAACACTATGCTTCAATCCACAGTCTCCATAGTTATCTCTCTGAATGCAGATAGCATTTTCCATCCCAAGTCCATTGGAATTGCCTTGAAATACCATTGTTGAAAAAGCCACACCCATTACAGTTGATCATCACATAATCTTGCTGTGTACAGTGTTCTCAGTTCTGCTCACTTCACTCAGCATCAGTTTATATAAGTCTTTCCATGCTTTTCTGAAATCAGCCTGCTCATCATTTTTTATGGAACAATAATATTCCATTACATTCATACACCATAACTTATTCTACCATTCCCAACTGATGGATACAGGAAAGACTTCTTGCAGAACATGGGATTTTAGCTGAGACTAGAAGGAACCAAGAGAAGTTAGGAGGTGAATATGAGAAGGGAGAGCATTCTAGGCATGGAAATCAATAAGCAAAAATGGCCAATCAAAATATGAAATATTTAGTTCAAGGAATAGAAAGAAGGTCACTGGATCACAGAGAACACAGAAGGGAGTGAAGTAGGAAGACAAAAAAGACAGAAATTATGGAAGGCTTTAAAAATTAAATAGACTTTATATCTGATCCTGGCAGCAATAGAGTCACTAGATTTGACTGTGTCAGGGAGGGTGGTATGATCAAATTTGAGTTTTATGGGAAAATCAGTTTGATAGCTGAGTGGAGGATGTACTGCAAGAAGGCCAAGTGGCAAGATATTGCAATAGGCAAGGTGTAAGGTGATGAGGGCCTGGACTAGGGTGGTAGCAATATCAGAGGGAGGAGGTGGTATACAAGAGATTTTACCAAGATAGAAATGACAGGATTTGACATGTAATAGAATGGGGATGAGAAAAGGGTGCAGTGAGAGAGAGTTGTGAAAGTGAGGAATTGTGAGAGATGAGTTCATAATGAAACCTAAGTTAAAAAGAGTATACTAATAATAATAATAATAATGGTCATTTATTTCATTTATATAGTACTTAGAGACTAACAAAGGGCTTTACAAATATTTCATTTGATCTTCACAACAACATGGGTTGCAGGTGCTATCAAGTCTTAGTATGTTAGTAAACCTAGAACTTCTGACTTCTATGCTCTTCAAAGTATAATGTTAATTTTGGTAGAAGGGACATTTCCCCCCCCCATTACATGTAAAAACAATTTTAAAATAAAAAAATTTAGTTCCAAATTCTCTCTTTCAGCTCCACTTTTCCCCCCATAGAGAAGGAAAACAATTTGACATAGGTTATAAATGTGTAGTCATATAAAACATATTTCCATGTTAGTGAAAGTTGTAAAAAAAACACACAAACAAAAAATAAAAACAATGAAAACATATGCTTTAATCTACATTTAGACTCCATCAGTTCTTTCTCTGGAAATGGATAGCATTTTTTTATCGTAAGTCCTTCAGAATTGTCTTGGATCACTGAATTGCTAAGAATAATCAAATCATCCATAGTTAATCATCATATAGTATTGCTATCACTGTATTCAAAGTTCTAGCAGAGACTTTTGAAAGGTATTGGACTTACTTAAATATTTTATTATCAAAAAAGAATTTATGGATACATGAAAATACAAACATACATGTTTTATATAAAATGGTTTTTGTTTTTGTTTTGTTTGGATAGGATGGGGAAGTATTTTCTGTATGAAGACCAATGTTTATGCATTCTTATTTGAAATATAGCATGTTTCTTATCATCTGGTCTGATTTATATATTATTTCATTTTGTTTATAGAACTTAATAAAACAGAAAGGCTAACTGATGATTTAATATTTGAGAGATAAATGCATCATTCTTCTCATCTTTCAATACTTTTTCCCTTGGTGAGCTTATTAACTTCCATGACTTTAATCATTACAACTTTGATTAACTCCCAAATACATTATTTCTAGCCCTGACTTCTCTTAAGAGATTCTATCTCAAATTTATAGTGGCTATCAACATTTGACTTAAAGACCTTAAGGGAGAAAAAAAAAACCCAGTAGGTCCAATAGTAGTCACTCCATTTGGAGCTGGCTCTAATAATTAGGAAGAATTTCTTTAAATTAAGCTTCATTGACCTTATTGCAATTTCCATGAACTAATTCTAGTTCTTCCCTTTGGAGCACAGCAGATCAAATCAAATCCCTTTTTCACACAAGTTTCATCCTATTTTTCTTGGTTTATTTCATATTAATCCTCTTTATAGACTGTAACTTCCATTCAAACAAAATTCCAAACACATCCCAAACATTATTATACCAAACAAAAATATTATACTAAACACAACCAGTTTCAATGCATTTATTTACATCATCCCCAATGTCTAGAATAAACTACGTTCACAACACTACTTGCTAAAAAACTTATTTCCATTCAAAACCCATCTTTAGGTGATATCTCCTTTATGAGATTTCCCCATGCAAACAAGTTTCAGAAGATTCCTCCTCCTTCAATCTTTCATGAGTATCTGTTTAATTTCTCCTATTTCCTATTTTTCATTCTGACACATGTATACTTCAAGCAAGAAAGAATTTAGCAATATATTATTGCATATCATTATATTATTACTTATATTTCTATTGCTTAATAAATTTATATTTAGATATATTGTCAATATTTATATTATTATTATTGTTGTACATTATTATGTGACACATTATTATGAGTGAAGTACTGTGCTAGACTTTCAAGATACAAAAATAAAAGCAAAATAGTCCCTGGATTTGAGGCCTAAATTACTTTAGTTTCTAAAGGGAGGAGGAGGGTGCAACTTGTGTGTCTATATATGCATATTTGTATATGTGTTTATATGTAAAACATATATGCAAGGTAACCTTGAAAGGGAAGGCAGCTGGGAACAAGTTAAGTACTCATGAAGAAAGGGGCACTTAAATTGAGTCTTAAAGGCAAATGGGAAAGAACACAGATGAGAAGAACGTTACAATGGGAGGATACAGTTGGCACAAATGAATAGAGATGAGACATCAGATATCTGGTGGAGGTTCATTTCATACTGCTTGTGTCATAATGATAAAGCATATTTCTATCTTTCCAGGTATTCAACTTCAATGACAAGATTTCTAAATGTTAACTTCACAAATATTGGGCCTTTAAATCTTTGAACTTATTGCCAAATTGTGCTCAATTTCATTAGATAGCAAAAAAATTAAATTCATTAATATTAGTATTCAGGATTTTAATCAGAAGTAATCCCCACCCCTTTCAGAATCTATAAAATCTGTAAATAAATATAATAACTATTTCTGAATTCTTTCCTTCCAAAGCTATGGCTATCCCTTTAACAGCATAGAAGCCAGGAACTGTAGGTTTAACATCCATTTTATGAAGTGTTTCTTCCTATAAAGTCAGGAGTGTTGTTCAATGTATCAGGATTTAAAAAAAAAAAAAGACAAAGATAAAAAAAGAAAGGTAGGGAAAAGCTTTTTTTTGGGGGGGGGTCAGAACTATCTCAATTGTTATTTCATGAACGAACATCAAAAAGAGAATTTCATGGAGAATGAATTTGGAGAGAAATTTTTATTAAGAGTATTGATTTGAGAAAACATGAAGAGAATTCTTTTGAAAGAAACTTTTTTATTCTAAATGAACCAAATGATGTGGGATTATGCAATGAGAAGAAATAAAGAGAAATTATCTGTTGCTCCAAGTGGGGATTTGAATTGAATATAATCATGGTCATTCTCACAACTGAAATAACGTAAACAACTATACCTTTGTTTTATTAATGGCTTAATTATTTTAAATTATATATTCAACAAGTGTATTACATTTAATCCTAGGAGATTAAGGATTTTATATAAAGAGAGATATAAGTAACTAGCATTGGGAAAAGAGTTTTCACCACTTTATTCAATAGACAATATTTGACGTTTCAACAATAGTGGCTCTGATGTGTTGAAAACTGAAATATTTTAAAAATGTGTTGAAATTTATTAATTAATGAGGAAATGTACATCTGGATTACCCTAGAGATTAAATTCTCTGTAGCATGATAGGAAAAGTGCTGGATTTTTAAGTTAGAAGATATAATAAGATTAATTATGGAAACAAGTTATTTTTGAGTTTCTTATTTTCCAACTTGATAGCATTCTTTCAGGTGGAGGATTATCCAATATAAATGCTATTTGCATTTTGACAACAAGTTTCTATGGAGAACTTTCAGTTGACAATTCATTTTTGAATTGTCATGTTGCTTTGGGGTTAGAAAATGCAAGAACATCCTTTTTTTTTTTTTTTTTCAGTGTTCCTAACAAAGAGATAACTTTTGTTCAGATAAAAATGCTTCTTTTAAAAGCAAAATTGCTTTATTTCCTTTTATTGTTACTTTCCTTTCAGCATGTTTGAATAAGAAGTTATAGCCACCATGAAATAAAGTTTGGGATTGACTCATAATTCTATATATTCCAAATATTTTTCTATCAAGAATACCTTGATTTCTTGAAGACGAGGTGATAATCACTTCAAAAAGTTATATTTGGAAAAGCAACATGTTTTGTTATACAACAGAAGATCAAAAAATGTACTGTTAGTATTCTAAAGAAATCTCAAGAAGGCTAATGTTTGAGATTGTACCTGATATTTTAATTGACAATCTATACAACTTAATTTCTTGCTTTCAATATTTTCTTCTGAAATGCATGTACCTATTACATCTCTCAGTAGGCTATACATTAAAATGAAATTACATCAGATTCCATTATATAAAAAAACAAGATATCTCTTTTCCTTTTAATATATATATATTCATATATTTAATATGTATATACATGCAGATATATAACATGGATATTATATATACACATAGATGTAATCGGATATGTAATATAAATTATACATACATACATATGTAGAATCAGAAACTATGCTCCCAGGCATAATTCAGGATGATAACCCTGCAAGGGGTCTCTGGAAAGATTTCAGGGGGTCAATAATCTTGGGGGAAAAAATTATATCCTTCTTTTCACTAATTGAAATTTAGCATTTCCTTGAACTATTTAACAATATTGTTCTTAAAAGGATTTTATAGGCTTCACTAGACTGTCAAAAGACTCCATGACATTTAAAAAAAAAAAAAAAAGTCCCCTTGTTCTATTCCCTATCAATAACAACAGAGCTTAAATTTTTGATAGGAATTTCTTGTTTTCAGGTACATTTAACACCAAAGTCAGTATCTTTCCCAGGACCATGACTTTGGAATATCAAGGATTTATGATATGATAGGTGTGGCAATTCTCTTTTTGTGATTCTATAAATCTGATACAAACTTTTAGAAGCCAGGGAGGATTCTAAAAGATGGTGGATAGGTCAGAAATTTTTACCTCTCCAAATTTTCTTCACAAAAAGAGATAGAAATTTGCCTCACTGAATGTTTATCAGCAGAAATAAACAAAAATCAGGGTGGAGAAGTTGTGCTCCTAAAACAGTCTGAGAATATATAGAACATCTCATCAAAAAAACAACTGATCTAGAGAACAGATTGAAGAGAAAGAATATGATTGACTACCTAAAAATTAAGATTTTTTAAAAAGAATCTTGATACAATATTATAAGAAATTATCCAGAAAATTGCCCTGAAATTCTAGAACAAGAAGGTAAAACAGAAACACCTATCACCACCTGAAAGGGATCCCAGGGGGAATAGAAATATCATAACAAAATTTCATAGCTTCCAGGTTAAGGGAAAAATGTTACAAGTAACAAGAAAAAGCAATTTAAATATCATGGAGATACAATAAGAATTACACAAGACCTAGCGACTACCACAATGAAGTACCATAGGTTTTAGAATACTATATTTTGTAGAGCAAAACAGGTAGGGTTATGATTAAGCATGACTTACCCATTTAATCTTGAATAATTTTTTTAAATGAACTTTTAATGAGCTTAAAGACTTTCAAGTATTTGTGATAAAAACAGCAAAACTTAAGAAAAAATTCAACATATAACATTCAAAAGAAATATAAGGTAAACATTAAAGACCAATTATTATAAGGGACTCAATAAGGTCAGATTGTTTACATTCTATATGTGAAAATGTTACCAGAACTCATTATGACAATCATCATGATCTGGATGGTTTGAAAGAAATGTTTAGGCTAAAGGGTGTATGATGGAGTGATTCTAAAAAAATAAAATCGTGTAGGGAGAGATGAAAAGGAGTAATGATCTCATACAAATGAGGCATAAAAAAATGATACAGGAGTAGCTAGTGGGGGGAAGACAAGTAGTGCCAGAAACTTATTCTCAACAGGAACAGATTAAAGAGGGAACAACTTATATATCTAGAAGAATATAAAAGTCTTATAAATTCAGAAAGAAATAAAAGGGCAGCTGTGTGACCCTAGGCAAGTCACTTAACCCCAATTACCTCAGCCAAAAAAAAAAAAAAGAAAAGAAAAGAAAAAAGAAATGAGGGAAGGAAAATAGGATTAAGGAGATAGTAAGGGAGGGATTGTTGCAGGGATGGGTGGGTTAAGGAATAGGAGGGCAAGGTGGCAGGTAGAAGTAAAGTAGAGGATTAAGGAACAATAGGGTAAACAGGATGAGAAGGATAGTGAGCAAAATAGGAAGGAGGAAGATACACAACAAATTATTATAGCTTAGAATGTGAAAGGATACCAATGAAATTGCCAAAACATTATTTTATAGAACTAGAAAAAATAATAAAATTCATCTGAAAGAACAAAAGATCAAGAATATCAAGGAAATTAATGAAAAAAGAGTGGTGGATCAGTGGAATAGATTAGATACACACAACATAATAAAGGCCTATACCAATCAGTATTTGATAAAACACAAACTCCAGCTTCTGGAATAAGAATTCTCTATTTGAGAAAATTTCTGGGAAAACTGGAAAATAATATGTCAGAAAATCAGCATAGACCTACATCTCACATCCCATACCAAAATAAGGTCAAAATGGATATATGATTTCGGCAAAAAGGACAATACCATAAACAAATTAGGAGAATAAGGGAAAATTTACCTATCAAATATTTGCAGAAGGGAGAAATTTATGATTAAAGGAGAACTAGAGAACATTATGAAAGGCAAAATGGACTACTTTGATTACATTAAATTAAAAAGGTTTTGCACAAATAAAACTAACAGAAACAAGATTAAAAGGAAATACAAAGCTGGGAAAAAATCTTTACAGACAGTATTTCTGATAAAAGTCTCATTTCTCAAATATATAAAGAACTGTGTCAAATTTATGAAAATACAAATTATTCCCCAATTAATAAATGGTCAAAGGATATGAGCAAATAATTTTCAGAAAATGAAATTAAAACCATTTATAGTTACATTAAAAAATGCTTTGAATCACTATTGATCAAAGAAATTCAAATTAAAACAATTCTGAGGTACCACCTCACACCTTTCAGATTGACTAAGATGACAGGAAAAAATAATGATAAATGTTGGAGTGGATGTGGGAAAACTGAAACACTAATACATTGTTAGTGGAATTGTGAAATGATCCAACCATTCTGGAGAGAAATCTGGAACCATGCTCAAAGGGCTATAAAACTGTACAAACCCTTTGACCCAGCAGTGCCATTGCTGGGTCTATATCCCAAGGAAATCATAAAGGAGAGAAAAGGACCCACATGTGCAAAAATGTTTGTAGCAGCTCTTTTTGTGGTAGCAAAGAACTGGAAAAGGAGTGGATGCCCATCAATTAAGGAATGACAAACTGTGGTATGTGGAAGTAATGGAATATTATTGTTCTATAAAAAATCATGAACAAGCTGATTATAGAGAGGCTTGGAAAGATTTACATGAACATACTGAGCTAATCAGAACCAGGAATACATTGTACATAATAAAAGCAAGAATGTGCAGTGATCAACTATGTAAAGCTTAGTTCTCAGTGGTTCAATGATCCAAAGCAATTTCAATAGACTTTGGACAGAAAATGCCATCTGTAACCAGAAAAAGATCTAAGGAAACTGAATGTAAATCAGCATATGGTTTATTCATTTCTTTTTTCTGTTTTGTTTTTTTTTCTATCTCTCCCATGGTTTTTCCCTTTTGCTCTGATTTTTCTCTCTCAACATGATTCACAAGGCAATGTGTATTAAAAATAAATAAACTTACTACCAAAAAAAAAAAAAAAGAAGAAGAAGAAAAATGTGAATGGGATGAATTTACTCATAAAAGAGAAATGGGTAGCATACTAAAAATTCTAATTCAACAATATGTTTTCAGGAAACACAATAAAATAAGAGAGATATACAAAGATAAAATCAAGGACAGGATTAGAATTTATGTTTAAAAAAAACAAGGGTAGTTCTGATAAAGTTAAAGCTAAATTAAATTTAATTGAAGGAAAAAAATAAGGAAACTATGCTGTCAGCAATTTTATTCAGTATTGTTTTAGACATTTAAAATAACTAGACAGTATAAAATGCCTGGAAATACACCTACCAAGGGGGCAGAGCCAAGATGGCGGAGTGAAAAGGTGACTTTCTGCCTCTCCTCCGATCTTCTCTCAAATCAACAATAAAATAAGCCTCTGAACTGATCTTCAAGTCAACCAACTCAGAAATATTTGGGCACTGCTTTCTGGACAACTTCATATCAGGTTAGTCTGACTCGGACAGAGAGATAAATAGACGACTCCTGTGTAGGCTGGAAGTGAGGGTGGGACTCAGCTCAGCTCATCGTGGCAGAAATTCCAAACTCCAAACTCCAAATTCCAAACACCTGGAGTTTATCTGAGGCACTCGGGACTCTCTGCCCTGATTGGGGGCAGGTGTTCTGGCAGACCTGCCTTGTTTAAGGAGTAATTCGGACTTAGTCCTAGCCTCCACCGGCCCAGCACCTTAAGTCAACTCGCCGAAGTGCCCCAGGGCAAAGCTTTTTCAGCCACCGGTTTTTTTTTCCCCCTACCTTAAAGAGATATCCACACTGTCTAAAAAAAATGAAGAAGCAAAAGAGAGCTCTCACCATAGACAACTTTTATAAAGAGAAAGAAGGGATGATCACCCCAGATCCAGAGGTTCCTTTAGACAAAACTCAAGAGAAAATCAGCAAGGACCATCACTGGTCCCCTTTTCAAAAGGCCTTTCTGGAAAATTGCATAAAGAACCTCAAAAGAGAGCTGGAGGATAAATGGGAAAATAAACTGAAATCAGTGCAAGAAGGATACAATATCTTGCAACAAGGATATGATGCCCTGCAAAAGAGATATGAAAAAGAATTAAACATTTGGAAGATATTTTAAATGAGCATCCCAATTTCTTTTCTTTCTTTCTTTTTTTTTAAACTTTTTATTTTCAAAACATGTCCATGGATAATTCTCAATATTAACCATTGCAAAACCTTGTGTTCTAAATCTTCCTCCCTTCCCCTTCCCCCTTCCTCTAGATGGCAAGTAGTCCAATATAGAGCATCCTGATTTCTAAAACTGGTGATAGGAACAAAGAGATGTTTTCTTGACCTTGGCTCAGCTGATTTATCAGAAATTCTAGCTTATAGTTAAGACAGCAATAAAATGGAATGGTACTCACTGGCCAATATTTGTCCTTGTTAATGTATACCCTTATAACCCAACAAGTGAGACAATCCTAAAAATGGACCTTCATGCTGAGGATGTCTCTGATCAAAAGTTGTAATTATATTTTTAATATGAGTGCCTAAGGTTATGACTACATGTTACATTACCCATGTAATGATTGAAGAAAAATTCAGAGGCAACTGTGTTTGCCAGAAAAACATATATTCTGTTTCAATGTTTTAAGAATTAAACACTGGGGGGGGGGGGAACAGAGCCAAGATGGCGGAGTGAAAAGGTGACTTTCTGCCTCTCCTCCCATCCTCTCTCAAATCAACAATAAAATAAGCCTCTGAACTGATCTTCAAGTCAACCAACTCAGAAATATTTGGGCACGGCTCTCTGGATAACTTCATATCAGGTTAGTCGGACTCGGACAGAGAGATAAATAGACGACTCCTGTGTAGGCCAGAAGTGAGGGTGGGACTCAGCTCAGCTCATCATGGCAGAAATTCCAAACTCCAAACTTCAAATTCCAAACACCTGAAGTTTATCTGAGGCACTCAGGACACTCTGCCCTGATTGAGGGCAGGTGTTCTGGCAGACTTGCCTTGTTTAAGGAGTAATTCAGACTTAGTCCTAGCCCCCACCGGCCCAGCACCTTAAGTTAACTTGCCGAAGTGCCCCAGGGCAAAGCTTTTCAGCCGCCGGTTTTTTTTTCCCCCTACCTTAAAGAGATATCCACACTGTCTAAAAAAAATGAAGAAGCAAAAGAGAGCTCTCACCATAGACAGCTTTTATCAAGGCAAAGAAGCGTTGACCCCAGACGCTGAGGTTCCTTTAGATAAAATACCAGATGAAGGTATTAAAGACCATCACTGGTCACTTTTTCAAAAGTCCTTTCTGGAAGATTGCATAAAGAACCTCAAAAGAGAGCTGGAGGATAAATGGGAAAATAAACTGAAATCAGTGCAAGAAGGATACAATATCTTGCAAGAAGGATATGATGCCCTGCAAAACAGATATGAAAAAGACACCAATTTATTGAAAAATAAAATTAGTGAAGTGAAAAAAGAGGGCAATGAACAAATTGGCCAGTTACAAAAGGAGCTTAAAAAGGTAACTGAAGAAAACAACACTTTAAAAATAAGAATTGAACAAATGCAAGTAAATGACTCAATAAGACTTCAAGAATCAGTCAAACAAAAACAAAAAAAATGAAAAATTAGAAGAAAATATGAAATATCTCCTAGGAAAAACAACTTACTTGGAAAATAGATCTAGGAGAGACAATCTAAGGATTACTGGACTTCCTGAAAGCCATGATGAAAAAAAGAATCTAAACACTATCTTCCAGGAAATCCTGAAAGAAAACTGCCCTGAGATTGTAGATTCAGAGGACAAAATCACCATTGAAAGAATTCACCGATCACCTCCTGAAAGACACCCCAAAATTAAAACCCCAAGGAATATCGTGGCTAAATGTCAGGACTACCACACCAAGGAAAAGATTTTGCTAGTAGCTAGAAAGAAATAATTCAAATACCGAGGATCAATAATTAGAATCACACAGGATCTGTCAGCCTCCACACTGAAGGATCGAAGGGCCTGGAATCAGATATTCCGAAGGGCAAAGGAACTTGGATTACA
>JAJPUD010000754.1:242326-268288 GCA_023553655.1 Myrmecobius fasciatus | reverse complement strand
TCAGGAGTGAAACAAGGCTGCCCACTGTCACCATTACTATTTAATATTGTATTAGAAATGTTAGCTTTAGCAATAAGAGAAGAAAAAGAGATAAAAGGAATCAGAGTAGGTAATGAAGAAACCAAATTATCACTCTTTGCAGATGACATGATGGTATACTTAGAGAACCCTAGAGACTCAACTAAAAAACTACTAGAAACAATTCACAACTTTAGCAAAGTGGCAGGATTCAAAATTAATCCACATAAATCATCAGCATTTTTATATATTACCAACAAAGTTCAGCAGCAAGAGATACAAAAAGAAATTCCATTCCAAATAGCAGATGATAGGATAAAATATTTGGGAATCTATTTGCCAAGGAAAAGTCAGAAACTATACGAACTAAATTACAAAACACTTTACACACAAATAAAATCAGACCTAATCAATTGGAAAAATATTAAGTGCTCATGGGTAGGCAGAGCGAACATAATAAAAATGACAATACTACCCAAACTAATCTACTTATTTAGTGCCATACCAATCAAACTCCCAAGAAATTATTTTACAGATCTAGAAAAAATAGTAGCAAAGTTCATTTGGAAGAAGAAAAGGTCAAGGATTTCAAGGGGATTAATGAAAAAAAAAAAGGCAGATGAAGGTGGCCTTGCTGTACCAGATCTAAAACTATATCATAAAGCAGCGGTCATCAAAACCGTTTGGTACTGGCTAAGAAATAGAGCAGTCGATCAGTGGCACAGGATAGGTTATCCGGACAACCTAGGCATTAACCTTAACAATCTAGTGTTTGATAAACCCAAAGACCCCAGCTTTTGGGATAAATACTCTCTATTTGGCAAAAACTGCTAGGAAAATTGGAAACTAGTGTGGAAGAAATTAGGCCTTTACCCATACCTAACACCACATACCAAGATAAGATCTAAATGGGTTCATGATCTAGATATAAAGAGGGACTTTGTAAGCAAGTTAGAGGAACGTAATATAGTTTATCTCTCAGACCTGTGGAGATGGAATAAATTTATGTCCAAAGAAGACCTGGAACTCCTAATTGAACACCAGATGGATAATTTTGATTATATTAAGTTAAAAAGTTTCTGTACAAACAAAACAAATGCAGACAAGATTAGGAGGGAAGCATCAAATTGGGAAATCATCTTTACATTTAATGGTTCTGATAAAGGCCTCATTTCTAAAATATATAGAGAATTGTCTCATATATATAAGAATTCAAGCCACTCTTCAATAGATAAGTGGTCAAGGGATATGAACAGACAATTTTCAGATGATGAAATTAAAACCATCTCTAGTCATATGAAAAGTTGCTCCAAATCACTATTGATCAGAGAAATGCAAATTAAGACAACTCTGAGGTACCACTACACACCTGTCAGAGTGGCTAAAATGACAGGAAAAGATAACGATGAATGTTGGAGGGGATGTGGGAAAACTGGAACACTAATACATTGTTGGTGGAACTGTGAACGGATCCAGCCATTCTGGAGACCAATTTGGAGCTATGTTCAAAAAGTTGTCAAACTGTGCATACCCTTTGACCCAGCAGTGTTTCTACTGGGGCCTATATCCCAAAGAGATCTTAGAGGAGGGAAAGGGCCCCACATGTGCAAGAATGTTTGTGGCAGCCCTTTTTGTAGTGGCTAGAAACTGGAAGCTGAATGGATGTCCATCAATTGGAGAGTGGCTGAATAAATTATGGTATATGAATGTTATGGAATATTATTGCTCTGTAAGAAACGACCAGCAGGACGATTTCAGAGAGGCCTGGAGGGACTTGCATGAACTGATGCTGAGTGAAATGAGCAGAACCAGGAGATCATCATACACAGCAACAACAGTATTACACGATGATCAATTCTGATGGACATGACTCTCTGCAACAAAGAATTGTCTCAAACCAGTTCCAGTTGTTCACTGAAAAAAACCATATACACCCAGAGAGAAGGATATGAAATATGGACCACAACGTAACATTTTCATGATCTCTTTTGACATTTGCTTGCATTTTGTTGCCTTTTTCTGATTCTTTTTTTTTTTTTTTTTTTTGTGGATAGGATCTTTCTTGCATAACTTCTCAAGCATTTCAACATTATTAACATGTAGTGGACTTCCTGCCATCTAGGGGAGGGGAGAGGACTGGGGGTAAAATTTGTAATGGAAAGCTTTGTAAAGATCAACGCTGGGGAACTACCCATACATATGTTATACAAATAAAAAGCTTTAATATAAAAAAAAAGAAATACACCTACCATGACAAAGGAACTATATGAACATAAAAATGGAACACTTTTTATACAAATGAAGTCAAATCTAAATAATTGAAAGAAATTGTTCATCTGATGGTAAAACCAATATAGTTTTTTTAATCCACCTAACTAATCTATTTGTTTAATATCATTCCAATTAAATTGTTAATTAATTGTTTTACTGAGCTAGGAAAAAAAATAACAAAGGTCATTTGGAAGAATAAGAGGTCAGGAATTTCAAAGAAAACAGGGGGGAAAAATGATGTAGAGGCAGGAGATTTAGCAGTCTCAGATCTTGAACTATATTGTAAGGTGAGAGTACTGTTGAAGTGTAATGTGTATAATTTTGATTATTTTAAATTAAAATGTTCTCATGTAAATGGAACCAATATAGCCAAGAACAAAAGGAATGCAGAAAACTGGGGAAATTTTTCATAAATAATCTTTCAGATAAGATGTGATTGGTTTGGAATATCACTTTGATGAAGTAAATGATGAGCTGATTAATTTGGAAAATCATGGAAAGACTTGGATTTATGGGAAGGAATACTGTCCATTTCAAAAATGATGAGTAGAGGTATGTATAGCATGGTCTTACATATATGTGTATGAGTGTACATGGGTATGGATATATATATATATATATTACATATATAGACACACATATAAATGTATGTATACACATATGCATATATAGATATCTATTTATGTATATATGTGCATATTTGTATATGTATGTTTTATAAATATATCTATTTATATGTATATACATATACATATATATATATATATATATAATCCACATTTTATTTAATCTTTTTTGAGGTAGGGAAGAGAGGAAGGAAAGGGAAAAAAATAAAAACTGCATAGCAGAAAACAAAAGAAAAACTACAAGGAAGCAAAAAAAATGCTAAATAACTTTGAAAACAAAGTGCAGTGTTTATTATATAGATTTTATTGAAATGAAAATGTATCACTTTATATTGAATCCTCTCGTGGTTCTCCTGCATACATGACCAATGTAACTTTTTTTCCCCTCATTTTGCATTTTATTTTATCAAAAAAATAATCTATTGTTAGATATCAAGGGTAGAAATAATGGATTTCAGCACCATCTGCTTAAGTGTAATAACTGAAGCCATCAGAATCAATGTAATCAATAAGGAAGAGAGAATAAAGAGAATAAGTGATCATTTGAAGATCAGACAGGCTAAGTGATTTTCACCATGATCACAAGACAAGTATCATAGGAACTAAGCAAAGGTTTTTCTGACTTCAGGTGAAACACTCCAATCACATTCTTCCCTTTATAATTGCAATAATATTATTTTTTAAGTCTTTAAGAGTAAACAAATTTATGAAAGAAGTAAATACTTCTATAGATCATGTCTATTATAAATATGAATGATTCAACCTGCAATGGAAAATGTCAGTGCTGATTTAAATCATAAATTTGTTTGTATCTGTGATTATCTTAATTATTCTAACTCCACCCCTAATGTTTTTCCTGGGTGTGGTAGAAAAAAGAGCATAAACTCTAGAATCAGAGGTAGTTGTTGTTGCTGTGTTGAATCATTTCAGTGGTATCCTATTCCTCCATTTGATGTTTTCTTGGCAAACTTACTGGAAGTGGTTTGCCATTTCCCTTTCCAACTCATTCTGTAGATATGGAAACTAAAGCAAACTGGGTTAAGTGATTTGCCCAGGGTCACAAAGCTAGGAAGTTTCTGAGATCAGATCTGAACTCAGGAAAATGATTCCTCCTTTTGAACTTATGATGACATAGAGTTTCAGCTATTTCTTTTTTATAAAAAATATTATTGAAAATGTGTTCTTTCATGATCTGGCTTCAAACTGTCTTCAGTTTTTTGTTTTGTTTTGTTTTTTTAACCCTTTTTATTTTAAATTTTAATTTTTAGTTTAAACATGTACACAAATTTTTTACACATTTCCACGAGTCATGTTGGGAGAGAACAACCAGAACAAAAGGGAAAAACCACAAGAAAGAAAAAAAAGTGAAAATAGTATAGTATTAAATAGTATATAATATATGCTCTTTCTCTCTCTCTCTCTATATATATATATGTGTGTGTGTATATTTATACATATAAATTCTACTATTTGTATACTACATAAATAGCAGAATTGCCTTGGATCACTGATTTGCTAAGATCTGTCTGTCATAATTGATCACAACATAATCTTGTTATTGCCATGTATAGCATTTTCTTGGTTCTGCTTGCTTTAGTCAGGGTCATGTAAATCTTTCCAAGCTTTTCCAAAATCAATCTGCTTTATCATTTCTTATAGAACAATAATGTTCTATTATTTTCATATATCATAAAGTATTCAGCCCAAATGATGGGCATCCAACTCATTTTCCAATTCTTTGCCACTACAAAAAGAACTGCTATAAACATTTTTGCCCAAAGTTAGTCTTTTTTCCTCCTTTAAAATCTTTTTGGGACACAGACCTAGTATTGACATTGTTGGATCAAAAGGTATGCTCAGTTTGATAGTTCTTTGGGCATTGTTCCTTATTGCTCTCCAGAATGGCTGGATCCAAAATATCTTTACGAACTGAATTCACATCTCCCACCCTTACCTACTCCAAATTGGCTGGCTTGCTATTCTATCCTGAACTTCCTGGTCAGGGCTTCCTGGAAAAGATGTCTTTGCATAGGCTCTCCCAGATGTCTGGAATACCCTTCCTCTTCAGCTTTGCTTCTCAGGCTTTCTAGCTTTCTTCAAAACTCACTCAGCTCATGTGCCACTTTTTGTGCTATTCTATCAACTGCTAGTATTTCTCCTCTTCTGAAGTAATGAAAGTTACTTTTCATTTACTTTGCATACAATTGGTATTAACCAATTTTTATATCATTATTTCATTTATCAAGTTCTACTCTGATACCTCACATACAACAGTGAAAACTCTGGAAGATCCTACACGATGCTGGTCCTACCACATTGGGAAAGCTTAGAGTAGAGACTTGGTAACAGATCGGATATATTTTCCCAAGTACCTACCTTACTGAATATAGAGAGTTATATCATATGCCAGTGAGCTATGCACCTAGATACAACAGAAATACACACACACACACACACACACACACACACTTATTCTTATATACACACATTTCTGTGTATGGATATAAATAAATATAAATTCCATAGATGAAGATGGAGAGAGGTATATATATATATATATATATATATATATATATATATATATGCATGCAGAAAGGGATGGAGATAGAGGAAAACATGGGGAGAAAGAAAGAGGACAAAGACATGTAGATTATCTTATAGACAAAAGGTTCATGCTTCTATAAAACTTTTCTTCCAGATAAGAATCAGTAAGCATTGAACATGTCCAAAAAAAAAAGTTTTACGAAGAACCAAATAAATATGTTTGACAGATAAATACATTTTATTGATAAATCAGTCACTAACCTTTAAAAGATAATTTACTATGGCCCAGTTACTATACTAAAAATTTAACATCAACAACAACAACAACAACAAAACTTGAATTCCAATAAGGGACACAACATATATTAATATCAGTATATATAAAATAAATACAGATTACAGGGAATATAGACATAGAGACACAAGCACTGTGGGGGCTAGAAAAATCCCCCTGAAGAAGGTTGGTATATGAAATGACTCAAAAGAAACTACAGAATTATTATTTTTTCAAACCAATAAAGGAATTATCCCTGAGTCAGGGACAGGTTAGGACTTTATCCCCAAAAAAATAAATAAATAAAATAAAATAAAAAAATAAAGAGAAAAAGAAAATAAAATGTATACTCTCACTGAAGACATTTTCATACCAAAGAATCAGGAAAAAAATATATTGTTCCCAGAGCATTTTAGATTTTAGGTATTCCAACTTGCTTTTAGGAAGATGATCAATTAGACTTTAGTCCTTCTGTGTGGCAATAGGGATATCTGAGCATGATGAAAGGTTAGCCCCCAGTCTCTGTGGGATATGTATATGCATGTGGTCCCTATTTATATTGGTAGCTTATAAGGTGTGTCAATCCTGGCACATCAACTTGCTATAAAATAAGGTAGCCTCTTAATGAGTTTATCATATTTTTTTAAAGTAAGAAAGGGGCCTAGAAATCAGGGCAGTGTCTAACTCACTTCATACCAGAAGGAAGATAACTAACATCGAAAGTTGAGTTAATCCAATTTTATCAGCTCTATTTTCCTCTTTGCTGCAAATCAGTGCAGTTTTCAGCTAACAAGAATGGGTGCCCTACTTGATGGGATGGGCGCATTCCCCCTAGTCAGGGGGGCACTTAGCATGGCATTACCATCATTACATCCCCAGGTTAAAGGCAATGAAACTCCAGGAGTGGCAAAGTCAAATCAGTTCAATTGTCTGATTGTTCATACTCATAAAGTAGGAAGGACGGCAGGGGTCCCGCATAAAACTTGGAGTTCGTCGGTAGAGCTCCTTTAAGGTAATTCATTGCCCTCTGCAGTAGCTTAAATCAGAGGGGCTGGAATGGTCACAGTAAATGCAGCTCCCCACACTTCTTAAGAGCAATATAGCAGATAGCCAGCTGCTAGGCCAGATGTCAAAGGTGCATTAAAAGCACTTGTTTTTTGATCTAACCCATTCCCGAGAAGTACAATGGATCTGGCTTTAAGCACTGCCATAAAAAAAGATGGTGATTAATGAAGCAGCACAACTTAATAAACCAAGTTGACTCCCGCTTCCTTCTCTTAGGCATTTTCACTGTCCACAAAGCAGTTCTTTTACTTAGCAGCAGGGACATGTAAAATGTTAATCATCAATCTGTGGGCCATTAAAGAAGTTGCTTTCCCTTTCTCAACTTGAAAACCAAGGGGGAAAGATAATAGGTTTGGTTAACAGAGCTGTTCAGATAATGGAGCTGTGTGGAGGAAACCTTTGATGGAGTCAGCATGGGAGCGCCATGCACTAATCCATCCTGCTCTAAGGGACCACGAGTTCAAATCCTAGCTGGGGCCGCCAAGTCTCATGATTGAGGCTAAGCTAAGTGTCTTTATCTCGGCTGGACCAGCAGGAGGTTACTGTACCTGAGAGAGGCCAAAAATAAGATGAGAGGGCATGGAAGCTTTCTGTGTCAGTAGAGATGAGGGGCTCTCTGCTAGCAATGTCAGACAATAACTGGTCTTCTTTTGGCAAGCATGTTCCTGGCTAAGGGCACCAAAGCATCCTTCGTGGGGCGGTGACAAGAGAGCGGCGAGAGAGGGGAGCCCAGACCCCGTAGTAAACCGTCACTTGCTGTGGTAACAAACTCGGAGTTTTTTTGTTAGTCCTTCCTATCCAAGAAAGCTATTTTGCTGTGAAAGTCAAAGAATTATCACTGTAAAAATGCAAAAGTTTTTAAACCTAGGGATTTGGGAGTTCATTGTGGAGGAAGAATCAAAGGAGAGCCAGAAAACAATAGTGAACAGGTCTCAAAGGGATGAATACAAAATACACTCTGAGTCTAGAGCCGATGTACGAATAAGTAAATAACTAAAGAAACAGTCAATCTGGAAGTGGTTAAGGCACAGGGAAAATCATAAAGTCACAGCATTAGAAATCCAGAAGGAACCTCAGAGGCCAACAAGTCCAATCTTCTCACTTTAGATATGAGAAAATTGAAGCGCAAAGGTGAAGTGGCAAATTCATATGAATAATTAGCATTAGGGATGGAATTTGGACCCAGATCTACGGAGGAGGCTGCCTGCTTGTGATTTTCAGGCAAGGACTGATTGGGTTGATATATCTTCTTCATTTCCTTTAAAACTAACTACCTGGACATCTAGTTACCTAGGCAACAAACCACAAATTTGCTGCCAACAAAGAAAAATAAAATAGTGAAACCCTTCACACTTACACAGTTGGAGTGAGAGAATACCACTCCCTTCTCCTGCAGCCCTCTCTCACATTATGAAGTAACCTTCCTCCTTACCGGGGCTAACCCCTACACTTGTTCAAATGACCCCATTTTATACCTTTCCTCTAACAGATTGCTCCTTTTCCCTCACTCTCACTTATTTTCAATCTTTCCCTCTCTAATGGCTCGTTTCCTACTGTCTATAAATATGTTTATGCCTATCCTAGCCTAGGAAAAAAAAAGTCCTTGCTTGATCCTTCCATTCTCACTATCATCCTATATTTCTCCTGCCCTTTGTAGCTAAACTTCTCAAACACAAACAAACAAGAAAACCCTGTACAATAGGTATTGCCCCTTTTTCACCTCTCTCTTCTTAATCCCTATAATCTGACCACTATTCCACTGAAACTACTCTTTCCAAAATTACTAATGTTGCCAAAATCAGTGGTCTTCTCAATCCCTATTTCCCTTGATTTATCTGCAACCTTTGACGCCATTGGTCACTTTCTCCTCCTTGATATTCCTTTCACTCTAAATTTTCTAGACACACTACTCTCTCCTGGTTCTTTCCCTACATATCTGACAGTTTCTTCTGTCTTCCATACTGGATCTTTTCCTTGCTCATGCCCTTTTCTGTCATAGGCCCTCTTCTTCTCTGCTATTTTCTTCAATGATCTCATCAGTTCCCATGGATTTAATTATCTCTAAACTGATGATTCTCACATTTACCTATGCTGCTTCAATCTCTCCACTGATCTCCAGTCTCGAATCTCCAACTGACTTTTCCAACAGACATCTAGAACTGGATGGCCAGTAGATATCTTAAACTCAATATTTTAAAAATGGATTTGTTATCCTTCCATTTAAACCCTCACTCCCTCCTACCTTCCCTATCGCTGTAAAGGATATCACTATCCTCCCAGTTCTTCAAGCTCAAAATCTAGGAGTTATACTGGATTTCTCACTTACCTTTCACCTGCAATATCCAATCTGTTGCCAAAACAATATCACCTTTGTAATATTTCCTAAATACACTGCTTTTCTCTCCTCTGACACTGCTACCACTCTAGTGTGGTCCTTCATCACTTCCTACCTGGATTACTGCAATAGCCTACCTGCCTCAACTCTCTCACTGCAATCCTTTATTCAGCCACTAGAGTAATTTTTCTAAAGCATAGGTTCAGTCACATCACATCACACACACACACACACACACACATACACACACACACTCGCCCCAACTCAATAAGCTCCAATGGCTTTCTATTGCCTTAGAAATAAATACAAAATATTCTGTTTGGCATTCAAAGCCCTTCATAACCTAGCCCACTTATAGGTATAAGTCTTCTTTCATTTTACTCCCCTACATGTACTCTTTGATTCAATAAAACTGGTCTCCTGGTTGTTCCACAAATATTATATTCCCCTGTCTCCACTTCAGACAATTTCTTTTCTTGCCTGTCATTTTCTCTCTGCTCCACTCCAACTACTACTCCAGGAGCCTCCCTGGCTTCCCCTAAATATTAACTCAGATCTCATTTTCTACAGGAAACTTTCCTTAATCCCTCTTAATCCCAGTGCCTTCCCTCTATTAATTATTTCGTATTTTTCCTGTATGTAGCTTGCATATGCATATGTATATATGTATATTTATGGGTATAAATATATATCATTTTCTCACCTTTTTTCTCTTCCAGTAGATTGTAAGCTCCTTGAAGGCAGGAACTGTCTTTTCCTCTTTTTATATCCCCACCACACAGTATAATGCCCAGTATATAATAAGCACTTAATAAATGTTTATTGATTATGCCAAAAGAAGAAGCACTCAGAACATAATAGAGAATCTACTTTGGACTAATGAAAATTCCTTTTCAGAGGGAAATCTCTAACACACTTTTCTTGTGGAATTTTTTCCCTCTGTAGAGAAATGAATTAAGTTTGTGATTATAAAAAACAAGGAGAGAAATGGGAATAATTGAACAAAATACCATAGATTAAAAAATATATAACAACAAATTGTGGTATGTTAACATAAGGGGATAAGAAACTAAAGCTATGAAAAAATCAGAGAAATACAGAAAGATTTATTTGGAGCAATATATAGAATGTAGACAAAGACTATTATAAGGTAAGTAATATCACAAAGTAGGTGAATTCAATAATCCATGGGATCATAGATTTGGAACTGAAAAGGACTTAGAGGCCCTTTGCTCCAACAGCATAATTTTACAAATGAGGACCTGATATACAAGGAGGTCAAATGACTTACCTAAGTCACAGAAATAGTAAGGATTGAAACACAGGTCATCTAACTCCAAAATGGATATATTTTACACCATACTACGCTTTTTCCTTTGAACCAAATAAACAATATTGGTTCTGAAAAAAAATGAATAAGCAAATAAACTTTTCTCCTTTCACAGAGATGGGAGGACTAATGATTCATAATGTTCCATACACTATAAGACTAACCTATTTGGAATTTGGTTTTATTTAACACTTTTTGTTAAAAGGAAAAATACACTGAGGAAACACTTCAGGAAGTAACAAAAAAGAAACGACATAAATTATGAAAAAATTCTTAATGAATTGAGGGGTTAGTACAAGAGTAATAATGAAAATAATGAAAAACATAAACATTTTCCTAATAATTAGAGCTATCTCAAAGTAGAATGGACTATTTCAAGAAACAGTAGATTCCCTCTATTTTGAGCAGAGACTGAATTATCATGTGATAGTTATGTTGTAGTGGGGACTCTTTCAGATATGGGTTGAATTAGATGACCCTTCCAGCTCTTAAATCTTGTGATTCTGTGATATTTTTCCATTTTATTTTTCTCAACAGGCCTGGGCTGTCTCCAAGAACCCAATAACTCCTGTCCCCAAGCCTAGAAGTATGGAACTCTCTCCTTATTATCAGAGATGAATGTCCTGCCCTTCCAAAGGGATGAGGTGGAATTGGTAAGAGCAAGAGAGCTTCATGTATCACTCTGTCTTCCAGTTTCAAGTCACTTTGTTCTGGCTTCCGGCTTTGAGAAGGAAGATGAAAGAGGCCAGCCCCACTTTAGTTTGCTAAAGAAAAAGTCTCTCAGAAGACATGAGAGGAGCTGACAGTCTCTAATTTGTCTCTATTCTGAACTTGCTATAGTAGATACTTCGCAGAGTTCCTCCTCAGGTGAAATCTAGGACTCTCTCCCTTGGTTAAACTGAATTAATATCATATTCTGTCATTGAATATATATTCTTCCA
Organism: Myrmecobius fasciatus; assembly: GCA_023553655.1. NCBI lineage: Eukaryota > Metazoa > Chordata > Mammalia > Dasyuromorphia > Myrmecobiidae > Myrmecobius > Myrmecobius fasciatus. The sequence continues at coordinate 256,884 of JAJPUD010000754.1, read as the reverse complement.
TGTACCCCTTTTTTGATTTTTGTTTTGCTGTGGTTTGGATAATTAGGTTTCTTTTATATGGAATTTGGAGTCCTGCTTTCCCTCAGAAATGAGAACCAGCTATCAGAAGTTAGACTGATCCTGATAATATCTTCTAGGCTTATGATATTTAAGGAAGCAAAACAGACAGATATAATATTGGGTTGATACCGCCTTTCTCTGAGGCCTCCTAGAAGTATTTAAAGTCTCCTATGTCAATTCCAGATTCAATCAACCTGGGAATTCTACTATTCAGATAAAACATAAACTCCTCTGGCCAGCTATTAAAGTCTTTCACAACTTGTCCCCAACCTGTCCTTCAAGCTTCATTTGACATTACTCCTCCTTCAAAACTCTGAGATCAGCCACATTGTCCTTCTCTGGTTTCCTAATACATGCTTTATTTACCAACTAGATGTCTTTGTGCTGAACAGCCTCTATGCCTGGAATGCCTCTGCCATCCCAATTACTAATGCCCTCCCCCCTCTCAAACTACCTTGTATTTAGCTATTTTGTATCTATTTCTACTTATTCCCTTTATTTTTATTCCATATTTATGTATAGTTGGCACTTAGCACTTTATACGTTTTAAAAGTGCTGACATTATCTCATTAGATCTTCACAATAGCCCTGGGAGATAGGTCCTATTATTTTATAGTCGAGGGAACTCTGGCAGAGAGAAATTAAGTGAATTGCCCAGAGTCAGACAGCTAATAAATATCTAAGACCAAATTTGAACTCTGATCCAGTGCTTATGCCATATATTTTTGTAGGGCTATGTCACACTCATATCAATCTATTACTTGGGTTGTTTCTGTCTTCTAAACATTTTTTAAGATCTACATTGATTGGTGAGTTCTATACACTTTGCCACCTAATTTGTTATGTTTCTCCCCTAACCCTTAGGTCCATTAATACCAGCTACTGCACTGATGGTAAACTATTTAATTTGAAAAGGTTACAAGCCAAGACTAAATTGGAGGGAAAGTTGGGTCACAATTTTTTGCTCACTGTTGCTCATTAAATGAATCCTCTGAGGAAGAGATGCTCTATTGCATATGGATAGATTCTTTACCACTTATGTTAATTTTGGTCTGATAATCAATATGACAATCAATGACAAACAAAGATTAGAATCAATAGATTCTCCAGCCAGCACCCTACCTTTCATATGTGGAATAATTAGTTACAGCAAATAAAGAAATTTGAATGCTGTGGATAAGTTCAATTGCCTTGGCAGGATGCTTTTCAGGGGTATGTGTATAGATGATACAGTAGACCCATGCATTTCCAAAATCAGCTCGACATTTGGGAGGCTCCAAAATAAAGTGTGAGAGAGAAGATGTATTAGGCAGCTACAGAGCTGTTGTGCTGACCTCATTGTTGCATGACTGGGAAACCTGAACAATCCACCAACGCTATGCCAAAAAACAGAACTGCTTGCATTTGAATTGCCTTAGGAAGATTCAGAAGATCATCTGGCAACATGAAATGCTGCACACTGGGGTACACTCTCAAGCTGAACTGCCAAGCCTTCAAATTGTCCTGATGGGCTAGCCACATAACCTGAATGACCAATACACATTAACCTACAAAACTCTTTTACAAAGAGCTCACACAAGGGAAGCACTCACACAGTGGTCTGAAGAGGCAATGCAAGTTCTCTATGAAGAAAATCGTGAGACATGGGAGACATCAACACAAGATTGCCCAGAATGGATGCTTACATTAAAGAAGGTGCTGTGCTCTATGAGCAAAGCAGGATGTCAGTAGCACAAAGGAAATATGAAATGCATAATTTTTTTGGCTGAGATAATTGGGGTTAAGTGACTTGCCCAGGGTCACACAGCTAGGGAATGTTAAGTGTCTAAGGCCAGATTTGAACTCAGGTCCTCCTGACTTCAGAGACAATGCACTATCTAGCTACCCCTAGTTTTTCTGTTTGTTTGTTTCCAAATGTTTTAATGGACTATTTGTGCCTGACCTAAGGTAGAATCTTCTGAGCTCATCTTGGACTGATCAGCCACAGACAAACACTATACCTTGATCGCAACATCATGATGTCATTGGTCCTTTCTAAATATGAAGGACAAACAAAAACTATATAAGCACCAAATATGGGATGGTTCTTTTAATAGTCATATCCATTGGCTTTTTCTCAATCCTCATTCCATTTGTCCTCTCATGGTTTTTGACAATAAAGATCACCCTCTTCAACTTGATAATCTGTTTTAGGACAGAATTCTTTCCTGACTCTCTTCTCATTTATCTAACTCATTTTTTTCTCCATTTCCTTTTCTGGATTTTCATCCAAATGACACTTTATACCCACAAATGACGACAAAGCTCTGTGCTGGGCCTTCTTCTCCTTTCCCTCTGTATTATTTTATTTGATTATCATGGATTTAATAATCATACCCATGTAATAACTCAAATCTTCCTATGCTGATATATCCTCTTTACTGACCTCCAGTCTTACATTTCCAACTGCCAAATTAAACATAAATTAGGTATCTTAAAAATTATCATATCAAAAAACTGAATTCATTCTTTTTGTGCCTAAAACCTCTGTCTCTCCTCTAAAATTTTCTATTACTGTTGAGAACATCGTCATTCTCTCAGACTCCCAAGGCCCTTTTTGAGCCCTTAAATACTCTTCTCCACACCCATATCCAATCTGTCGATTTCACCTTTGTAGTATCCCTCAAATATGCTGCTTTCTTTCCCCTGATATTATTGTCACTTTTATCATCTCATTCTTAGACTATTGCAAAAGCCTGCTGGTGGGTTTGCCTGCCAAAAGTCTTTCCCATCTTTAGCCCATTCAGTCACTAAAGTGATTTTCCTAGTGTGTAGGTCCAACCATTCCAACCCCTCTTCAGTAAAATCCAGTGGTTCCTTTTCATCTCCAGAATCAAATACAAAATCCTGACATTCAAAATTTTTCATAATCTAATTTCCTCTACCATCTTTCCAGTATTCTTAATCTTTACTTCCTACCACATATTCATCAATCCAGTGACACTGACCTTATCACTGTTCCAAGAACAAGGCACTCTCTCATGGCTCTGGACATTTTTTTCTGACTATCCTCCATGCCTGGAATATGCTTGCTCTTCACATTTATCCACTTCTCTGACCTTTTCCACATCCTTTTAAATCTAGTGCCTTCTACTTTTTCTTATTTATCCTGTACATAATTTATTTTTACATAATTTTTGCTTTTTGTCTCTTCCATTAGATTTTAAGCTCTCTGAGGTCAGGAACTATCTTTTGCCTCTTTTTATATTCCCCAACACTTAGCACACTTCCTAAAACATAGTAGGTGCTTCATAAATGTTTATTAAATATGATCTCATGTCATAAAGTCTTCAATGGCCAATTGAAAAATAAGTTGCAATTAACTCACTTGAAATCTTTTCTTTCAGAGGATCATTGGATTTAGAACTGGAGTACACACAAGACTCAACCAGTCTCTCCCCTCAAACTTAACTATTGACATGGTGAAAATGTATAGTGATCATGGTCACTCAGTGTAGGAAATGAATTAACACTCACCACAGGAACCTCATTTGTACAGTATATTAATAGGCTTCCTGTGTAAATAGTTACCCTTACATCACTGCTTATTTGCCTGCTAGCTGGGTTGTATCCAATTTAGAAAAGAGGACGGTGAACGTTTGATTTCACATGATGTTGCTTAGAGGGATGGTGGGGAAGATGTGGGGGCTGATGGGGAGTCAGGCAGACAGCAGGGAAGAAAGATATATTACTCATGCTTCTTATAAATCTCCCCAAACTAACAGTCCCTCATCCCATTTATATTTCTCTTGGGTATGTGTGAAGGGGGAGGGGGAAATTTCAACTAAATTAGCCACCGAAAAATAATGATACCATAGAAAGGCTATTTGTTTTATTAAAAAATGAAAAGAAAAATCATTAACAAGATCTGCAAGTTTTTTGGGTTCAGGGAAGAAATGAGTGAGAGAGGAGAAATTAGGTGATATAATCAATAAAGAAATTGGACTTGAATTTTAAAATGCTTGAGTTCAAATCTTGCCTTAGATACTTACTAGTGATGTGACCATAGCAAATCCTTTAATCTTTGTCAACTTTAGTTTCCTTCTCTATAAAATGACAATAATAATAGTTCCTTCCTTCCAGGAGAGGAAGATCAAATGAGATGATAAATATAAGATGCTTTGAAAACTAAAGCACTCCTAAATATCTTAAATGTTCTCAAAAATGAGAAGAAAAATGCTCTTCCAATCCATGCCAACCAAAGAAATTACTGACATTTTGTTTCATTGTTGAAAAGGGAGTTAATTGACTTTAAATCTCTCCATTTTACTTTTCTTCTTAACTATAGGTTTCCTAGACAAAAAGATAGAGTTATTTTCTGAAAAACCCAAGACATATCACATGGAGAAGACAAGAAGATTTATGACAATACAGAATGTTAGGAAATCACCCAGCAACTCAATAACATGGAAGAATCCAAGCAATTTGATTCAATTCAACTTGAATTCTTGCTTTAGGCGGAGGACTAGCTAAGTGCTAAGGATACAAATACCAAGATGATACAGCATATAGGCAAATAAACAAGTACATTCCAGAAGAGGAAGAATACTGAGAAGACAAGGAAATGGTACATAAACTGGACTATGAAGGGAAATGGTAATTCTATAATGATAGAGGTGAAAAGGGAATGAATTTTAAGAATGGAGGACAGCCTGGGCAAAGGTGTGGAGGCAGGAGATTGAATGGTGTATATGAGGAATAGCTAGTAAAATAATTTGACTGGAATGGAATGTGTGTGAAGAAGAATATGGAATCAGACTGGATATAGTATTCAAAGGTCACCCCAAATACGATATTTAAATAGTAACTTTCTATGCCATTATAAAAAAGAGCAAACAGAATTCTTAAAGACTTTGATTTATACCATCACTATGCAAATGTCTTATAGTCTCTTCATGAAGTCGAATTCTGAAATCACAGTTCTAAGGGTTTATACCCTTTGAAGGTCATAGCTGATTAAATCTCAATTGGCCCATCTAAATGGGAAGAGCATCAAAGCTTGCCAATTTAAACTTTACTCATGTAGTGCCTTGAGAGTTACAACACTGCCCTCCCCCCCCCAAAAAAAAGGAAAGTTTTTTTAGGAAGGAAAGCAAAAGTTTTCTTTAAGATCCCATTCAACTTGAATGATTATAGGAAAGATGGTAATAAGAAACAATAGCATTGGCCTGGGAGGTCAAGACCTAAATTATAATTCTCACTTTGTCATTTAACTAGTTATGTGATTTTGAAGAAGTTGCTTCAACTTCTTAAGCTTCAGTTTCTTCATCTGCAAAATGAAGTGTGTGAGAGTGGATGAGCTTAAAGGCTCAACTCTCATATGCTGATTTGAAATTTTTCTTCTATCTTATATTTCTGATGCATCTTGAACATTCATTACACAACAGATCCATGATTTCACCAACCATTCTTTTCAAGTAGATACAGCATGAGCCATATATGCTCTCTCAATCTATAACAGTCTTGTCTTCATCTTCCCCACAGTGGGACTTTCCCAAGATAACAGAGGAACTTCTTTTAATTCACCTTATATTGCACCAATACCAATGGCACAGGTAATCATCAATTAGTCTTGATTCTTGCTACATAACAAATTCACCTTTTTTTCTAGTCATATATCTTGGATGACATCATTTTACTATTTCTATACAATTCTTAGCTGGTAATACACAACAGCCTTCCCTCTCCCTCTCCCTCTTCCTCTCCTTTTTCCTTTCCCTCTCTTTGTCCTTCCCTCTCCCCCCTCTTTCCCACCCCTTTCTTTTTCTGTCTCTCTCCCTCTCTCTTCCTCATTCTTTCTCCCTCTTTCTTCCTTTTTTCCTTTTTCTTTCTTTCTTTCTTTCTTTCTCTATCACACTTTTGGTGATCCATAGCATAAAGTCTTAATAAAGAATTATATTCCATTATTCAGTCATATAGTATTGCCAGAATCAATCAAAAAGCACTAATTAACAGCGATGTGCCAGAAAGAATATTATTCTTGAAGAGTCAGATCTCAGTTTCAAAAACAAGATAGAGTTATATACATTCAAAAAATTGCTACACAATTTCCCAAAAGAATTCAACCCACTCTCCTCTTAAATTCTGGACCAGCACATTGTCCACAAATCTGCACAACTATGATGTAACTGTATTGACAGACCAAAACAATGAGTTGTTTATCCAACTTAAATGTTATAATCCCTAAATGATCATTCTTTATCCACTTGTTTTTTCAAGTATGATAATTAGACCAAACTTATATGAGTAGCTATCAGTTTTATTTAGAAGAACCTGAAATTTGGTATATTACCATTAAAAAAATGTGGTAGTCTGTCTATCCCTAGTAATCTTTATAATGCAAAATAATATCACAAAGAAAAGTATATAAAGGAGAAGAATTTAGAAAAATATATGATGATGTTTGGCTCAAGCTGGAATATTATCAAATGTATGTAATGTATCTTATCAAACTTCAAGAATGTCTTTGATGGCTGATTCATGAATTATTCAGAAAAGTATAAAAAATCTTAGTGGGGAAAATGTTCTAAATAAAAGGCTTGCCATCAGACAGCTCCTCCAGAAAAGTAATAGTTAGAATAAAGACAGACTACAAGGAAACTCTTGGTCTTTCATATATCTCCTGATGATATTCTAAGTGAGAATGGTGCACAAACTTCTTCCTTAGAAGAAAACTCTAGTCAACTCAAAAAGATTCATGATGGAAAATGTTATCAACATCCAAAGGAAAAAAATGTAGTCTAAAAGTAGATCAAAATATATACTATTTCCACTTTTTTCCTTTCTTATTGTTTCCCCTTTTGTTCTGATTTTTCTTTCACAACATGACTAATGTGGAAACATGTTTAATATGATTAAGTATGTACAGCCTAAAAAAATAAAGTTTTAGAAATAACCACTTCAGAGATATTAAGTTAGGCTACCCTATGAACCTTTGACTTCAGAGCTAGATTTACAGAAGGTTCAAGAATCTGATTCAGAATCAGAAAGGAACTCCCTGATCATCCAATCTATCCCCTTCATTTTAAAAATGAGGATACTGAAGCCCAGAAAGGTTTAAGTAACATGATTAAGGACATATAAGTACTAAGCAGCAGAACTTATATTCAAAGCCAGGTCTTGTAATTCCAAATTCAGTACTCTTTCTATATATTATAACATGCTACCTCTTGTTTTGTGACTAATAGAGAGGAATATTAAAATAGTTATGGAAATTCCATATCAACTTATGATTTGTCCTAGCATCTCTTTTTTCCAAGGCTTATAGACTTAACAGTATTGCTTCACATTGGTTTTGATGATTTAAGGAAAAATATTAAAAATTTTTAAAAATCCAGGTATGTAATATATTGCTTCAACAAAGAACTATCAGCTCTCTGTCATAATTCAACCATTTTTGTCTTGTATCCCTTTTCAGTCTGACACACCTGCACTTTACCTAGGCATTCACTGGAATACAATTGAGCAAACTACCCAATACATTTCCTCCTCTCATCCATATTAAACATACTATTCATCTATTCTTCCTCCTTTCTTTACCATGGTTGCTACTCTCAATCCTTCTGGTTAAAATGACATGGAATAGGGTCAGCTAGATGGGATGGTGGATAGAGCACTGAACCTGGAGTAAGGAGGATCTGAGTTCAAATCCAGCCTCAGCTACTTAACACTTACTAGTTCTGTGACCCTGGGCAAGTCATTTGTCTCACCAAAAAAAAGGACAGGGAACATTGATGAAGATTTTCTTTCATCACACAAAAATGGCCCAATACAGTTACTGAAGATATATTAATGCAATAAAGCAGAGCCCTCTAGATTGTCAAATCATATGAAAGAGCCAGTAACAGGAAATTTTTTCTGTTTATACTTAGAAAATCCAAGAGGAAAAACTAGACACATAACTCCTGTAAATATATAATCAATTCAAAAGGTATTTAAGTGCCTACTATGTGTTAGGCACTATAAGACACTGAAGTTTTGAAAACAGAAATGAAACCTTCCTCTGTCTTAAAGAGCTTGCATTAGACCAAAATATTAATAAAGAATATCAAAACATGAAAATTCTTTATTATTTATTGAGCTGCATGTTATGCCTATGAAATACCTTTAAAATGAGATTCGAAGGTTTTTGACAACTGTTATTTCATTATGCCTCACCTTCATTTAAAGAAATATCATTTTCTACATTTCACAGAAGAAACAGAAAGGTTAAGTGAATTATACAATTATACCCAAAAGACTGAGAAAGAAGTAGGAGGGGAGACCAAGGCTTCTAACTTCCATTGCTCTAAGTACAAAACTAGTCCTCCTTGAAATATTAAGGAATTTATCTAATTATTTCCAAGGAAGGCTTTTCACATCATAAAAATGCAAAGTTCTATCAGCACATCAGGGACTCTGAAGAAAGATCACATGATAATTTCCTATATTCCAAAGACTAAATCAGTGTGGTTTCCAGATCCCTTTCTATTCGATGCATTCACCCATGTTGCAAGAGATCTGAAATACTCTTTAAGTCTCATTTTTCTTCAGAAGCTAACCTCGGTGGAATAGAATGTTGTTAAGGGGGGGGGAAATCCTTTCTGTCATTTGACTTTAACTTATGATAAATTAGCTTCAACGAGTTCCTTAGAAAATTGCCCAAGAAATGACTACAGAAAATTAAACACCAAACTTCAAAGAGGTAAACACACAGCCTTCAAATCCTAACCTCTGAGAATAATTCTGCCTTTCTCATGCTTTAGAGAGATGCAAGTCAAAAAAAATAGTGTTCTATCTTGATAACGACCCATCTTTCAAATGATTTTTCATTCCATCTCCTTTTTCAGAGGAATAAAGGGATGATGGTTTCTAGAGGGCTTCTGGGGAATTAACATCCTATTTCAAGGCTGTGGAGAGTCAAAATAAAACTGTGGTGTGACTTTATCAGTGCCATGGTGGATAAGGAGACTAAGAACTAGCTAAAAATCTAGTTCATAAGACATAGGGAAAAGGACCAACGATTTCATTGATATAGGGAAGTCCAATTTTCCATTAGGCAGGTCAGGGCCTTGTGGGTCTTAGAGGCCCACAGCATTCCCCAGACAGACCAGAACCAAATTAAAATGGAATTGGGAAATAATAAAAAAAAACATAGATAATCTTAATATGTAGCTCTCTAAATCAATATGCACTTTCAGGGATTCTTATGTATGGTTTAGCAGCTTTATTTTTATTTGTGTTTGACATAGGTATCAACTTTTGGTTAAACTTGATGCCAAATCTTGTCTTAACATAAAGAACTACTGACTTAAGAAAAGATTAGGAGAGTATCATAGCTTTTAAAGAGAAAAATGCTATTGGATGATACTAAGGATAGACCTATCACTTAATTTATTAATATAAATCACCCTCCTAGATAGTTCTCCCTGGGATTTAGATAACTGCATTTTTACAATCCATTTACAATTACACTTATTTTCACCTTGCAGTTTACCTTAAAAAAAAATAAAGCTATTGACTTTGTTAAAATCACAATAACAAAACAGCAACAACTAATCCAAAAATGTGAAATCAGGCTGTACTTGTCAAGTTTCATCTTCTACCTAAACTTTGCTGCAAAGTTTCTGTCTCTAGTTTGGCGCTTTAGGGCACCAAGCACAGAGATGAGAAGCATCAGAACCTTTATAGACTTTCAAAACTAGTTCAACATATATGCCAAAAAAATTGGTGGAAATCTTCCCCCTGATACCTATCTACCCTCCTTACCCACTACCTCAAAATCAACTAAAATGCCATCTATGACCAACCAAAAGGCATATAGGGAAAGATGCCATTTCTGATACTCATTCAGAAGTATCCAAAATAGTATAAATGGCAAATATATCTACATGCATGGCCCACTCTTCCATGGTAAGAATTTATTGGATTATAAAATTTAGAGCTAAAAGGGAACTGAGGGAACAGGTAGATGGTATAGTAGATTGAGCACCAGCCCTGGTGTCAGGAGAATGTGAGTTCAAATCCACATTCAGAAACTTAATACTTGATATCTATGTGACCTTGGGCAAGTCAACTGCTTTGCAAAAAAAAAAAAAATACACAACAAAAAAAAATGTTTTTACAATAAAAGGGAACTGAAGTTTATTGAATCCAACCACATCCATTTTATAAATAAAAAACTAAGACCCAAAGTGGTTATGTGACATGCTCAGATTTAAACCCAAGTTTTCCTGACCCCAAATCCAGCAATTTATCCCAGTATTCTGCCATGCTGGAAGGATCAAGTTTTGAAAATCAGTGTTCCAGAGCAAATTAGCTAACCTAAGGACCAAAGATAAAGATAACCTAGAGATTTCCAAGTGCAAGAGATTCACTATCACTGAACTACATTTTCACCTTTGTCTCCTTGTATATTTTATTTTTAATGGTATTTTTTTTTTTACCAATTACATGTCAAGACATTTTACTTCCAGTTTTTCATGATCTTTCTTCTGTAAGTCACAGACTAAGAGCTGGAAGAGACTTTGGAAACCATCTAGTCTGATTTCATGTTGCAATTAAGGAAGCAGAGGCATAGGACAGTTTCAGTTCTTTTCCCAAGGGCATACTAGAAGCATCAGATGCATTGTATAAACCCATCTTCTCTTGGAGGAGCTAGGTAGCACAAGGGATAGACCCTGGATTTAGGAGGACTTGAGTTCAAATGTGACCTCAGATACTTCCCAGCTATAAGAACCCCAGACAAGTCACTTAAACTGAGTTTGCCTCAGTTTCCTCATTTGTAAAATAAGCTGCAAAAGGAAATGGCAAATCACTTCACTATCTTTGCCAAGAAATCCCCAAATAAAGTCATGAAGAGTTGAACACAACTGAAGTAACAACATCATCATCCTTGGACTTCAGGAGCAGTACCATTCCCTAGTTAAGCATCTCCCATTTATATATAATTAAAAAAAATACATATCCAAAGAAATCTGGTATAGGAAGTGTAAGCAAGTCTCCTGGCCTCAAAAACTCTTTGTGTAATTTGGCTTTCAGAATTATTTTTTCTCTTTGTGCCTTAGTGCATTTTGTCTTCATGACTACATGTTCTCAGGCTATACTTTAAAAATATAAACAGCCCTCTCTTGGACACCATGTTGTTTTTCTGTTTTTAGCTAGAAGTCACATCTTCACTCCTTGGGCTGAACACACAGTTATTTCCCCTGCAACGACATTACATGTGTGGTACTAGAAACTAGCAAAGGAATGGATGTTTTGGTAGGCGATTTAGTAAACCTTACTTTATCTATTTGACATTCCCTTTCCCCCAAACTTAGAGAAAGGAAAAACAACTGTGGTGTCTTCCAGTTCTGTTTATTTTTGTACTTAGAATGAGGCACAAATGAATCTGTTTTCCATTTACCCTTTCCCTCCTTTCTGAGAAACCTGAAATTTCCTGGTATCATGCAGTGCAGAAACACCTTGAGACTATCCAGGTTTCAACAGGGCTCTAAATTTCTAATCAGTCTGTGCATCAGTGGTGTCCTACAATCTATGCAAATAGTACTCCAGTTTCTTCTCTATTCCCCCTTTGTCAGTATACACACACACACACACACACACACACACACACACACACACACAGGCATGCACGCACACACACACGCACGCACACACACACACACACACACACACACACACACACAAACACATCCTGTGTTCTGGAGAGAAGGAAGGAGTTAATGCTTAAGAGAACTGCTTTCTGTACATATATACATAAATACAACAGCTGTTTATGATGATGAGCAGCAACATCGAGAACATTAAGAAATTAAGAACAAATTAACAAAATTAAAATTAAAATGTGTGTGTTGATTCTCTGAGTAAGGAGGATGAGTGTAGGAACCTCAGGATGCTTTCAGTATCTGAAGGGGCTCATAGCTCATGCAGACCCTGACCTCTTAGATGATATGTGATTGTCTAACAATAAGTATTTGAAAACTGGACAAATCCAACCAGTGGTTTGTTTCTGCCTTTGTTACTGCAGGCCACATGAGATTTATTTTCCTTTGTCATGTCAGACAAGAAGATAGAATAAAGAACTTCTTTAGTGATGTCTGTGATTTATATATAAAATTTGCCTTTATAAACCAAATTCACAACTAAGTGCATTTGACAGAAAAGTTCAATTTCTTGGGAAGAAACACCTTCTAAACTGAATACAGAAAACTTCTTAAACATGTGATGTAATGGTATACATTTTAAATAACTAAAAACCAACCAAGTCTATTGTGTCTATTCTTGGCTTTGTAAGCCTCTGTTAATTAACCTCTTTTCTAATTAGACAATAGGACACCTTTTGTTGTCATTGTTGCTGATGATCCAACCAAATAACGTATATGTTTGAAAAATACTGTTTTTATGAAGAGTGCTAGATGAAGTGTCCTGACAATTATTTTGCTTTAAAAATTGTTTATATTCTAACTAGTCTAATATAATATTATAGAATTTAGACTGAAATATAAAAGTTGGCTCACAATAGGAAATAAAATTTACAGCACATACATGGATTTCTATCTATAAATATAGGCAATATTGATAGTGCTGAAAAAAAGATTTTTTGTTTATTTCAGCTGCTCTACATTCCCTCTGAGGTGATGTTCTGTCCTTTTTGCCAAGGAAATTTGGAGAGCTGAATATTTTCTGATGCACTCGGCCATCTTCCCTCCATGTATTCTTAATTCTGATGTCTTTGAGAAGATAATTAGAAATCATGTTGGAATGTAGTTTATGTATACCTCTGTTCCTTTGTTGCTCACTTGGAGCCTTTATAGTAAAATTCAATGAGGTCAAATTATTTACTTCTATTATGTAAAAATATTGTCAGAACTCTTATGACTGATCATTATTTGAATGGTTTGAAAAAAAGGTTTGGACAGAGGTGTAAAAGATAGAGTGATTCTAAAAAAAAATAAAACTGTGTAGGGAGAGATAAAAAGGAGTAATCTCATACAAATGACCCATAAAAGAAAAAGAAAAAATTGATATAGAAGAAGGCAGTACAGAGAAGAACAGGTAGTCCTGGAACTTTATTCTCATCAGGAATGAGTTAAAGAAGGAAAATACATATATATATATATATATATGTATATATATATATGCATACACACACACACACACACATCTTCCAAATACTGAAAGAAATAAAGAGGATATGGTTGGAATGGGAAGAGAAGATAAGGAAAGAACTCTTGGAGGGATGGATAGGATAAGGAATAGGAGGGCAAAGTAAGTAGAACAGAGGCATGAAAAGGGATAGAAATAGGGTGAGGATAGTAAGGAAAAATAGGGAGGACAAAAATAAAAAACTTACAATGTGAATAGGATGAATTTGCTCATAAAGCAGAATAGATAGCAGATTAAAATTTTAAATTCAATAATATGTTGCTTTCAAGAAGTACAATAAAATGGAAAATATACACAAAGACAAAATAAGGGTCATGAGCAGAATTTATAGCAGAGGTAGTAATCATAATCTCAAAGTTAAAGCTAAAATAGATTGAATTAAAAGATAAAAAGGGAGGACAGCTAGGTGGTGCAGTGGATAGAGCACCAGCCCTGAAGTTAGGAGGACCTGAATTCAAATGTGGTCACAGACACTTAACACTTCCTAGCTGTATGGCCCTGGGCAAGTCATTAACCCCAATTGCCTCAGCAAAAAAAAAAAAAAAAAAAGATAAAAAAGGGAAACTAACATGTTATGTCAGCAATATTATTTAATATTTCTTTAGACCATTTAAAATACCTAGGCAGTGTAAAATACCTATAAAATAGTATACCTGCCAAAACAGACACAGGTACCCGATGAACATGAACATAAAAAATCATTTATATAAATAATTGAAGTAATACTTATTGTTCATGAGTAGGTAAAGCCAATGCAATAAAAAATGACAATTTTAACTAATTAATGTATTTGTTCAATGCCATCCCAATTAAATTATTTTTAAAATATATTTTAAAATATTTAAAAAATAACTCTTATTGAGTTAGAAAAAAATAACATAGTTCATTTGGAAGAACCAAAGGTCAGGGATTTCAAAGAAACTGAGGGCAGGGAGAAGAAGATGTAAAGGAAGCAGATTCAGCAGTATCAAACCTTAAAAGGTGAAGGGCACAGTTGAAATAGAAAATGAATAATTTTGATTATTTTAAATTAAAATGTTTTTTATAAATAGAATAGATGTAGTCAAGAACAGAAGGAATGAAAAAATTGGGAGGGGAGGAAGTTCATAAGCCCAAATAGGACATGACTGGATTAAAATATTGCTGTCCTGTAGAAAATGATGAACTGGTTGACTTAGAAAAACATTGGAAGACTTGGACTTAATAAGGGAAGATGCTATTCACCTTCAGAGAAAAGATGACAAATGGAAATAAGCATAGTCAGTCTTTATATATGTATATATATATATATATATATATATATATATATA
>JAJPUD010000754.1:218123-242226 GCA_023553655.1 Myrmecobius fasciatus | reverse complement strand
GTGTGGGTGTGGGTGTGGGTGTGGGTGTGTGGGTGTGGGTGTGGGTATATATATATATATATATTCATTGATATCTAATTATATGTATACTTATAGAGATAATTATACTCTTCTTTAGGGCAGAAATAGTGGATTTAGGGGAGGAAAATGTAAAAATAAATTAAAAAGTGTACAGTAGAGAACAAAAGAAAACTCACAAGCAAGCAAAGAAAAGCTGAGCAGCTTGAAAACAATGTGTAGTATTTATTATATAGGTTTTCTTAAAATGGAAATTTCTTGCTTTATACTGAATCATCTCTTATTTTCTGCTGTGTACATGACAATGTTTTTTTTTTCTTTTCTTTTCTTGTTTTGTGTTTAAGTTTAAAATAAATAATAAATTTTACACACACACATTCCAGAAAAAAGAATACACAGAAAATAATAATTCACAGAAGGCAAAGAACTATAGGAGCTTCTACTTAAAGCATGTAGTGGATTGTTGGTATAGATAGATATGTATATCTAAGAACCTGAGTCATATAGAGTCCATCTATAAGGTACAACTGAATATGCACAATTATCCATGTTGTCTAACATTGAACTGATTCAGAAAACCAGCAGGGCCCCATTTCCCCATCTTCTCCATTATAAGCGTGTGAGATCTTCTCTGGGGTCACTAGGACTCTCTTCTACCACAGTCTCTTTGTCTGGTTCTGTCTCTCTTTGCAGTTTCATAGTAGAATTGATTCTCCCAGGGCTGTAGGTATTTCTTTTGAGATCTGTGCAGGGAAGAAAAGACAAATGGTTGGTTACACAAGAGCCTGGAAGGCAAGCTAGCTATTCACCTGGAAGAGTCAGGCTACCTGAAGTGACGTAGACTCCTCCCCTAGGAATCACTCCAAATCCACAAACTTAACACACCCAACTTCATTGTGATTCTCAACCAGACATCAAGCTCATGTGCCCTAGCCCCGATTCATCCAAAAGGGTTCTGAGACTTTGAACAGGGAAGGAAAAAGAATTGCTTGTTACCTACTACCCCTAATATAGTTAGGATGGTTATAGCAATTTTTAAAAAGACACCTTTCAATGACATCTTTGGATGACAGAACCAAGAATTTGAGCCCAAAATGAATTTAGGGTAAAATATCAATTGTGATTTGTCAATGGGGCTTGGGTTTTATCCCCCCCAAAAAATAATTGTGACAATTTTATCGCTAAAGGGCACTCCTGAGGAGGACATTCCCTCTATCAATAGCATCCATAATAGTTTTCCAACTTGCACTTTTAGGGAGTTAGTTGCCAGAATCATCCAGAATGTATCAAAAAGATTTGAATTATGGTCTTCCTGGCTCTCAGAAAAGCTCTACTAGGCTACTATTATCACATAATAATAGGACAAATCAGCACATTTCAAGCAGTGAAACTTTTTTTGGTTGGTTATTGTCCTTCCTTCTCAAAGAGGACCAAAATGACTTTCCTATGTTAGAGTCGAGTTAGTGTGCCTGACTGTGGCTGATCAGATCAATACAAACTCAGAATGTTCTGCTATAGAAAAATTGAACTGCCATTTGAAGAGAATCATTTGGTGGATGAATTAGAAAAGAAATAACCAACATTAAGCAGAATGAGTCAGGAAAAAAAAAGCATTGTATCCTAGAATGAAAGAAAATAAAAAACAATAAAAACTTGGGAAGCATGGCAAAGTAAGTTAAGAGATGGCTTTAAAGTTAGGAAGACCAATTCAATTTCTGAGATACGTTGACTATGTGAATCTGGATAGGCCACTCAAACTCTCTGGGCCTCAGTTTTTCTTATCTATAAAATTAAGTTGGGGCCAGGGGAAGGAGTTTGAACTCAGTGATCTCTAAGGTAATTAATTTCCAGTGCTAAGTTTGTAATGAAATCATAAGTCTGGTTTAAAAAATGTATAGGTGTATTGTGTTTTAAAGTTTACAGAACATTTTGTTTACAACAATCCTGTGAGATAAATAATGCAAATTATACTTCTTTCTTATTGATAAAAGGAGAAATGAGGCTAGGAGATTTTAGATGATTTGTCTTAAGTCGTCCAGGTCTCCTGATTCCAAGGTCTAAGATCTTTCTTTACTACATACAGCACATGCAAAAACCAGTTTATTGGGAAAAAATGTATCTGAAGTTTAGCAACTTGAAGGCACCATTTGGATGGTCATTGTGTTGGTTTCTTTTGTTTAAAACAAAAATATAGTTTTATTTTCTGAAAATATCCATTAAAGTCAAAGTGCTAGATTACTGGATAATATGAGTCTTTTGGGTTATCAATTAAGATGTTACTAGGATACTGAAAACAACAGATTGTGCCTAGAGAGTTAGATAAGTATTCAATATTTCAGGCCCGTGAAAAAAATCCCCAAACATAAATTGGGAAGGGAAATGAGATAATAAAGAAAATTATTTCTTTTGCTTTGATTAATTCAGACCAGTGGTCTTCAAGGACCAATCATCATAAGGCAATGGCTTGATCCTCTATTTTATTGGATCAAATATAGCCCAATGTCCTCAATTTCTGGAGAATGACCTGGCCAGTTTCAAAATGAAGTAGGTTTCAAATGTCTAATTGCCAAGAGACAGAATGATCTGGCACACAAGGTACCGATATAAAAGCACATGACCTTAGCCCAATTCCTTTCCGATAAAGTAAAGTCAATCTTTGATACTTGTGCTAGCCCAACTCATTTCTCTGTGTCCCAGGGATTCATATCTATCACTGCATCTTTATTATTTTTTGACATCTGTTTGAAGCTAATCCAGGGCTGAAACATTTTACATCCTTTGGGATGAATACATTTGACCAAGAGTTCCTTGTGAGAAAGCTCTCTCTACAGATGCATACCAGCAACTATTCTGCAATCTAGAATTTTAAACAATTGTCTGAGGCAAAAAGAGGTAAAGTCCTTTGTCCAAGATCACATAACCATATGTATCAGAGGCTGGATTTGAACTCAGGTCTTCTGAACATCAGGCTAGCTAGCTTTCTATTCATTATAGTATACTGCCTATCTCATTAATTTTTATGAAAAAGCATTCATTAAAATAATTTATTTTTTAAAAACACAGGTGCCAAGCACAAGTACAAGAGTAGAGTTATTCTTTTTGCTGAGGCAATTGAGGTTAACTGACTCGCCCAGGGTCACACAGCTGGGGAATGTTAAGTGTCTGAGATCAGATTTGAACTCAGGTCCTCCTGACTTCAGGGCTGGTGCTCTATCCACTGCGCCACCTAGCTGCCCCTGTTTATTCTTTTCTAACTGGATCAGAAATGACCCTTTGGGCTTATAAATTTACCCCTCAATTTATACCACATTGAGGTAAAAAGAAAAATCATTTGGTGGGAGGGTAAGTCACATTACTATAAGTAGCGAGAAGTTCTTCAGAACTGATGCTGTGTTTCTACTGGGTCTGTATCCCAATAGATAATGAAAGAAGGAAAAGGACCACATGTGCAAAAATGTTTGTAGCAGTCCTTTTTGTAATGGCAAGAAACTGGAAACTGAGTGGATGCCCATTAAGTTGACTGAATAAGTTATGGCATTTGAGTGTAATGGAATATTATTGTTCTGTAAGAAATAATGGGCAGATTGATTTCAGAAAAGCCTGGAAAGACTTGCATGAACTGATGTTAAGTGAAGGAAGGAGAACCAAGAGAACATTGTACACAATAACAAGATTATGTGATGATCAACTGGAATGGACTTGGCTTTTCTCAACAATGAGATGATTCAAGGCAATTCGTGCCATCCTCATCCAGACAGAGAACTATGGTGACTGAGTATGGATCAGAGCACAGTATTTTCACTTTTTTGTTGTTGTTTGTTTGCTTGTGTTGTTTTTTCTTCCTCGTGATTTTTTCTCTTTTAGGGTGATTTTTCTTGCATAGCATGATGAATATGGAAATATGTTTAGAAGAATTGTACATGTTTAACCTATATCAGATTGTTTGCTTTCTTAAGTTGGGAGGAGGGGGGAGAGAGAGAAAAAAATTCAGAACACAAGGTTTTGTAAAGATGAATGTTGAAAACTATCTTTACATTTATTTGGAAAAAATAAAATACTATTAAAAAAGAAGAGTTCTTCAGAGTGGGAAAATAATACCCTGTTTTAAAGAATGTTTTAGTGACTGGATTGGAGAAGAAAAATCAAACCCTGAGCACAGTGACCCAAACTAAAAGCATTGTTCTTGGAATGAAGGAAAATAATAAGACAACTCTCTAAGCTGAGTGGTCTTTAGGGGGGATTCCTTCAGCTGCTTGCTTTTATGTTAGAAGTAATTGTATTAGTAACCAAGTAGGTCCCACTGGAAACAGTCACATATCAATTCCAAAAAAAAAAAAAAGAAATAATAGAATGTGTGTTTAAAGTGACAGGTTGATATAATGAATCACAGAGCACTTTGACTTGACAGATACTGTTTCTTTCGTACCCCATTACCATCAGCCCTTCCTAACCCCCCCAAAAGTGTCTGGCAGGTAAATAAGGAACTATTTAGGGATATCCCAGACAATACAACCCAAGGACCAGAAAATCAATAAGGAGAAGAAAAATTATAGGTAACAGGGTAGGCTTAGGAAAGAGAATTACAGACTAAGCCTTGAGACAGATTCTCACCCTGTTACTCTGTGGGTATTATACTTCAAAAATTGCGTGGGATGAGCATCTAGCATGATGTTATTTGATCACAGATTGACAGAAAATAAAACCAGTCACTAGCCTTTCATCCTTTTCGAGTCTTCAAAGTTTAATGAGATAAAAATGTGATTGTAATTTTTCCACTTAATTCCAGCCATTATGATGAATGCTGTTCTAAGAGAAAAATAAAATTGTTTGGTATCATACCAGGGAGTTTGAGCTTCCTACAACAGGAATTGCAACGATGCTTTGCAATGAAGTTTCTAATTGCATCTTCCCCTAAATTTGCCGGTCCAAACACCATCTCTCTTGATCTAGAGGAAATATCAGAATATCAATTAGATCACAGTTAAGAAAAAGGAGCCCGACTTGGATTCTCAAAGATACCTAACAGTCTCCCATAGTAACCCAGTAAAATTGTGTGAGCCAACAAAGAACAGAGAACTTTTAGAAGAGAAGTAACAATGTTAGGTTTGCACATTTAAAATTCAAATGCACTTAAATCCTTGTACTCAACTCTATGGACTACTGTGAAATTCATTTCCACGATAATCTGATCGAAGAGAGAATTTTCTATGCACAATAGTAAAACAAAATACAGAGAGCCCCTTTTGAATGCTTGGGAGAGAAAGGAATGACATTCATTACAGGGTGTTCATCCAGAGTACCCAATAGATAAGCTGCAAAATAAAATTAGTTTTGCCATTAGATTTGCCATTAGAACACACCTACTAACTGGACTCACATGCAGTATTTCAAATCTAAATACAATTTCCAAAACATGAGTGATACCATCTCAAAGAAATACACGACAAAGGGCTATAAGAACTCCATGAACATGTGATTCTAAAAGCTGCCTTCCACTGTACTAACTTCTCCCTCTTGGGAATGTATTAATTCTCTTAGCTCACTGGTAGAAAGAAACCACACATTCTAATTGTAGTGACAAAATAATAAATAGAATCTGGATATATTAAGCATGTTTAAGGAGCACCACATAATTACAACAGATTCTTAATGTAGTTTCTACGATCAATATTCATTAATTATAACACCACATGACCATCATTCTTTAAAAATTTAATTGATGTTCTAGACATCCCAGAACACAGAACACCAGAAACCCTTCCAAAGAAACTCTATGAAAACTAATATTTTATTTTAATGACATGCAGAATAGAAAAACACGTTTTAAAAATCTGAATTCAATTATGGTTCTTAAATGCCAAGGCCTGAGGAAAAAAAAAGGGAGGCAGGAGAAAATCAAAATATAACAAAAGGAAACAATAAACTTTATTTCTAAGGAATGTGGTTTAAAAAAAAAAAAAAGACAGTGTAAAAATGGGCTTTTCTTCCCGTCTGAGTATTGAAGCATTTATCTCAATTTCCACTTCCTTTTGGCAGAACAACAGCAGCTGCTCTGAAGATGTGCCAAACTCAGATTAAGGGTTGATGTCAATTTCATCTCGGATTGCCTCCATGCTCTAAGGGAAGGAGGTAGAGGAAATCCCTTGGGAATTCAGAGCTAACAAACACCTAGGATTAACTTTCTTTTGGATCAACCTTCATTTACAAAGTCCAGCTCTGGTAGTATTTACAAAGCTGCATAAATTAGCTCTTCTTAACCATCTTTTGCTATCTCTCTGTAATAAAATACTTGTTGAGGAGGGGAAAGGGGAAAAGGAGAAGGAAGAAAAGAAGGAAGGAGGAAAATGAGGAAGGAAGGAGGGAAGGGAAAAAGAAAGGAGGGAAGAGAGGAAGGAAAGAATAAATGCAGGGAAAAAAGAAGGAAAGGAGGGAGGGAAGGATGGAGAAAGGAAAGAGGGAAAGGAAGAAGGAGGGATGGAAGGAAGAAAAGAGGGAAGGAAAAAAGGGAGGAAGGGAGGGAAGAAGAAAGGGAGGAAGGAAGGGGGAGTGAAGGAAAAAGAAAATTATCCCATATTTATGACTATATCATAATACCTAAGAAACAAAAACTTAAAAGTGCTATTTTAGCTTCAGAAACTAAATAGTTCCTTTATGTTTGTCTTCAGCATGACCCAAATGGCAATATTTGACTAGAAAACATTTATGTCTTACATACCTACAATTTGTGGGTCCAGAGCAATACTTCCAAAGAAGTGATACTATTTCTCAGAATTAAAAAGATGTGACCGAACATAAGTTAATATTTTCCCCACAATTTTGAAAGAAAATACATCCAAATGCCTCAGAACCCTAATGAAAAATAAATCTGGGGGATTAAATCATTTCCTGGGGATGTGTGTTTAAGTGGGCATTGGATTACATGTGATTTTTAAAGAGCTTTACACTTGTATTCTGCAACATGTCTATGGCCCCACAGTCTCAGATAAAAAAGTAGAAAAAAAAACTACCACTCCTCGAGACTTGCTATTTTTCATATTCCTCCTAACATATGAAAAGCAGGTGGTAGTTTTGTTCCACGTGCAAGTGAGCGTTAATTAGTGCCAGCTATACATAGCCTTCCTAAAGAACATCTAAATCATCGCTTCATATTTGTCAAATGTCAAAAATGAACGAAGCACACAAGAGATACATTTGCTTCTTACCAATATATCACAAGTTGGAGATAAATAGTGTGAATTTAGCTATCACCACCCAGGGAGGTGATCTACCCAGTTAATACGAGTAGCCAAACCATGTTCTTTTTATATAAGGCATTTCCTGTTCACCACATACAACTATCTATTAGCACTCTAAAAATCAAGATGATTACTTTCTATCGCTGCTTTGACTATGCACATTTATTTTTCTTTGTCCATTTTGTCATTTTGTCTTTGTATTGCCCCATTCCCAGCACCCTGTGCCTTCTATTTTAGTTCTGTGTCTATGCAAACCTTTGATTTCATCAGCTTAAGAAAATCCTGGTATAGAAATTCTCTCCACCTTGTAGTCTGGCTATCCCTCTGCAATTTAGTTTTAGATGCTTAAGACACAGAGATTAAATGATTTACTTGTCCATAGACACAAGACTTACTTGCCTATAATCATGTTGCTAGAATGAGTCAAGGGCAAAATTTGATGAATACAAACCTTTCTTCTAGTCTTCTATGTTGCCTTCACATATACATTTTTTGGGGGGACCTGGGATTTCAATGTTATAGGAAGCTCTTCAGTAGGGAAACTCCCTCTATCAAAATAGATCATCACCTGGCTTTGTAACTTAGCATTTTAGAGAATTACCTGAAGCAATTTTTAAGTGACTTGCTCAGGATCACAGTGTCAAAAGCAGGTTTTGAACCTAGACTTTCTTTTCCAGAGCCAGTTCTCTAATCCACTACAACTCGCTGCCTGGTGCACATAGAATAAATATCAAACTGAATGGAATTTTGAGGCAAAAGAAGATAGAGTGAATAACCTGTTAATAAAAAAGGACAGTTTAAAGTCTGAATTATCAAAATAGTTATTCTATAGTCAGTCACATTCAATGGAACACTTCACCCACTTTTCATTTCATATTGCCTGTGAAGACAGACATATAGGTAGATAAATCAGAGAGAGGTACTTCTAAGTCTGGACTATGCTGCTTTTCCATGAAAAACAACTGTGTCTCATGAAGGAAAATATATTTTATAGTCTTGATCCAATAGACATAGAATGGATATTGAATAATCTCCATGATTGCCAATAAAAAGCCAGGATGCCAGATGATAATTTCTAGGAGTAACATGCTACTACTGATCCCTCCTAAAACTCTCTACAAGCTCTAGGGCAATCATTTAATTATCCTCTGGGCTAGTCCAGCCCTACAGAAAATCCTAGAAGATATAAATTAAAAAAATGTTTAAAAAAAAGGACAGGTATGGAAACTAAAATTTGATTAACTAGTGATCAAAGTACACTTAACATCTAATTGATCATAGTCACAAAAGAATTTTACTATATCACCAAAAAGACAATATATATATATACCATGACACACCTGTTTCTTACTTTTGCTCAAATCCAAGTTATGGATAGATAAAAAAGAGCACTTTTTTTAAAAAAATCCTGCACTGACTAAAAGCAATGAAATTTATATGCATTCTCCTCAAGGACATAATATGGGCCCTGGAATGAATTCTATGGTCTATAAAAATATTTCTAAGGAATTTAGGATGGGACACAATGTGTGTATGTATATGTGTGTGTGCACATGCATGTGTATATGTGTTTTAATATGACTGATCTTGATTTTAGGAATATTTTCTTGATTGGAAAAAAACAAGGCAGACTCGAGTTTAAATTCCACTTTAGACACATAGGATATATAGCTTCTATAAGTTTGGTCAAATCATGTAATTTCTCAGTTGCCCAAGCAAGCTTGGCTATAAGTTGCAAAGCAGATGCCAATCTGCAATGATGGATTTTTTTTTCATCAAAGTTCCTTACACTAACAACAACAAAAAAAAAGATATAGACATATCTTTTATTCAAAGGAAGGTACAAATGCAAAGAAGAGTTAAGATCTGCACAGGAATAGAGGTAACCACATCTATAAGATCAGTATATATTTTTCCTACCCATCACCCTATCACTTTGTAGAGCATTTTAGGTCACCTAGAGTGCCACTTTATTGTAAGATATGAGACTGAAAAGCTTACATGGGGGTTATGACATTGAAAGAAATTAAGATTGCAAAGGATCTGACCTCATCAAAAGACAAGTATTGCAAGAACACAGCCTGTTATGAGTTAAGTATTCCTACCTCACTCACCCTGCCATATCATATTTATTACTATGTCTTCATCCCTGCCAAAACTAGCAACTACTACAATCTCAGGGTTTGCTAAATGACAACAGAGAAATCAAAAGAAACTTACTGTTTGTCTTGAGGTTTAATAACAGATGGATCTGTCAGATTTTCTCCAACACCTCCAAAAAAAGATACAAAATACATTAGCTAAATGAAGCTTTTCATTTTTACCCAAAATTCTTCAAAATAAAATTGGCTCATTTCCAGTTTTTCAGCAGGAAGTAGAATCAGAAAACCGGAGACATGTACTACCTGTGTGAGTGTGCAAATCATTTAACATTGGTATCCTTGATGATTTCATTATTAAAAATGGGCACAAGAAGCATCTTTTTCAATGGGCAGTTATAGGATTTAAATGAAATATTCATTGTAAAGTACTAAATTTCAGCTATAATAATTTTCCTTCCAAATACATATGCCTCACTCCCAATTAAGTGAAAAGAAAAAAAAAAGTTGCTATGACAAATTTATTGGAAAGGGTGGGAAGGGACCTGGGTCCGAATTTTGCCTTTGTCATTTTTTGTGTGACTTGGTGCAAGACACAATCTCACTGGGCTTCCCTTTCTTCATGTGAAAACAAAAGGTTTGGATTGAATAGTACCCAAAGTCTTTTCAAACTCCAGATCTATGCTGCTTAACTCTTTCCCCTCATGCCTTTACCTCCTTATCCCTCCCACACACACACACATGCACATGCATACACTCCACAGTAAACTCATTTTTCCTTAATGAATGCCTAACATGTAGCTCTCCTCCAGGGGTGGCTAGATGGCTCAGGAGATAGAGAATGCTGGCTAAAGTCAGAAAGACTCATCTTCCTGAGTCCAAAACTGGCTTCAGACACTTACTATCTGTGTGATTAGGGGCAGGTCATTTAATTCTATTTGCCTCAGTTCCCTCATATGTAAAATAAACTGGAGAAGGAAATGGTAAACCACTCTAGTATCTTTGCGAAGAGAACTTTCAATGGGGTCATGAAGAGTTGGACATGATACAACAACAAAGCTCGCATATCTCAGGAAAAGAGATCACATATGTGCCCTAGTTGTAAATAGGATACAGGTAAAAATTCATAATTAATCAGAGTAGGGAAAAACAATCATCCTGCTATTGTAAAGAACAATTAGAACTATTAGACAATTAGAACAATTGTTTACATGGTCAAAAGAGAATGGAACATTTCTGTGAAGTGCAAATGTTTCACAAGATCATAGATCCAGGATTTAAAGAGTCTAATCTAGTCCAACTCTGCTATTTTATCAGTGTGGAAACTAAGTCTAAGAGATGAAGTGATTTGCTCCAGATCACATAAATGACAGAGATGAGATCTGAAACTAGATCTTCTGACTTAAGTAGCAATGTATTTTCTACTATACTACTTAAGAGTCTGATACTGAAAAGGCATCATTCTACAAGGCAATTACATAATCTCTGGCTTAATTCTTAGAACTCTGTTAATATTTTACTTAGAGTAGGAGCTTTTCCTTTTTCAAAAGTGAGAAACTTTATAGAAAGAGCTAGTGAAAAATATGAATTTTTTTTCACATAAAGCTGGGTTTATCTACTTCATAGGAAAACCAACCAATTGTCTGCTTTTTAAAAAGCCATTTTCTGCTAGATTCTGTATTTAAAAGTACACTTGGATATTTAAAAGGAAACAAAAGAAATACTTTTGTGGGAATCTGTATTTAAAGGAACATTCTACCTTAGACAATTATTGTCTCACTTTGCATATTGATTTGGAAAGGTGGGAATGGGGATTAGGAAATAAAATTTTGAGGAGTGGCACAGTTAAATATTAAAGGAAGGCAAGGAAATATAGATTTCTCTAATTCAGTCTTGCTTGAGTGGACAAAAAAGACCCAGAGAAGTTGACTGATTTGACTAAAGTCACATAGAAACTGGAGAGAGCTGAACAGCCTTGATGCCCTGTCCTTTTTAAACTTAGTTTTTAGGCTACAAAGAGAAAAAGAAGCTCTAGACTTCTGAAGTATAAATAACAAAATACTTCAATAAGACTGTGTGCAAGTACCATGATTATTGACATTTGAGGCTGCCGCATGTAACTTATGGAAGTTTATACTTAAGGAAGCCATTCTAATTTAATGTGCATTTATTAAGCACTTACTATGTGCTATCTGTGTTACTGTACTAAGTGTTGAATGCCTGCAGCTTCTGGTAAACTTGGGCTCCCAGAAATGCAGGGGCAAATACTTCTGTGTGATTTGTGAGTTAGTTGTCAATCTAGTATGCCAGTATCTAAATTAGGTAGAAGGAACTGAGTGAGATCATGTGTAGGAAATTAAAAGCATATTAAAAGCAGGTTATTGCTTGTTTAAAATCTCACTCATCTTTTTATCTGTATTCTGTCACAGTTATATGGCTCATTAAAAAAGATTATTTTCTTATAACCTACAAAATTATACACATTTTACTTTGGATCATGAGATAACATATGCAAAGCACTATGCAAACCTTAGAGTACTCTATAAATGCTCACTTTTATTATTGTTAATAATAATTACTATTATTATTATTTGGAAAGTTCCAAATTGAAGGACAGTGCAATTTGGTGTAAAAAGTGCCACCTAGTGGCAATTCCTTCCAATCCTAGCTAAACACCGCAAAGAGTGACTCTTCCTTCTCAAAGATTGATACTGAGCAAGTTAAACTTATGTCAAGAGAGAATGGTCTACTGAGTTCAAATTCTACCTTAGTCAGAAACTTACTAGTTGTGTGATTTTGGACAACCTGATCTTTCTGGATCTCAGTTTCTTTCTGTTCTTCTGAACTAAGTCTGGCAGGGGTAAATCAGAGAATGTCATTTCGGAGAAGAAAGGACCAGGATATATTCTGTAGACCAAAGCTTCTTAAGTTGTAGGCCATGATCCCATATAGGGTTATGTAACTGAATATGGGAGTTGCAAAATTATGTGATTTATTATCAATAAATGTTGGCTCTGTATACCTATTTTATATACCTATATTCCTGGGATCACATAGACATTTCTGGGGCAAAAAAGGATTTCAAGTAGAAAAAGTTTAAGAAGCTCTACTCTATTCCAATTCCCTCATGATACAGATGAGGAAGCTGTGGTCAGAGAGGTTAAATTACTACCCTTAAGGTCACACAGGCACTGCATACTGGAGCCATAAATTTAGGTCTCCTAATTCTAATTTCAATGTATTTTTTCCACAATACTATACATATGATATTTGTGTAAATATATAGAAATGACATTTTAAATATAGGGGGAAATAGATTAACAAACTGGAATTATAATCTAGGCAACAAATTTTAAAATGGCTTATGTTTGAATAACCACATCATTAAGTAGGTGTTAATGTTGTGGTCCTACACAGCAGAAACAAAGAGTCAACAAATAGGTGAACTTTATTCCAGCATACTGAATCATGCTTTTCTCCTAATTAAGGTCACAGAACTACAAGTAGATTACAAATCTAATCCAGGTGAGTCCAGGTGCACTGAAGTGCAGTGGTTCAGATTTATGAAAATAGAATGACAAATCTAGAGTTGAATGGAACTTCAGGGCATCTTCTTTCAATCCTTTCATTTTACAGATGAGATATATGAGATTCTGGAAAACTAAACTTCCTATGGTCACAAAGAAGATGTAAAAGAGCCAGGCTCTCCTTTCAAGCAGAACTCTTTTACCTATATAACTTTGCATATAAATATTTGCATGGAATGGGGAAAATGGATTGTTATTAAAAACTATTCATAACCCATACTCATAGAAGTAAATTATGAATCTCCTTGACAGCAAGAACTATTTCATTAATTTTTTTTAATCCACAGCACAGGATTAGGACCTGTCTTATAACAAAATAAGAAATGCTTGTAAACTAATTGAAAGGCAGTATGGTATGATGAATAAAGTTCTAAGCTTGAAATCAGAATTTTTTTTTCTTTTTGCTGAGGCAATTGGGGTTACGTGACTTGCCCAGGGTCACACAGCTAGGGAATGTTAAGTGTCTGAGATCAAATTTGAACTCAGGTCCTCCTGACTTCAGAGCTGGTGCTCTATCCACTGCGCCACCTAGCTGCCCCCTAAATCAGAAAAATTTGAGTTCAAATTTCCCCTCAGATACTAATTAGCAATGTGACTATAGATAAGTGACTTGATTGTTCTGGGGCTCAGTTTCTCTATATGTAAAACTGAAGGGGTTATACTTGATGACTTCCAAGATTCCTTACAGATCTACCTCTATGATACTATGAGTGAACAACATCAAGTACATTCCCATAGGAAACTGAATCATAAATTATAATCCTGATTACTACAGTCTTTCAATAAATCTGTCTGGGTTAAGTTTCTTCTCCTGTTTAAAAGAAAAAAAAAAGAAAGAAAAAAATCACTGACCTATTCTGAAGAGTACTGTGTGAAAGAACAAATTAATAACCACAAAGTACTTTGAAAATAAAATGAGCTATATAAATGCTAAGTACTAGTGTTATTTGAAATGCAATTGTTTTAATTCCCATTTCAGAGCATGCTAAGCTTCTGATGTTGGATCACAAGTGTAATCGGAATGATTCAGACCCTCATTTATTTGATTTTTAAATGCAAAAATGCTGGAAACTGCAGGATATTTCAATCAGGATGGAGTCACAGAAACAGACCATTAACTTTGGTAAGCTAGTCCTTGTGGATTCCAGCTTCTCAAAGTTGGGCATGATTGTACAATATCTGACTGGCTTGTACAAGAAGTCAGGAAATGAAACTGTTAGAACTTCCTTCTCTTTCTCACTCATCCTACCCTTCTTACTTCCTTGCAAAGCAGCAGGCATTACTCCATCAATATACCCCACACCAACACACTAGGAGATCCTTATGGCTTGCCAGTGGATGTGATCACCCTGAAGCGTTAGGATGTGACCTAATGCAAATAATTTCTCCTCCCTTTCTGCATGGGTCCCAATTTCCTCAAAGAGATTAATCTAAAATATCTTTAATCAATCAAGCAATTCGAATTTAAGACTGTAACTACTCTTCCTATATCTTCAGGGTATTTTCTCCAGCAACATAAAGACTACTGTGATTAAGTACACAGTAGGTCCTTAATAAATACTTGTTGATTTTACTTCATCAGAATTCTCATGTAGCAATAGGTCAACAATCTTACAGCTAGATTTCCATACAAGTGGAACACTGAACCAAGATCATCTGAAGAACTTTAATAGATTTGAAAATGAAGAATATTTCCTCAATTTTCCCCTCCTATAAAATTTGGAAGACTTACACTTCAGTCTACATATTCATGCTTTACCAGCATGCCAAAAGTTTTGGATGTGTATCTGTGCTTCTTCATGTTCAACTCAGCTGTTTATGTTAACTATTACATTGAAAGGCAATGTTTTGACATAAATTATTTAGGATGGTCTAATTTGTTGTTGTTGTTAATTTTGAGGTAGATTATTTCTACAAACATGATTGTCCAGTAAAAGAAAAACTTTTAAAAAACTAATTCTCTCTTTTCCTACTGCTTTCATCATAGCATTTGTTGTCTTTAATGTCGAATTGGATTACTAAGAGACATGAAATCCCCAAACAGAAACAGTATTAAACAAAAAACTATTCAAGTGGAATACAAAACACACTGAAGGGTCTTTATTAATTCCTTAAAGTTTTGTTTTACTTTTGTTCTTGATGGTTGTTTCTTTTATTTTCTTTCTTCCTTCATTTTTTGTTGTTTGTTCTGGCCCCAAGTACAAAGTACAAACACTCAAATACAGATGAAAATCATTAACCTCCCAAACTTGAGCTACAGAAAAGATGCCTTGGGCATTAGTTTTGGGAAGTCTGATAGATCAAATATTCCTTTAAAAATTTGAATTAGCTTAATTGTTTTAACTTCATTTATATACTGTTTTTTTAGGCTGGAAGATGTATCTCATTCTCATAAACAGGACCACTTTCAGTAAAAATAATTACACATATGTTATTTGGACAGAATAGCATAGGGACTGGTCAGAGTAGAAAGATTTTCTGTCTTCTGAAGACTTAGACTTAGACTCAAGACTTAGAATTGTCAGAAATGCTGTCTAATTCCAGCTGTCTCTTGACTTCGTGCCCCTAATATTCTCTATTGAAAGTGAAGCTGGAGAAAGTCTTAAGTGAGCAAACAGCACCAGAAAGACTGTAATATGATTGGGATGCTTCAACAAAGCACTCCATGATCATCCAGTGAAAATCTGAAGATATTGTATTATTTAAAAATAAAAAGCAAGTTTTCCATGAAGCATTGTGGTATGGTAGGAGTAATTCTGGGGTCAGAGGACCTGGATTCAAATCTTAGCACAACACACTTATTACCTATATGACTACAGAGCAAGTGAAGGGGTTGAACTTTACAACCCATAATCAATCAACAAGCATTTATTATCCACTTATAGCCAGTGTAACTAGGTAAGTCATTTCCTTGCCTATCTCTCTTTCTGTCTCTCTTTCTCCATTTCTCTTTGTCTCTCATCTGTAAGATAATGAAATTGTACTAGATGACCTCCAATTGATCAACAAGTATTTATTAAGTATCTTTTACAAATGTGACCTAATGCAAATAATTTCTCCTCCCTTTCTGCATGGGTCCCAATTTCCTCAAAGAGATTAATCTAAAATACCTTTAATCAATCAAGCAAGTAACAGATAATAATGCAAGATATAATTCTATATGTTGATGCATGTACAAAGAATGAAACAATCCCTAGTCAGAAGAACCTTACTTTCTAAACATCCTTTCTAATTCTAAAATCATAATTGGATACTTGATAATAATATGCATGAGAATTTTATTATAATCTGATTTTTTCCCTTCATAAGAAGTTAAGAAAATCAAAAAGCAAACAAAAGGAAATTAAAACAATGAACTGCAAAGTTGGCAATCTCAAAATTCTGAAAATATCTCCCCTAAATTTCTACTGTATTTCTTTCCAATTATGAAAATGACAGTGATGAGGCCATAAAGTTAGAAAGCTTGAGATGAAAATCATGCTTCATGCAGCACAAAATTGTAATGTCATGAAATGCAAATAAGTTAAGCATCAGTAGAAACAGTGTTGGATCTAAGGTTGAAGGACTTGAGATTCATAGTTCAGTTGTGCCACATATGACCTGTGAGATGTAGGCTTTTGCATTTAGGCTCTCTGAGTCTCATTTTTCCTCACTATAAAACAAGAACTTTGGAGTAAATGCCCTCTAAGTCCCCTTTCAACTCTAATCTATGATATAATACAGTAAGGCAGCCTATATAATGAGAAGGCATTATTTATCTTAGTTCCAAAGTACAAAAGTATCAGTTATGAGAAAAAGTTACGAACAGATAGTTTTCAGCTCCATATAAGAAAAAAAAATCTGATCATTAGAGCTGTTAAAAAGTACAATGGAGGGGCAGCTAGATAGCGCAGTAGATAGAGCACCAGCCCTGAAGTCAGGAGGAGCTGAGTTCAAATCTGGTCTCAGACACTTAACATTCCCTAGCTGTGTGACCCTGTGCAAGTCACTTAACCTCAATTGCCTCAGCAAAAAAAGGGCTACCTTGGTGGTAAGATGCCAAACAGTTAGGGGTCTTGAAGCAAAAGTTGGATGACTTTATCAGATGTGTCATAAATACAATTCTTTTTCAAGTACGATCTGGACAAATTCATCTCTAAGGTACTTTTTTTTCAATCCCTGAGATTTTAAGGCTCCAATTTAAAAAAAAAAAATTAAGAACTCAATATCATTTTTCTTTGGATCACTAGACATGCATGTAACTTTTCACACACTCAAACACATACATATATCTATATACATATGCATATACACATACACATACATACATACAGGCTTGTGGAGTGAAATAAATGAATAGACAGAGACAGAGCAAGATAGAGATAGAGACAGAGCAAGATAAGAGACAAAGACAGAGAAAGGAACATAGTATAAATAATAGCATTTGCTTTGAAATGGATTTTTAAAAAGCACACAATGTCAGGTTGTTACCATTAAAACTCTATAATAATGGCAATGATCACAAAAAATGCCTGGACTATTTTGGGGGGTCAATTACTTATAACATCTGCAAGTATATAGAGATCAGAGCTTCACCTTCCAGAAACATTTCTGCAAGTCTCAAATATATCACAGTCCATTCTGCCAATCACCTTGCAAATCCAGAACAAGTAGTTCTCCTTGGGTATATTCATAGGTCCAGTGGGAAAAAGTCAACATCAGCTCCTCCAAGATATTGCAGGGAGATATTTCATCTCCATTGTTGTTGTTGTACTTGCGGAACTCACCAGTCATGTACTTCTCTATGGTCAACCACTGGTTTGCTGAATGGCAATATATTAAAAAAACCTCCAGGAATCTGTGGGGAAGGAGAAGGATACTGACCATCATAGGACAATAGAAAGCAAGAAATGGGATTTCCTCTCCCCCTTCCCCCATCCATGGTATAACACAGGCAAGATTGTTAAGAAGGTAGAAAACAACCCAAACAAGATAACTGTTGTATCCAGAAGGACCAAGAATGAAAGTGGGGCATTTTCTGAAGTATAACCCCTTTTCAATTTGAAGAAACCTTTTGTTCTTTAAAAGTACTGTGCCTAATATTACTTGTCATGCTCTAAAAGTTCCTTGTAAAAGTAGTAATAAAACTTTACAGTTAAGTCATCAGTACCAAATTATGATCAGTCTTATTAAACGAATACAGATGGGCAGGAACACTCCAGTGAAATAATAAAAGTGTTGTGAATTCTTATAAAACTCCCCTTTATGTGGTAATAGAAAAGTTGTCCTTAAAACTTTCATGGTTTTATCTAGATAATATTGATACTTATGAGACTACTTGCTAGATATCCAATACCTGCCAAGACCTGTTTCCTTTACTACCCCTTTCTTCCTTCAGGTATCACCTACTATTAGTAGTACCTAGTTACTAGTAGGTAATACTATTACCTAGTACATATAAGCAACCTCTGAAAAAGTATAAGCAATTTCTACTATAACTTGCAGCTCAGGCACAATTTCACTGTGTCAGGGGATTCTGGGGCAGTACCTGCATGGCAATACAGACTACACCAACAGCATCTATTTACTAAAGGATGTCATAAGGCTAAAATTGAAAGTGACCTCTGAAGTCATCTACTACAATCTCATTTTTTCAAATAAGGGAACTGAGATCCAGAATAGTTAAATAACTTTACCAGTGTCACAGAGGTTGGAAGAATCAGAGTCAATATTTGAACTGTGACTCAAAATGAGGTTCTTTCCCTTATACTATACTCCTTATATTGGAGAGACATATATTCTAGCTAAACTAGAAAAAACTTGAAAACATGGGCTGGGGGGACATTTACCTAGAAACCTGTTGAAAAATACTATTGGATTATATTAGGTATAAGACAGAACAGATCCTGTTTGGTCTGATAGAACTAACTGCAGAGATAAAAAGATTTTCTCACCTTGGTGTATAAGGAATAGTATTTGGCTTTTTTTGGTTGAAGGTATAGATCAGCTTTTGAGCAGCTCTTTGTTGTTGGATCTCCTAAATAACAGGATAAATTTATCAAGACTGATTGAGTAGGAATGCTTAAAAAAAGAAATGTCTTCTGGCTAAACAATAATCAACATAATAATCAATCTTAAATATGTTAATTAAACCATTAAGTTGATATTTCTTAAATAAATATCACCTATAACATATTTGTTCATAGAGCTTTCCTTAAATGTTTACTTTCAACCAACCACGAGGTTTTGTATTTTTTGTTAACTTTGCAACAAAGAAATTCAGACAGGCCACCCTTTTAATTGGAAATGATAGCACTAAATTGGGAAATATCTATCACTCTATCCCCCAACCTATACATATGCAACAGAGGATCACATCACATTCAATATACTTTTAGACTTGGAAAAGACTTTAGAGACTATCTAGTCCAACATGCATTTTATAGATGAGGAAACTGAGGCAAAAAGAGATAAAGTTATTCGTCCAAAGCCATGTAAATATTAAGTGGCAATGGTAACATTTGAATTCAGATCAGCAGATTCCAAAACTAGGATTCTATCCACTATGTCATACTTTCTCTCAGAATCCAGACTTACCCTGAGACAGAGATGCAGTACAGTATCTTCTCCAAATATCTTGTGCCAAGTCTGTACCACCTCAGGAAGAAAGGACTTGACAATGAAGATCTGCCCTGGCTTGATCATATCATCTTCAGACCATGTGCTTACTACTTTCATGGCTTTCCGGAGCCCTCCATCCATCTCCTCCCGGGATAAGACCTGGATCATTGCAGTTGTTCCATGCTGGGACCAGGAGGACATACTTTTATCAAGGTTCAAAGGAGAACTCTCTTCTAGCTTGTAAATGGTTACTTCTTCACCAGCTAAAGAAAGAGGTGGGAAGAATGGGACAGATAGGGGGAAGGGCAGAGGAAAACATCAAGATTATTGAATATCAAATCTATCCCATAATATTTTAAACAGTTTTGCTTTCATATGTAATGGTGATAAACTGGAACCATTCCCAATAAGATCAAGGGTGAAACAAGGTTGCCCACTATCACCATTACTATTCAATATTGTATTAGAAATGCTAGCCTTGGCAATAAGACAAGAAAAAGAGATTAAAGGAATTAGAGTAGGTCATGAGGAAACCAAATTATCACTCTTTGCAGATGATATGATGGTCTACTTAGAGAACCCTAGAGAATCAACTAAAAAACTATTAGAATTAATCCACAACTTTAGCAAAGTTGCAGGATACAAAATAAATCCACATAAATCATCAGCATTTTTATACATCACCAACAAAATGCAAGAGATACAAAGAGAAATTCCATTCAAAATAACTATCGATAGTGTAAAATATTTGGGAATATATCTGCCAAGGGAAAGTCAGGATCTATATGAGCAAAACTACAAAACACTCTCCACACAAATAAAGTCAGATCTAAACAATTGGAAAAACATCAAGTGCTCTTGGATAGGTCGAGCGAATATAATAAAGATGGCAATACTACCTAAACTAATCTATTTATTTATACCAATCAAACTCCCAAGAGATTATTTAACTGACCTAGAAAAAATAACAACAAAATTCATCGGGAAAAACAAAAGGTCAAGAATTTCAAGGGAATTAATGAAAAAAAAATGCAAATGAGGGTGGCCTAGCTGTACCAGATCTAAAACTATATTATAAAGCAGTGGTCACCAAAACCATTTGATACTGGATAAGAAGTAGAGTAGTGGATCAGTGGAATAGGTTAGGTTCACAGGACAAAATACTCAATGACAATAGTAATCTAGTGTTTGACAAACCCAAAGACCCCAGTTTTGGGGATAAAAACTCACTATTTGACAAAAACTGCTGGGATAATTGGAAACTAGTATGGAAGAAATTAGGCATTGACCCACACCTAACACCATATACCACGATAAGGTCAAAATGGATTCATGATCTAGGCATAAAGAATGATATTATAAACAAATTAGAACAATGTAGGATGGTTTACCTCTCAGACCTGTGGAGGGGGAAGCAATTTGTGACCAAAGAAGAACTAGAGGTCATCATTAATCACAAAATAGATAAGTTTGACTATATCAAGTTAAAAAGTTTTTATACAGAGAAAATGAAAGCAGACAAGATTGGAAGGGTAGCAGTAAACTGGGAAAATATTTTTACATCCAAAGGTTCTGATACAGGCCTCATTTCTAAAATATATAGAGAATTGACTCAAATATATAAGAATTCAAGCCATTCTCCAATTGATAAATGGTCAAAAGATATGAACAGACAATTTTCAGACGAAGAAATTGAAACTATTTCTGGTCACATGAAAAGGTGCTCCAAGTCACTATTGATCAGAGAAATGCAAATTAAGACAACTCTGAGATACCACTACACACCTGTCAGATTGGCTAAAATGACAGGAAATGATAATGATAACTGTTGGAGGGGATGTGGGAAAACTGGGACACTGATACATTGTTGGTGGAACTGTGAACGGATCCAAACATTCTGGAGAGCAATTTGGAACTATGCTCAAAAAGTTATCAAACTATGCATACCCTTTGACCCAGCAGTGTTTCTATCGGGCCTATATCCCAAAGAGATTTTAAAGGAGGGAAAGGGACCCACATGTGCAAAAATGTTTGTGGCAGCCCTTTTTGTAGTGGCAAGAAACTGGAAATTGAAAGGATGCCCATCAATTGGAGAATGGCTGAATAAATTATGGTATATGAATGTTATGGAATATTATTGTTCTGTAAGAAACGACCAACAGGAGGATTTCAGAGAGGCCTGGAGAGCCTTGCATGAACTGATGCTGAGTGAAATCAGCAGAACCAGGAGATCATTATACACAGCAACAAGACTATACGATGATCAATTTTGATGGACATGGTTCTCTTCAACAATGATGTGATTCAAACCAGTTCCTATTGTTCAGCCATGAAGATAGTCATATACATCCAGAGAGAGGCCTGGGGGAACTGAGTACAGACCACAAGACAGCATTTTAACGCTTTCTGTGAATATTTCCATGCATTTTGTTTTCCTTCTTAGGTTGTTTTTTTTCTTCTTCTCTTTCTAGATCTGATGTTTCTTGTGCAGTAAGATAACTGTATGGATATGTATACATGTTTTGTATTTGTCATATAATTTATCCTATTTAGCATGTATTAGATTACCTGTCATCTAGGGGTGGGGAGTGGGGGGAAGGAGGGGAAAAGCTTGGGGAAAAAAAAGTTTTTGCAAAGGTCAATGTAGAAAAATCACTCATATGTTTTGTAAATAAAAAGCTTTATAAAAAAAATAAAAAATAAATAAACAGTTTTGCTTAAGGAAACACAATCCTTAAAAAAAGCTCTTAGGTCTTGCCATTTCTCATTCAAAAGAATCTTCAATAGAAACAAATAAAAATAAAAAGACAAATGCACCAGTGAGTAAACATTAGGATTATTTTCTAAAGTCAAATTTCTTATCTATAATATGGCAAAGCAAAAAAGAAAAAAAATAATAAAGTAACTAAGATAGTTTTATCTTTTTCAAAATAAAAAAGGAAACCCTTCTTAGAAAACCTATGGTCATTTGGTTATAATATAATAATTATAAGGTCAAAGTTAAGGGTTCAGGACTTTACAGAGACCAAACATAATTCCAGAGGGTTAATGATGAAATATACCACTCATTTCCTGCCAAATAGAGTATGGAGTCCATATACAGAATAAGCCATAACAAAGTGGAAATTGGTTTTGCTTGACTATACATATTTATTACAAAGGTTTTATTTTTTTTTCTTTCTTAAGGGTGTGGGAAGAAATGAGAGGGAGAAAAAAATAAATGCTTGCTAATTGAAAAGAAAACTTTTAAAAAAAAAAGCCTTTACAAAAATTAACTTCCACAGGCCCTAACCACAATCCTAATTGCAGTCAGCCAAATATCTCTACGAAGATACAAGATCCTTAGGGACCTGGGCTCAAAGTAACATATCACTACAACTAGAGAAATAATTCAAGTGTTTGTCCTATCAATACTGATTCAGCAGCATGGTACAATAGATATATTTATATTACATACTTAGAAAGAATCAAAACATCAAGATATAGTATATTTGACACCATTTTTGTTATCCTTTCATCAAGGAAAATTGCATGTGACAACAGGACACAGTGATATTTTCACAAAAAAATGAGTCAGAAGTAAAGTCTAATATAACCAAAAAGAAAAAAAAAAGAAAACATTATTGGAAGCTAAACATTGCTGAATGATTTATAATGAGAATGAGTCTTTAGAATATGTAGCTAAGAAAACATTTTTATTTTCATTTTTAGCTGTGAAATCAGAATCTTAAACTTCCTCTGCTTAAGTGGTAAAAGAGGGTTTCAATTATTCTAATCTCAGATTACAATGCAAATTGAATACTTTTACTGAATATGAAGAAAATTTAATTGGTTTAGGACAACCCTTTGTTAGAATTGAGTATCTCCTAAAAGAAATAACAAATAGTACAAGTGACATCTATTCAACTGATGTTCCATTTTATGATCCTATTCTCTACCCCTTGACTTTAAAAGGAATGTAATCTATACTGCCTCTATCTATATAAAGAAATGTCCCTCTGACTCATGTCCTCTTCAAATGTACTTCAGTTCATAGAAGTGATCCTGGGTTCTTGATGAATCTACAGAAGACTGCAATCTCTGATCCATTCAACCAATCCAGAAAGTCTTGTAATACTGGCCAAACCAGAAATGAATTATCATGGGGTCATGGGACTAGAGATCTAAAACTAGAAAGCATTTCTTTAGAAGCCATGTAGTTAAACCTGATTATTTCACAGAAAAATAAAAAAGGCTTGCTCAATATTATATAGGTAGTAAGTACCAAAGGCAGAATTTGAACCCATATCCTAAGAATACAGAACAAATGCTGTTACCCCCTATACTACAATGACTATCAATTAAGGACAAGCCTATGGAAAAATGGACCTCTCCTCAATGTGTTATTTCTAATAAAATGCTTTCATAAATTTTCAACTTTGAGGTCTCATCCAATGCTCTGGGAGTTTTCTAAAAATATTTTATGGAAAACAATGGAGCACATGAGTTGACTAGTAGTTATTCATCTTCATTCTCATGTAGTAGTAGTAGTAGTAGTAGTAGTAGTAGTAGTAGTAGTAGTAGT